>JACEFZ010023233.1:60000-392131 GCA_014155875.1 Cepaea nemoralis | reverse complement strand
TCCAACTCGGCCTTTCGATCTTCCCCTTTTTCTGCTTGACGATACTCTCTCTCCACTTCCTGTATGTAATCCGTTAGAGCAGAACTCGACAGTCCCATTTCTTCCCCCTTTGCCTTTAATTCTGCAGTGGTTAGTTTAGGAAGTGGCCATTTACAGAGTGGTAAGCTAGCAGGTCGAGTACAATATAACTGCAAATTACTATACAGATATATGAACAAGTACTATAAATCTAGATATTACCACACCAAGCACATTCACTCAGTGACAAGAGTAGAATCAGGACCACAGACCTATGCAGACGTGTGAAGTGTGAGCAGGTAAGATATTAGTCCTAACCCCTATCCACATTCACTCTAGCTGGATTCTCCAATATGATATCTCCCTCTTATAACTAAGGATCCCGTGTCAAAAGACCCCGTTGTCAGAAGATCCCACTGTCAAAGGTTCCTGCTTGCAGGAGATCTCGCTGTCCAGGGATCACGTTTACGAGAGATCCCGCTGTCCAAAGATCCCGTTATCGAGCTACCAATAATGTCGTGTCCTCCTTTAAAGTGTCGTCCTTGGAGTGAGGAGAGTCAACACCCACATTATAATATTTTTCTTTCCTATCAATATCCTGGAGAATCCACCAGCTTCCGTCCAACACACTCCATCAGCCCGTGGACACCTTTTCCTATCACTCTCTCACTGTAGTACTATGCCCCCTCTCATACTTCTTCAACGCAACATACTCAACAACTCTTGCTTCTAAAAATTAATAAAGATTAATTTATTAAAAGAAAAGTGTAACGTATATGAGACGTGTATGCGAAGAAAATGTGTGTCGTGTATTATAACATAAATGTATAGGTCAGACCACAGAGTTCAGGATCAGAGTCCAGTCATCATGGCAAGGATTACACGACATCACACGAGTCAGTACAATAGACCTCACCGAAGTCGTATCCTTCTCTCCAGACATGTCCTCCTCCAGGAGCTCTGATGACCATGAGATCTGAATCCCATGTAAATATATAATCCGTGGAAAATACTATTATTGTTCCTAACACAACGGTTCCTATTAGTTTATAGAAATCTAAGATCTCATAATTCCTGCACAGTGAAAAATAATGGAACACTGTCTCATGAACATAACGTTTCTTCTTGCGAAATGTTCTGTATTTTCACTCTTAAACAGTCAATGTATCTAGACAAAAATGGCTTGCTTTATTCACTAGATATAGTCTGACAGTTCTGATTTCCTTGATACGTGGAACAACTACACTTCAATGTTTGGTTTCATCTAATGTGAACATCAGTTCCTACTGATCTAGCTCCACATGGGCTGAACATCCATCACTTCAGGTGTGTTAACGATTGGTATGCACTCATGTAGGATACATATACCATTAGGCTCCACCGAGCAATGTGTATTAACTTCTTCCGTTGCGAAAGTGGCTGGCCCATCTCTCTACATCATAATTTATCCGGGATCGGATTTTTCATTGGTTCCGGGTTCTTCATTCCAACCAGAGGGAACCTGTAACATAAATCATACAACTGGTGATAGCCTCCCCGTCACTGATCTCTATTAGATGATCGTGGGCCATCGGCCTCGCTCAGAAAATACAATGAACCTACTCTGTCAGGGACAGATGACTCAACCCATTGGTTATCATCAGGCCAAGACAAGAAAAAAAAATCAACAAACAGAATGCGGAACCCCGCCCACCAGGGACACCTACTGGAATATCCCAATTATCCCTCATTACTCAATTCTCAACTAGTAAAGCTTATCAACACTTCACTAATCTATTTTCAACTAACAGAGCTAAGTATCACTCTCTAGTGTTAACAAGTCTACAGTCTATATTAATTAGAACTAATTATAATAGGTTCTACCTTAGGCAACACCGCAGTTAGATCAATTTACATCTACTCTTGCCATGACAGGCACGTGTAAAATTAAATTAACTCAATTCGCACACGGTAGACATATTTCCACTCAGAACCGCAGGGCCGAAGCACGTCCGCCTCAATCAACGGTTTTAGTTCAACTCCCCATCTCCAATCATGGTTTTTGGCAAAACCTAAAATTGGTCACGTGACGGTATTGATGTCCTGCAGGTGTTATTTGGGCATATCATCCATTGTCAAGAATCCATTTTCCCTGGCCTAGTCACTGTCAGAGTTGTCATCACTTGTTTTGACATCCCCAAAAAGCTAGCGAGTTACTGTATGATCCCAACAACAGTTTTCCCAACAAACCGCCAATCTTCTTGATGTCCGGAAACTATAAATTGACAGACGGACTGTTTTCTTCCGAGCTGATTACTTCCGCTTTCAATCCGACCTGTTTATGAACTGTCAAAGCGATGTACTGGACTCATCTCACACACTTCCCCTACACATCTGCAGCTGTTAACTTTTCCCGACCTGTGATGGTTGACATCTGATTGCAACCAGGATCTGACGGGTTCTATCTGTATTCGAATGTTGATAAACTGTCAAAGCGATGCCGGGATTTGTCTCACTCACCACTGAATGTTCCTAATCTGTCGACCAGATGTAAACACGGCCAGCTACATTTTCTGGATTTGTTGAAACAACCTTTGGCCTCGATCATGCCGCTAATTCAGAACGCCTGTATTCCCATCACGGGTAAATCACGTTGGTCCATCATGTTACACGTAGCACAGATCAAGAACAGAACAGGCCTGAGCAAAAACTGCATGTCGGAAGATGAAAGGTGACTTATTTCATAAATCACTTTAAACGAATGTCAGGAAGGGCGTTTGCTATTTTGAGCCTGTTCTCCTGTATGGCGGTGAATCTGGAATGTGTAAGATCAAATCAGGAAGAGTTTGGGAAAAGCGTGGTGTAGTCTCTGAGACGAATGTTGAGAATACCCTTGATTTACCTGAATAATTATCAATGATTGCCATAAAACATGATGTGAAACTGTACGGAGGAGTCAACCAGTGTTCTGTGGTCACATGCTGAGAAGAGAGACATTGGAGAACATGGAGATGTCTAGAAAGACCAGCCATAGAAGAGACAGAGGCACACCTAGAGAAATGCTGCTAGGTGGAATAAGACATGGCATGGAGGAATCTCATAATTTCTTTATGGCTTCACATCCAATGGTCAGAATGTAAACGACAGCGACGATGGCTTGGCACCACGCACCTCAACATACGTCCCATAATCTTGTCAAGTAACTCCTACAGAGACAACAAGATATGAGTTAAACATCCTCTTGGTAGGCGAAATGCTGCTGTATGTGTTACATAGCTGCATGTACGTTTTCAAGTGTGTTTCCAAGCACGTTTACACTCGCGGCAAAGGCATTCAGCTCGGAAGAGTACTTCTAGAGGTTCTCCCATTGTATGTCGTGATTACTACCTATCTCTGTTTGTAGTGTCAATATTGTTGCGGGCGCTCATCTTCCATTACAATGGATATTTCGGTAGGTTTGCTCAATATGATATATCGACAACTGTAGCCATAGTTGCATGTGGCATAATTGCTAACCACCATTATTCAGTTGACCAGAATTCAAGCCAAGAAGAGAAGACAATATAAAACAATGGACTTTACTAACGTAAACTGAAACCAAACCTTTTAAACTTAATGCAATATCAAAACTGGAACTGGAACAAGTGACAGATGACGTCAATTCTAGGAAACATTTCATCAGCCCAAACTCAGGGGATCATTGGATAAAACAGACATGTGACAAGGCCTTCGCGCCTACGCCTGTATAGATTATGTTAATTGCGCACTCTTCCTAAAACATGCCTGATGAACAGACGTGAAAACTAGTGTGACCGTTTTTCAAATAGGGAAGGCAGAATGTCTGGATCCCAGGTGAGCTTGTTAGTCCTTAGATTGAACTGATGACCAGATGTATCAAAGGCCTAGGAATGGTATTCAGTGTTTGTAATGTCAATTGAAATATATTATTATAAATTAAAACCTCTGAAGTGAAAAAATGTTTGACTGTTCCATTCTGACGACGCATGAGCCGTTTCCAGGGCAAACTAACAATCTAATACTCTTTTCGAATACTGCAATCTCTGATATTCTTGAAGATAATTATTAACTTTAAGAAGTGCATAATAATACTACATTCTATTCTAAACAACTGTACGAAGTGATGATTCAAAAGCAATCTTGTGCATTTCAGCAGAAACACTGTTAAAAATGCTATCACTATCTACAGCTAAAGTGACAGTTAGTGTACTAGAACAAGTGCCTCTTTCTAAAACAGACTTATTTATGCATATTTACAATCTAGAAGGCTGAAATAGAAATCAATCTTTCCTTTCTGCTTCATCTATTGTATAAATAGGGTTTGATGGAATAAATAGTTATATTTGTGTCACAATTTAATTAGATAAGGGCGTACATGAACTGCATTACATGAGAAAGTTGTGCTTCGCGGAACTCCACCACCAGAAGTTAACTTAACTCATTACTCAACACAACTTAAGAACACAACCCCACACCACCCAACACTCAACACCACACCAC
Source organism: Cepaea nemoralis (assembly GCA_014155875.1). NCBI lineage: Eukaryota > Metazoa > Mollusca > Gastropoda > Stylommatophora > Helicidae > Cepaea > Cepaea nemoralis. Next base: position 387,616 of record JACEFZ010023233.1, on the reverse strand, counting down.
CCAACACTCAACACAACAACAACAGATAATGGGAAAGGAGTTATTATACACAGAAGAAGAAGTTGGTTAATTGGGAAAACACAGAGAATTATTTATACACACTACAAACCCAATTGGGTGATAGAAATGTTATAAATGTATGTCATTTATTTACATGCATCTTGACACTTCCTCACTCTTGTCACTGTCTTACTATACACGTCTCACTGACCCCAGGTCCAATGAGAACTTACATACAGCAGGAACCAACTGAGACAAGGCGTACACAGTGTGATAAACTCTGACCACCCCAAATTAACCCAACACTAGATTAGAGAAAAGAGGAGAGGGGAACTAGTTCCTACTTCAGGAATTTAGGTTTCTTTTACCTACTTCTAGAATATTGTATTGGGAAGATTGTATATGTTTATGTGAATCTTACACAGTGAAATCTTGGTGGCAACCCAGCTGGCAACTCACAACCAACCAGCTGGCAACCAACTGGCCAACCAACCAAACCAGATCCAGAGAGAGAGAAAGAGATGACCCACACTTGAGATGGAAGAAGACTTGGTCATGGGCAGAACTGGAGTGGATCCATCAGTCAATGGACCCAGGCTTATCCAAATCTCCCATCACAAGGGTACCTTTCTTTTAGGAACACACAACACTCAGTTTCAGGAACTGATACATAAATGTTGATTTCACTATCACCACACTTAACATGTACAACATTCAATTGTTTACCATGTTTTCACACTTGTTGACATCTAATGTATTGATGCTTGTTTGTTGATGGTCTGTGACATTGGTCCTATATGCATTTTTCTAAATTATCTTGTATAAACCAACATAGAAAATGAATAGCAGGCCAGAAGACACAGGCCCATTCAATAAATAATTAACTGTCACTGATCTTATGTTGATTATTGGTTCAACCTATCTGTGATTCTCCATCTTGTGTGTGTATACCATGTTGTAAAGATCTATTGTGATTGGTTATGTGTTTAATTGTTTAAAGACAAGTTAACTTATAAAGGAATATTAAATTGGGGGAAAGAAGACTCTAGGTCTATCAACTGCTCAACATCCATGCTTTCTTAACATAAATCAGGCTGAGAGAATTCTCCAGACTTTCCTCAGATTTGATAAACAAAAAGGGGGGCTCAAGAGCTATAAGAATCCTTGGAGAAGGGGCAGAATCCCAGTTGGTATTTTCTATTTTCACCAGGGCCATAATCTATATCTCCTAGACAAAATTAAATAAGACGAGGCCTGCAGATAACTCGAGGGTCATATTCTGGGGTTATTGAAGACAGAAGAGGATGGGGCCCAACTTCTTTGATTAGAAATGGGACATGCACCAAAGTGATTTCCCACTCCCTTCAGAATATATGACATTGCATATGGTTGTATATTTATTTTATTTGTTTCTGTCTAACTACATTAAAGCCCGGTTAAAATCATTTTGGGGCATTATCTGTTTAGGGACACTTCGGATTCAGGATTCTGTCAACAAGTGGTTGATTGCAAGGAAAGACAGCGCGGATGCCATTCCTGAACCTCAGACTGAAAGGTTTATTAACTGATTCAATACCAAACAAAAAGAAGGTTTGGACCAAACGTGGTAAACAACGAAATGAACAAGTACTAAAATGCACATTTCCGGTCAGTGAGCATTGAAACTGTGGAAGATGCACGAAACAATACAAATAACAATATGACACTAGTATGGCGATATATCGTCCTTCTGTACAAATGGGAGGGCCCATTTGGCGATATATTATCCTTCGGAGCTAAATCAGTTAGTTATCCACAAAGTGCGACAGCCATGTGAGTAGAATGGGTAAATAGTAAGGTACAGAAATGATTTGTTCATATACAGCATATAGGTCAGGCTTTTAAAATCAGTTACAGTATAAATAAAGGAGATTCCTTCATGTATGAAATATATAAGTCGATTACGGGTAAAGAGTAGGAATACGAAATTCGACGGTAACTCTCGATCTGATAGTTAAATAGATGAGGATCAAGTGACATGACTACACATTGCATTGCTTTGTAAGGTATATACCATAACCTTTAACAACAAAATCGATTTGAGTACCCCATATAAGGGATTGAACCCTTAGGGTGGACACAGCATGGTTGACAGCTTAAGAGCTTCACCGTATTTTCTTTTGCTTGCTGTGGTTTGTGAGCGCATTGAAACTGACATTAATCGTGTGCTCATTGAACACGTCTCATATCTTTACAAAAGTACACATTCTATGTAGCACTTCCACACCCTTTGTCTCGGTGCAGGTGACATTTTGATGTTTCCATCTTACAAAAGGCTACCTTCGTCATAGCGATTCTTGTTCTAATCTCTTCAAGGCACCTCCCATTAGATGCTATGACTTTTGCGAGATAGTTATATCGATTCACTTGTTTAAGAATATTATAATTTGCCTGTATTATTATTTTGTCATTGTAGTATTTCTTTCTTCCTAGTGACGACCATAATCTCTGTCTTCTTACAATGTCATGCTTAAGTGACGTGTGTGTGTGTGTGTGTGTGTGTGTATGAGTGTTTGTGTGTGTGTGTGTGTGTGTGTGTGTGTGTGTGTTAATAGATCTAGCAATTCACTTTGCCATATTTATATATAGGCCTGATAGCACACACACACACACACACACACACATACACAACAACACACACACACACATGCACACACGCACGCACACACACATAAGTGCTACGTAGAGTTTGTACTTTGTAATGATGTGAGACGTGGACAATGAGCAGACAAGTTTAAAAACGTGTATTGGCAGTGGAAACGTTGTTTATGGGAAAATTACAAAACACAATGTTGAGACAGAAAAGTCAATGAGCAAGTCCGACAAGAGGCAGATGAAAACCGTAAAGTGATTAGAGAAATTAGACATAGACAGTCAACAGTTTTTGAACACTTTATGAGAAGAAATAAATTAGAGAACTTGGTGAGAACTGGCAAGATTGAGGGGAACAAAAATATCTGGATGGCTAGGCGACAATGCATGGTCGGGGAAAAGAACACAGAGCTGATCTACAACTCTGGTGATCGAGTGAGATGGCGAAACACAACCGCCCACGCTTATCGGCACGGCACGTGATGATGACACATTACACATATAATTTAATGTACAATGTGTATTGCTGGGTCTTCCAATACTACCATCCATCCATCATGTGCCATGCCGGTAAGCGTGGGCGGTCATGTTTTGCCATCTCACTCGATCACCAGAGTCGTGGATCAGCTTCGTGTTCCTGTCTCGACCATGCCACGTGGCCAAGCCATCCAGGTATTTGCTTCTAAGTCTTCCCTTGGTCTCTTCCCTTCGATCTTACCAGTTGTCACTACACACATCACTTAATGTACAGATCTGAATTGTTGGGTCTTCCAATACTACACACATCACTTAATGTACAGATGTGAATTGTTGGGTCTTCCAATACTACACACATCACGTAATGTACAGATGTGAATTGTTGGGTCTTCCAATACTACACACATCACGCAATGTACAGATGTGAATTGTTGGGTCTTCCAATGCTACACACATCACGTAATGTACAGATGTTGGGTCTTCCAATACTACACACATCACGTAATGTACAGATGTTGGTTCTTCCAATACTACACACATCACTTAATGTACAGATGTGGATTGTTGGGTCTTCCAATACTACACACATTACGTAATGTACAGATGTGAATTGTTGGGTCTTCCAATACTACACACATCACTTAATGTACAGATGTGAATTGTACTGCGGGACGGGCGGGGTAAAACGGTTGTAAAAGATAGGCATAATGTGGTGCGGTCATGCAACCAGACACAAGTTACTCTGTGCCACACAGGGATGACATAGCTTTAAGTTCGAAGATTTATTCGAAAAAGGTTAGTTGCATATCCTTTACAGAATATGTCGCAGTTAACCCAAGCATTTTACAGGCTGTCTGTTACTTATTGTCAAATTTAGGTTGAGTAGTTAATTGTGGCATTTTATTTGCATGCTATGTGTACATTTAGTATATTAATGTATTGTTTTAGTCCTGTAATATAAGATGCAAAATTTACCGGCAACAGGGAAAAGGGAAGGACAATCTTTCGCGCCATAAGACATATTGGTTAAATGGGGAAAAAGAAAAAACAAATGGCGGGGGGGGGGAACGAAGAAACTCATTGACACATCTTAAGGCGCACTTACATACTGTAGACGACCCATATTTGTTTGCTGGGTGACATGGTCAGAATCACTTTTATCAGTATCCGTCTTTGCTTCTCAAGATATTTCCTGGTACGTGTTATAGGCTGCGTCGACCTGAGTGCCTTGTCCGGCATAACATGACACCATTCTTGACAAAGTCACGTGCAATGATTAGCACTTTTAAAAGTAGACGAATGAAGCAGAGATTAGAGAAAACACCAGTTGGTCATGCGTCGTAAAACACTTATTTTCTGCAGCGGAATGCTGTCGTCGTTTGGAGGTGACAGCTTTGAAAATGGAATCAATACATGTGAACTTGATTATCAGCTTTTGAAAAGAGAAGTTTTGCACGATAGCTGGATTATTGGCTGGAGGGTTGGGAAGAAGGGGGGGGGGGGGGGGTGGGTGGGGGGGGGGGTGAAAGACAGACACACTGATGTTAGGTCAAGCCCATCAGGTACATACTGCAGAGTTATACGAGGGTAAGGCAATAAGTAAGCCACAAATGGCTGTAGAAAGATAACTAAACAACTTGAAACCAGTTTACTTTTATACATACATTGTCCCTTTATTTCTCAACATAATTTCCACCAACATTGATGCACTTATCCCATCGTTTTATCAGTCCTCCCAAACCCGCTGCATATAACTGCGTGCCCTGTTCTCATTTACCTGCCATCCCACATAACAGTGTGACTTACTTATTGACTAGCCCGTGTAACTTTTTCTAGTCAGCTATGCACCGCTTTACGGAACAAACATTTGTCAGCATAAATAGGAAACCCACCTTGGCGGGAGACATTTCGCGAATGACGCCGAAGTTCAATGTGAAGTTAAAACGTGGTTTTGAAAACAGAGCACGCAGTTCTATGCAGCTGGTTTATCAAATAAAGTGAATAAATAAATAATACTTTGGCTGAAATATTTCAAGCACATAGTCTTAGTTCTTGTTGGAGAGTGGAGTATTTGTTATCCTCTCGGAAATTTCACATTTAAAACTAACTCTTTCCGCCTAAAGCCTCACTATATTTGAGCAATCATGTATAAACTAAACTAAACTAACTAATCATGTATTGTTCGTGGAATACAGTATATGAAATGCTTTTCTTGTGTTTACCTTTATGACATTGATTTATGAGCAATTGAACAATCGCGGAGGAGGGTGTTTTATTGCCTGTCGACTTCACAGGGATTCCTGAAGAGTGATTAACTCTCATTTCTGTCCGCACTGATATATGTTCGGTTACTCGATTTGCTAAATGTCTTTCAGTTTTACCTATGTAAGTTGCTTGGAACTCAACCAATTCCAGTGTTTAGTTTAAGTTTTAGTCGATGGATCAACATCACGACACACGGGTGTAACCCATAAGTGCTTCGTTCTACTCCTAACTCAAGCCTGAGTCCGGAGAAACTCAGCTCACTGCAGGAACCCCGTACCATCGATGAGGATCCTGAAATACTATGTGTAGATTTTTAACTTGAAATTTTGCCCGGGTAGCGCCGATAAGCTACTCTTTTTCGATTTCCAACTCGAAATTTTCCCCTAACAGCGCCTTTAGGCTACTCTTTTTGGATTTCCAATTGCCAAGGGATTTTTTGCGTGTGCAACAATACACACGGGCGTCCGATCTCACTACCCAGAGACCAGGAGGCAATTTGTTACTAGAAATCCAGGTGGAAAAAAAAATCCCGGCCCTCACCGGGGCTTGGTCCCAGCCCCCCCCCCCCCCCCCTCCCCCCCCCCCCCCAGCACTAGAGGCGGACATCATACATCGAGACCACTCAGCCCACGACTAAACTAAACTAATTCCAGTGTGAATGGTTGAGACCACAACCAACAATTATCTGTGGGTTGCTCCCTAACTCTAACCATTTGATTTTATCATGTATAACATAAGCTTATGTACATTACCGTAGTTTGAGTGAAAGAGTCAGTGAGTGTGAATGAGAGACAGAATGAGTGAGCGTAAGAGTGAATATGTGTGTGTGTGTGTGTGTGTGTGTGTGTGTGTGTGTGTGTGTGTGTGCCTTCTCTGTGTGTATCTCTGTGTGTAGGAGCATAACTATTTTTTACGTCACACCGTTTATGTACACATTTTTCTCCATGTTTAACATTTTTATGAGACTGCTCACGACAATTGCCAGTGTATGTGTGTGAGTAAAGTGTGGGAGTTTGTTCATACTAGTTTCAATGCTCACGTGAGACATTTTGTATGTGTCTATATGTGAGGATGTGTGAGTGTGTGTGAAGGATGTACGTGAGTGTGGGGATATGTGTGGGTGGGGGATGTGTGGGTGGGGGTATGCGTTTGGATGGGTTTGGGTGTGTGGGTGTTGGTGGGTAGTGATATTTGTGGGTGTTGGCAAGATGTGTGGATGGATGTGTAGGGGCGAAAGTATGGGTGTGGGAACGGGTGTGGGGGATGTATGCATGGGTGGAGTATATGTTTATGGGTCGGGTGCGGGGGATGTGTGCTTTGGTGAGGGATATGTGTGGATGGTTTCGAGAAGTATGTGTGGGTAGGGGATTGTGCTGGTGGACTTGGGATGCAAGGGCGGGTGGGGAGAAGTGTATGGTGTGTGGGTTTGGGATATGTGTGCAGTGTGTTGTTGGGGGGTGTTTGCATGATGTGTGGGTGGGGGTATGTTTGTGGTGGTATGGGTGAGGATATGTGTGTGGGTGGGGGATAGTGTGTGGTGTGGGGATGTGTGTGATTGGTGCAGGCAATGTGTGAAATGGGTGGGGGATATGTGTGGGTGAATAGGGATGTGTGGTGGTTGAGGGAAGTATGTGTGGGTGGTAGGGGTGTGTGATTGGGAGATGTATGCGTGGGTGGGGAATGTGTGGGTGGGGGTGTTTGAGTGGCTTAGGGATGTATAGGTTGGTGAAGGATGTGTATGTGTCGGGGTGGGATGCGTGAGTGGATGGAGGATGTGTGTGGGTAGGGGTATTGTGATAGAGAGATGTTTGGTTGGGGGTGGGTGGGTGGGGGTATGTGGGTACATAGTGGAGGGTGGGTGGGTGGGGGTGTGTGATTGCGTAGTGGAGGATGTGTGGGTGAGTGTGTGTGTGTTGGAGGTTGGGTCGAGAATGTGTGTATGGCTTGGGAGAGGTGTGTCGTGTGTTGGTTGGGGATATGCGTGTGGGTGGGGTATGTGTAATGGGTGGGGGATTTTTGTGGTGTTTGGGTGGGGGGTATGTGCGGTGGTTGGGTGAGGGTATCTGTGTGGGTGTGGGTGGGGATATTGTGTGGTATGTGAGTGGGGGATATGTGTGTGGTGTGTAGGTGGGGATGTGTGGTGGTATGTGGGTGTTGGGTGTGTTGGTGAGGAATATGTGTGTGTGTGGTGCGTGGGTTGGGAATATTGCGTGGTAGGGGATGTATGTGATGTGCCGGTGGGGGATGTGTGTGGTGGGGGATTGGGTTAGGGCATGTGTGGGTGGGTGGAGGATGTATGTGTTGGTGGTCGGGTGTGTGTGAGTGGATTGGGGATGAATAGGTGGTTAGGGAGATGTGTGTGTGCGCGTGGGTAGGGAGATGTCAGTTGGTGGGGATGTGTGTGTTTGGTTTGGGGATGTGTGGTCGATGGAGGTGTGGCTGGAGGATGGGTGGTTGGAGGTGTGGGTGGGGAGAGGATGTGAGGGTTAAGATGTGTATGTGGGTGGGCGTGAGATGTGTGGGTTGGTGAGGGATGTTTGTGGGTGGCGAGTGCGTTTTGGTTGGGGGAACAGGTGAGGGAAGTGTGTATGGGTGGGGGATGTACGGGAGGGGTATGGGTCGGTTGGTGGGTTATGTATGTGTCCCTGGGTGTGTGTATGTGTGTGTGTGTGGGTAGGTGGGGTGTGTGTGTGGGTGGGGTGATGTATGGGTAGGTGGGAGATGGGCCTCAGAACATGGTAATTTGCCTTGTTTATGTTCACAACATTCATTTCACAATGTTTATTTTTCTTCTTATGTAAATGTATAATGCTCTTGATGAACGAAAGACGAGTGATTGGAAGGGCCGAATGTAAGACGGGCCTGCGTGCTCAATTTTAAATAAAGTTGATTTGATTTGATTTGATTTGATTTAACCACCACCTGCTTTTATGGTGTCACGTGATCGGGGGAAGCTAAATAGGTACTCCACTTTGCCTCAGGGTGTCCCGTCCCGTAGGCTAGCAGAGGGATGAGGCAGATGTTGCTCCACATATGTTTGCATATTGATCGACACTCGGTGTCGCGTAGGCTAGTACAGAGATGAAGCAGATGTTGCTAGACATATTTGTGTATATATACATCAGCCTATATAAGGACGCCGGTCTCCTTGGTGGAGGAGATAGCAGCTATCTCAGTAACCCCGAATACTCTCGTGATTGACGTGAGCGCACGAGAATTGGAGGCGGTTCGAGACGCGTAAGTGACTTATTAGAGTGTGGAGCCGGTCGCTCAGATAGCAATGGCAAACTACTAAGCGTAATCTTGCCAAGAAATCAACAATCAGCTGAAAGATGCTGATGTTGACAGCGATGTCCTGTAAAGGATATGCAAAGCTTTTTTTTTTTGGGGGGGGGGGGGGGATATAAGGACACAAAACGTTAAGATGGTCACAGCTGGTTAGAGCTTCAGATTTAATCGACTTTTTTCTTTTGCCTGTTTTGGTTTGGAAGAGCATTGAAATTAGTCATATATTTTACTTCGCATATGAAAATTCGCCCGACGTCGTTTTCGTAAGCGTTCGACAATGTAACATAATGCTCTTTACAGACAACTTTCACACCTACATGCTTTGAAAACACTATACATGAAAATTTTTACAATTTCCAGGTGAAATTTTGCTAGAAACTTGAAACAAGCTATACAGATGCTGCATACGCTAGGTCTGGGCATGGTTGTGAGGAGTTACAATCAAGTTGGGAGCGCTCCCAGGGTAGTGGCTAGACACTCGCCTTTAGGCCGATGGTCATGGGTTCGAATACATATCTGAGAAGATGTTATATATATATATATATATATTGATTGACACTCGATGACTCACTATGACACCAGCCGCCTTTACTTCACAAAACATGTTCCGGTACTAATGTTAGGCTGGGTCGACCTGGAGGCCCAGATACATCTTTAATATCTTCTCAAATATGTATTCGAACCCATCATCATCGGCCGAAAGGCGAGTGTCTAACCACTACTTGATGGTTCCGTCGCCCTGCTACTGAGTGAGTGCGTGGTGCGACACTGTGAGCTGTGAGTTTCATGTGAAATGCTTTTGAATCTGCCCGAGGTTTTTTGAAACGTGACTGCATGTTCGGAGCGATGGCGGAAGGCTATGTCCCAGAGTTGACCCGTTTTTGCCTTATGCAGAAATGCGTGGCTGCTGGGCTTCTGGTTGACTACCACTGACATCGACGATGAACTGTATGTCGTGGACTGTGTGGGTGAACATCTAGGAAACATCCAGATGTGAAAATGACTGCCGATTCCATCAGAAATGAACTGGGTGTTTTGTGGGGGACTATTGTGTTGACATTCTGGCGGCGGCATTATGCACAGTGTATCTGTGCGGGATGTTGTTTGTCGAGACTCCTGTCTTTTCCACTTTTCACATTGGGCAGTGGGGAGCGTTTTGTGTGATATTCACTGGCACAGGAATGGAGCATAATGGGGACGACCCGGTTGCTGTGAAGTTGGATCTGCGACTAACTAACTAACTAACTAACTAACTAACTAACTAACTAACTAACCAACCAACCAACCAACCAACCAACCAACCAACCAACCAACCAACCAACCAACCAATCAACCAACCAACCAACCAACCAACCAACCAACCAACTAACCAACTAACCAACTAACTAACTAACTAACTAACCAACCAACCAACCAACCAACCAACTAACTAACTAACTAACTAACTAACTAACTAACTAACTAACTAACTAACTAACTAACTAACTAACTAACTAACTAACTAACTAACTAACTAACTAACTAACTAACTAACTAACTTACCCTATCCCCGCTCCCAACTTGATTGCAACTCCTCAAAACCATGCCCAGACCTAGCATATGCAGAACCTGTACAGCTTGTTTCAAGTTTCTAGCAAAGCTTCTCTCGAAAGTTGTAAACATTTTCATTTATAGTTTCTTGATGGCATGTAGGTGTGAAAGTTGTCTGTAAAGATCATTATGTTACAATGTCGAACGCTTACGAAAACCACGCTGGGCGAATTTTCATATGATTGATTCATTGATTGATTTAGGAGCCGACATCACAGCATTCGGGGCATTCTCATAAGCGGTCCGTCCCCATCCTCAGCAACCAGCAAAGAGTACCAACACCAGTAATACCCGTAGCAATCTGATTATATGTCCGTCTCGCCTTTCCTCTGAGCGTCGAGCGTCGGCCAGATCCCCTCGTCACTCCTCGCTGTCGCATTTCTTGCCAGACAATGGTGAATCCATTTGCTCCTCCGAGTTGTACACGTGCTCCCACAAGGCCAGCAACCACGTCTGCCTTGTCATGCATCAATACTCCACCAAGTTTTGCAGAGCCAACCAATCTGTCCGTCTGTTCATTCCCAAGCACACCGGCATGCCCCGGAGAAAAGCTCCAGGCGATGCTTGCCACCCGTGACCTCCGAAGCGAAACTAGCCACTCTGCACGAAGCATGCCTGTCCTCATCCTTCCTCAGTATGCTTTCTGAGTCAGTTACAATCACGATGTGTGTGTGTATCGCATTCTCCATCCAGTGGAAAGCTGCACTGACCGCCTTCACCTCCATTATTAAACTAGATGTTGTGGTATCATATGCCAGGCTCTCCTGCACCAAACATCGACCATTAGCTTTTGCTAAGAACCCCCAGGCACTTCTCCTACCTCTCAACTACGAACCATCTGTATAGATAATCACATCACCCGATCGAGCATTATCCTGAATTTGTTGCTGGATTTCCACTTCGAGTTAGGGTTAGGGACTGCGTCCAGCGCCTCATGCAACGGGTGATCTATGTCTGCAGCTAATCTGAGGTATGCTTTCGCCTGCATCATCTTATGCCTACCAGCAACAGTCGGCATACCAAGGATGTAACGCATACACACTACTGGGGTGTCTCTGGTGCATCCTCTGGTGCATCAATTTTCATATACGAAGTAAAATATACGACTAATTTCAATGCGCTCCCAAATCAAATCAGACAAAAGAAAAGTCGATTACATCTGAAGCTCTCACCATCTGTGACCATCTTAACGTTTCGTGTCCTTATATCGGCTTATGCAATGCAATTTTCTTGGAATAGTTATGATATATACCGTACAAGGCAATGGTGGTAATGTGTAGTCACGTGACTTGATACTCTTCTATTTAACTATCAGATGTAGAAGTTATCGTATCATTCCAAGATCGGAGTATCTGAGAAGAGCTAATTCAGACGTTTTACATTAATACCTTCTGCTTCTACATTCGCGAACAAATCATAATCATGTGTAACTACGCTGTTACTGTTCTTGTTGTAGACAATGGATCTGGCGTGTGCAAGGCAGGTTACGCTGGAGATGATGCCCCAAGATCCGTATTTCAATCCATCTTTTGCAGGATCCGTCGTTGTGTAAGATTTTATGTTCTTTGTATGTTCTAGTGGTTGTAAATTTAAATAGAAATGTTGTTGTTATACAAAGATAATTAGAATCAATCTAGCAAGGGGTTCAACCCCTACACCGGACAGTTGGACCACACGTCCTTGTTGGACTACTATGTTGACTCCACTTGGAGACGTAAATTACACGTACCTCCGAAGTCGGAGTGGGCTTGCGTGATAGCAAGGGACACTGGTATTAGGGAAAGCTAACCGAGGCGCAAAACTCAGTCCAGTGCTACTAGAAGTAGTTTGTATGGACTACGTTTAAGTTCAAAGAGAGGGAGAGCAAAAAACAAAACCAAAAATAAACAAATCCAGCAAATGATAAGAGGATTTTCCAAGATGAAATCTCACGTCAATAGACGGAATCATAAACTTGTAGGTAGACACACATGGAGGAACAGATAACCACTTCAGTATACGAATACAAAGTGCACGAGTGGTGTTTGTAGCACTAGGAAATGCGTGGAAGTGGAAAGAGATCGAATCTTGAGCTCCAAACATAGATTATTCAATTCTAACGTTAAGTCAGTACTGCTGTGTCGGTCAGAAGCACGGAGAACTACTAAAACATTTACAAATGAACTACATTAATTATCTGGTTCCTGCACACAATTCTTCCTCTTCTTCTTCTGCGTTCCGAGCCATTGAGGTTCTTTGCTGCACATACAATCCTGCACACAATAGAAGAATTAATACGGCATGACAAAATAACCCATGTGGCGCTCATTGAGAGAACTAAACAAATATGTTGTTCTCCTTCTCTCTCTCTCTCTCTCTCTCTCTCTCTCTCTCTCTCTCTCTCTCTCTATCTCTCTCTCTCTCACTCTCTCTCTCTCTCTCTCTCTCTCTCTCTCTCTCTTCTCTCTCTTTCTCTCTCTCTCTCTCTCTCTCTCTCTCTCTCTCTCTCTCTCTCTCGCCGTGCATGTATGGTCTGCTTATTCTATTCTCTCACATTCTTTTTCAGTCTCTCTCAGTCTGTCTCACTCTCACAAACACTCGCTCACTCATATTTATGTGTGTGTCGTATGTGAATGTCAGAATTCATTATTTCAACGTGTCGTTCTCTCGGGCAGAATGCCTTCGGCACTTGTGGGCTGAGAATGTAACTCGCTCTCTCTCTTTCTCTCGCTCTCTGTTTGTCTGCCTGGCCCTATGCCTATCTCTTCCAGCCTCCATTGTGCCTTATGGTTTCGTCATGGAAATTTATACGCTTTCATTTGAGAATAAGCAGTTTTTAGAATGGTTTTGCCTAGCTTGGGAACTGGGATTAAATAGCTGTGCACAATCCTGAGGTCGGTCCACTTTCGGAGCTCTACAAAAAGTGGGTCTGCAGGTTCCAATACATGTCTTCTGTGTGTGTGTGTGTGTGTGTGTGTGTGTGTTGTGTGTGTGTGCGTGCGTGTGTGTGTGTGTGTGTGTTTGTGTTTGTGTGTGTGTTGTTTTGTTTTTCATGCAGCAATATTTTGTAACTATGACGGACTAAAGTAAGACTAGATTTTCTTTAGAACAAGTTCATTAAGCAATTCTAATAAATTTGTTCAGTTTTAAGTGATAAAGCTTGAGGTTTTCCCGGCACGAATTGTCAACACACTGACACTTATGAACCCTGTGAAATCATATACTTTAAATAGGACATTGTTGTCGTCTTAGAGGGCTCCAGTCTGTCAGTACCTTGGCCCCCAAATCTCATCGGTGTTTTTCAAAGGGCGTTAGAAGGCTTTGACAATGGGGAAATTGAGCGGTATGAAAAACTTACGTCATAGCACCTGAAACAAATGTAACATTATGGAACTCGAAATGAAAAAAAATTAATGTCAACATGTTATAGTATATAGTCTGGAATATCAACGGCATGTGATGGAACCGTGCTAACACATTGGCTGGTTCATGTGACTGTTGGATCAGTGTTCATGTGATCGAATTCCCCAAGAGACAGGGATGTTTCTTCATTCACCTGAATTCCCAGGTCAAACCAGTTTAAAGTTGATACAAGGAATGTTCATGGGAAATAAAGGCGATGGAAGTAATATTCACAATATTATCCATCGAGTGCCGAGTGGTTTAAGTGTGGGTTTAACACCATATACCCAAATGCCTCATGACCTGTAAAGAATCCTTTACTTTTTATTAAATTTTGAAGTTGACCAAATGGTGGTACTGATGACAGGTCACTTCTATACTCGCTTCTGTTGTGTCTTATACTGGCCACATCAAACGTAGCTTCTTATGTCATTTCTATGACCCTTCTAACTGTCACTTTAGATGCCATGTTTATGGTCACTTCTCATGTCAGTTTCTATTTCACATCTTCTGATCATTGGCTCGGGTAGCAGAATTATATCGCCTAAAAGGTGCAATCGTGTTATTTGTTTTGTTTCGTGGTATATTCCACAGTTTCAATGCTCAGTAAGCGGAAGTTTATATTATAATACTTGTTCATTTGATTGTGCACCATGCTTGGTCCACACCGACTTTTTGTTTGGCACTGAATCAGTTAAGACACATCGGGCATGTTATCAGATGTATAGTTTTCTTGACCATTGGGCACTGGTAGATGACGTGGTCAGTGCCACACCGGCCGCCTTTACTTCCCAAGACATTTCCTATTGTCCATTTCAGGCTCGGTCGACATGAAAGCCCGGGTCAATTAAAAAAAAAATCGAATCCATCACAATGTGGTTCGAACCCATGACCAGCTGGTCAGGTGAGTGTCTTACCCCTCCCCGCCACCGCGGCTGACATTGTAATTGTACCTTCTTAAACATTTAGGTACACCAACTGTGTTGTTTTGTGTGTATTTGTGTGTGTTAGTGAGGCAGTTAATTATTGTGTAAATCAGTTTTGAAATTATCTGTTTGATGATGTTAATTGAAAAATATATAGAAGTTCAAAAAAGTATATATGTTTGTTATATAGACTACAAGAAAGCTTTTGATAGAGTACAACATGAACGACTAATTACGTGCCTTCAAGATATAGGAGTAGACGGAAAGGACATCAGACTTATTAGTAACTTGCACTGGGAACAAGTGGCGTCTATTAGATGCGGTAATAACTATTCTTCGCCTATAGAGATAAAAAGAGAAGTACGGCAGGGATGTGTACTGTCCCCATGCCTCTTCAACCTATACACAGAAAGAATTTTTAAACAAGTTGAAATGCCCGGACTCAGCATCAATGGAAGAATCATAAACAATCTTAGATATGCTGACGATACCGTGTTACTAGCAGAAAGTGAGCAAGAGTTTCAAGACCTAGTGGAAGAAGTAAACAGGCACAGTGCAGAATGTGGCTTAGATATTAACATCCAAAAAACAAAAACTATGATAATTAGCAGTGAAAAGGAAAGGTCATCAATGAACATCACAGTAAACGGGCAGATACTAGAACAAGTAACAAGTTTCTCTTATCTTGGACATATAATAACAGATGATGGCAGAAGTGAAATGGAAATCAAAAAGAGAATAGGAATGGCCAAAAATGCTTTCAACGGCATGAAATCAGTATTAACATCTAGAGAGATTAATAACGCATTAAAAATGAGAATTGTCAAATGCTACGTATATTCAACGCTACTGTATGGCTCGGAAGCCTGGACATTGAACAAGCAACTAGAAAGTCGCATAGAAGCCCTGGAGATGTGGATATACAGACGAATATGTCGTATTTCATAGAAACAAAAACAATCAAATGCAGAGGTCCTAGAAAAACTGGGAATGAAGAGAGAGTTGATGAAAGAAATAAAGAGGAGACAAATGAACTATTTTGGCCACGTTAAAAGACATGATACTCTTATAAAAACCATACTGGAAGGCAAGGTTGAGGGCAAGCGAGCAAGAGGTAGACAACGATACAAGTGGGAGGATAACATCAAGAGATGGACGAACATCAGCCTGACAGAATGTACAGTCAAAGCGAGAGACAGACAGTGTTGGAGATCTATTGCAGCCAACCTTCATTGCGGAGACAGCACCTGATTGATTGATTGATTGATTGATTGTGCTGTTGTGTGAATATTTGAATGTGTTAATGAGGCAGTTAATTATTGTGTAAATCAGCTTGGCACACCTAGTGCTGTGGAGGTCAGCATGGCGGAATGGGTATGAGCGCTCGTTCTTAAATACCCGGTGTGCTGATGCTGAGGTAGCGGGTTCAACCCCTACATCGGTCAGTAGGTCTAAAAATGTTGACTTATTGTCCTTGACTTGGCGACGTAAATTACAAGTATCTCAGAAGCAGGAGTTCGCCTGATGTAGAGCGACACTGGTTGTCACCGCCTCACCTTTAGAGATATTTAAGAAAGGGCTGCAACTCCAGCCCAAGGGACAGAAGAGAGTCACTCAGCGCCCGAGTAATCTAGAGCCTTCTAGAAAGACTGGTCATCGAGTCCAGGGTTCCGTGGACACTGATGTGGCCCGCCTATTGCGGGGTCCACGAGGAACTCGGACAGAGTTACCACCCGTGTCGGATTGGGACACGTGTAGACCGGCAGAGGACAGACGGACTTGAGAGAGGCAACAGGGCCTGCCTGAGAGGGACTCAATAGATATTCATAGATATATAGACATAGGCTAGATAGTGTGCTAGACTGTTGTATGATAACTATGTGTTTGATGTTTACGATCTGTGATATGTAATATAGCGCGGGATTGTTAACCCATTGCGCCAACTGTATATTGAAATACAATAAATGTTCGATCTCATAGCGAACGGAGTTATTGTTGCCTGTGTGAACCCGAGCTCAGATATCTAGACACGAGCAAGACGATGACAGGCTTTTTGGGGGCTCGTCCGGGATTCATAGGTTAAAGAACCGTTCTATACAATTGTCTCTGTGTAAATTATAAACCATTTTTGTGTCATCGTACAAAAAGTACGTATTTTCTTAAAGGGCAAATATCGCCTAGCCCATTTTTTTCTAAGGGCAATAACACTTACCTCAACTTTAATTATATATTTTAACCAAATACTATTTGAATGAAAGGTGAGTGAATGACTGCGTGAATGGATTAAATGAGAGAACGAAATACCTAGCGGACAAATTGTACGCAAAACGTATTTATTTTAATTTGTCTGCGTCTTTCATGTAAAATTGCATAACTTGTGTAAATTGTTGTTACATGTTTAGTAGTTAGTTAGTAATATACTTAGTTTAGCAGTTAGTTTAATATACTTAGTGTAGGAGTTAGGATACATCTAAGCACCACTACTTGGAATGCCTGATCATGTATTGCACACAGTGGAGTAATTCAGGATTGAGGTTATCCCAACTCGTGACGCTTGGAAATACGCCACACATTCAGCATACACTTTACACAAAACTTAAAACTCAACACTATCAATTTAATATACATTCACTTTATTACAACAGCAACTTATTAGTAAACACACTAACAAGCCAACAGGGACACATGTAGTCTGAGGGGAGGAAATAACAACGTAACTGCATATTTAGTATTATACAACATACGAGAGTAAAAGTGTATTGAAATGCACCCACAGATCAAGATTTGAAGGTGTACTTAATTAGCCAGGACTTCGGTCTTGTTAATCCTCTTTAATACAGAGGTTAATTGTCTGGGTACCAGTTGGGTACTATGAGAAGGGCGGGTTGTAAATACAACTACTAAAACGTCACGTAACTTCGGTCAAATAAGCATTTTAAGGACACGGGAGACAGAGTGATCTCTTCACCAAATCAGAGAAGTGGTGTATGGGAGAATACATGAGTTTTAATACCAGTATGTAGGTTACCAGGTTACTGTCCACCATACTACATACACCAACGTTATGTGATTCGGTGACAGAATTAGAACAGATCTAATTACCCTATAACAAACCATCATATCAGGGGAGAGGGGGGAATCCTGTCACCGCCTCACCTTTAGAGATATTTACGAAAGGGCTGCAACTCCAGCCCAAGGGACAGAAGAGAGTCACTCAGCGCCCGAGTAATCTAGAGCCTTCTAGAAAGACTGGTCATCGAGTCCAGGGTTCCGTGGACACTGATGTGGCCCGCCTATTGCGGGGTCCACGAGGAACTCGGACAGAGTTACCGCCCGTGTCGGATTGGGACACGTGGAGACCGGCAGAGGACAGACGGACTTGAGAGAGGCAACAGGGCCTGCCTGAGAGGGACTCAATAGATATTCATAGATATATAGACATAGGCTAGATAGTGTGCTAGACTGTTGTATGATAACTATGTGTTTGATGTTTACGATCTGTGATATGTAATATAGCGCGGGATTGTTAACCCATTGCGCCAACTGTATATTGAAATACAATAAATGTTCGATCTCATAGCGAACGGAGTTATTATTGCCTGTGTGAACCCGAGCTCAGATATCTAGACACGAGCAAGACGACGACACTGGTAATAGGGAAAGCTAATCAATCCGCAAAAATGAGTCCTGTGCACTTGAAGCAGCAGGATATATATGTAGTATGTACTGCGCTTGAGTGCAAAGCGAGCGAACGCACGTGCGCGCGCGCGCACGCATGCACATACACGAGCATACATCTAGTATTGTCTTATCTTTCATTTCAATGCTATTGTATTTAAACATCCGTGTTGTTCTTTTTGTCACTTTACATAGTTTTCTCATATTACTTTGTATCTCTACTTGCTTGTTACGGTTATTTTTTATTTTATTACTTGTCGTTTCAATTAGTTTTAAGATGCCTGTCAGTCATTTCTTACTGCACACCATCAAGATTCCACGAGATGGCGAGGCATGACCGCTCACACGTCTCTGCGCGACACATGAAGATGATGATGCTCATGAGTAGGCGGCACCAGATAAAATCAATTGGATAACCCTTTGAGGCCACTAAGACGGTTCATTAATCATTGCACACTGTATCGTTTGGCACTCATAGAAGTAGAGACTGAGACAAGAGGACGCACACCAGTGCTAGACAACATAAAATTGGAAAGCTTGTTACCGACCGGGGTTCGAACCTGCCACCTCCACGTGACGACAGCCCCTCGCTGCCTAAAAAAGTGTACCTCATGACATGTTAAGATTGACAGACTGATAGGGCTTTCGTGATTCGGTTGGTGGTGGTGTATGGCTGTTCTTAGTTGGTGGAGCGATTTGTCTCGTTAATTCCGATAACTAACGAGACTCTAGCTTATTAAATAGTTCTCCTGTCCATCGATGCGCCGGAGCAACCTTTTAGAGGTACAAGTGGCGTTTAGCCACACAAGATTAAGCAATAACAGGTCTGTGATGCCCTTAGATGTCCGAGGCCGCACGCGCGCTACACTGAAGGAATCAGCATGGATGCCTCCCTGGCCCGAAAGGGGTTGGGAAATCCGTTAAATCTCCTTCTTCGGATTGGGGCTTGTAATTCTTTCCCATGAGCCAGGAATTCCCAGTTAGCGTGAGTCATAAGCTCGCGTTGATTACGTCCCTGCCTTTTGATGTCCTGCATAGCGTGTTTGTGTTGCCTCACCTCTTTAAACTTGCTGTTCTCGCAATCTGACCAAGGATGTAGACTCACAGTCATCACTTGGTTCTCGCAAAAGTCTTACTTCTCCTAAAGGATTCAGTATATCAGCCTGATCCACGGCTCGTCCGTCCTCCACAGTAGACTTACATGTACGCTTGTCAGCCCGTTAATTTTCTTGGACACCTGCGTGCCCTGACACGAAAATTAAACTGATCTTTGTTAGCCGTGAACGGTCAAGGGACAACAACCACTGTCTTCGGGCCCACCCCATCGCTATCTTCCTGAGTTTACTCATTGAGTCACTAGGGAAACATGCCCGAGAGAAGGTCTGTGTCTCGGGCCATGTAATTGCTTTACTTAGTGCCATGACTTCCATAGTTAGACTACTTGTGGTCAAAGCAAAAGCACCAGAATCTTCCTTCACAGTTCTCCCTCCAGCCTGAGCCGTAAAGGCCCATAAACTTCTCACGCGTCGAACGACCGATCCAATCAGTGTAAATGACAGCATCACTCTCTAAAGAAAATTCTCGAAGGTCAAAGCCTGTACTTCCGTCTCCAAAGCAACGAGATTTTCTTGTCTGTGGTTTCCAATTTGTTTCTACAGGAATTCATGCACTTTATCCACGTTGGAGGCTTTGTATTAAACGCAGTGGGACTACATCGAAAAATGATACATTTGTTCTTTACTTTTACTTAATATTTTCACGTATACACAAGAAAGTAAAATTTAAGGTTTTCTTTTGAAGCCATCTTGTAGTGGTATGACTAGTGTAATACAGCCGCGTATTGTGGAAGCGAGTTGATCAACAAACAACTGTGCATAAAATATCCAGTGCATGCACTCATAGTCTGTGGAGGGAACGAAACAAATTCCAGTGAGACAAGAGGTGAAGAAAAGACGTTGGCACTGGATAGGACACACACTGGAAAGGACACACACTGGAAAGGACACACACTGGAAAGGACACACACTGGAAAGGACTCACACTGGAAATGATACACACTGGAAAGGACACACACTGGAAAGGACACACACTGGAAAGGACACACACTGGAAAGGACACACACTGGATAGGACACACACTGGAAAGGACACACACTGGAAAGGACACACACTGGATTTTACCCACACTAGATAGGACACGCACTGGAAAGGACACACACTGGATTTGACCCACACTAGATACGACACGCACTGGAAAGGACACACACTGGATTTGACCCACACTAGATAGGACACGCACTGGAAAGGACACACACTGGATTTGACCCACACTAGATAGGACACGCACTAGAAACGACACACACTGGATAGGACAGGTACTGGATAGGACACGCATTGGATAGGACACACGCTGGATGGGACACACGCTGAATAGGACATGCACTGAGAAAATCTGAGGATATTTCTTTTGTGAAGCCACACGGCAAACGAAATATTCGTGAGACCTAACAACACCCGCAGAAGCAAATTACACACAAGAGATAATTAATATATTGGGAGAACATGGAAATAGCTGTACGAGGTGGCAACAGATGTGATGACGTGGCATGATTGGGTTGAGGTTGTGTGCATAGAAGGCGCGGAAAAATTAAAATTTATACAACAGAAACAGCTTTGACGACAACTTTATTTATATTTTGAGGTAATTCCCGTTGCGATACATTAATTGCGCGATGTTCGTCCATCATGAATGACGAGGACCATTCATTACACTGCATCTTTTGATGAGGAACGAATGACTTTCGCTTAGTATGCTCAAAGTATTTTGCTGTAATTCAACATTTGATCTTCTACAGCACGGTAACGCCATTGTGTTTTCACATGTTTGTATATAAAGAATGTGGTGTGTATTGACCTCATTTGTATATTTAATTTCAAACTGATGTTTGAGTATGCATTTTGCACATCGGTGAGTGGAGCGTTACAACAATGCTTGTTACTTTTGAAGTAGTAGTAGTAGTAGTAGTAGTAGTAGTAGTAGTAGTAGTAGTAGTAGTAGTAGTAGTAGTAGTAGTAGTAGTAGTAGTAGTAGTAGTAGTAGTAGTAGTAGTAGTAATTTGAAGATTGAACACAACCCACTACTGGCAACGCTGATGGTATTCCGGTACGAGCCTTGGGCTTTTTTCGTATCGAATTGGAAGCACTAGATTCGAGTTTCGCCCTCGTTTGAGCTCGTCAGTATATCCGGAGTCAGAATAATAACACCACTCCCGTCACACCATATCCCAAGGGTCGTTCTCTGCACCGATGTGGGTTTCGACCCCCTCCCATCGTCTGTCCCCGGACGGGAATGCGTCCTTTGAAGTATTATTCTGACTCCATCAATCATGTGCCATGCCGATAAGCATGGGCGGTCATGTTCTGCCATCTCACTCGATCGCCAGAGTCGTGTATCAGCTCCGTGTTCCTCTCTCGACCATGCCACATGGCCAAGCCATCCAGGTATTTACTTCTCGGTCTTCCCCTTGGTCTCTTCCCTTCACTCTTGCCAGTTGTCACCAAGTTCTCCAAGTCATTTCTTCTCATAACATGCCCAAAACATTGTGACTGTCTACGTCTAATGTCTCTAATCAGTTTACAATCTTCATTTGTTTCTTGAAGGACTTGTTCATTGGTTTTTCTGTCTGTCCATGGTATTCTTTGCATTTTCCCCAGAAACCACATTTCAACAGCCATCAGATGTTTTTCAGCTTGACTGCTTATTGACCAAGCCTCACATTCATATAAAAGTACAGGTTCTATGTAGCACTTCAAGACTATTTTTCTCGTTTCAATTGATATATTCTTATTGGTCAGTGTGTTTTTCATATTAGGAAAGGCTACCTTTGCCATGGCAATTCTTGTTTTAATCTCCTCAAGGTATCTCCCGTCATATGTTATGACTATTCCGAGATAACTGTACCAATTCATTTGCCTAAGAATATGTCCATGTACTCGTATATCTCATTGTGGTATGTTTTTCTTTCCAGTGACGACAATAATCTGTGTCTTCTTACTATTCAATTCTAACCCCAGTTGTTCACTGTGTGCAACAACCACATCTACTAAATTTTGAAGGTTCTGTTCATTGTCTGCAATCGATTGGCACCTTGCCGTCTTGACAGACGATAGTCTCATCTCATCTCATCTCATCTCATCTCATCATGTTCCTCTTGTACCTTGCGGTGTCGAGGTGAAGTATAAATTTCGTGAGAGTGCCCGATTATGGGCTTCATATATCGATATTCCCATGGACTCTGCTATTCCCTCCGTCCATCGTTTAGTGGTCGGCCTCTTCCACTGTTTCCATCTGGTCTGTACATCATTGCTTATTGTGGTATGCTGTTGACTGGTAACCTACTTGCATGGCCAAACCATTTGACTTGCTGCTTTCTAATAAGATCTAATGCTGCTTTAACCCCCAATTTAGTCCTGATTTCTTCATTTCTGATCTTATCTCTTCTTGATACGTTGAGTATTCTTTTCAGGAACCTCATTTCTGTTGTTGTGATTTTTCTTTTCTCTTTTTCTGTCATTGTCCAGGTTTGGCATTGGTAGCATAGAGTTGGTAGGAAGATTGTGTTGTAAAGTGCTTTCTTAGTAGTTATTGATACATGTTTGTTCTTTGGTATTGGTGCCATTTGTCCAATGAGTTGATTTGCCTATTGCACCTATTTTCGATCTCGTCTTCTGATCTGCCATTTGATGATATTATACTTCCTAGGTACATGACACTCTTCACTTGTTTCAAGGGATGTTCGTTTAGGTGAATTGTTGTTGTTTGTTCTTCTTTAGTTATAGTCATTACCTCTGTTTTGCTTGTGCTAATTTTCATGTTATGTTCCCTACACATTTCGTTTAGACTATTCATGTGGTCTTGTAATTCAGCTTCTGATTTTGCTATTAGTGCTTGGTCGTCCGCAAACATGAGTTCTCTAATGGTTAGATTTGCAGATGGTTCTTCTTCTGTGTTCACGTCATGCGGTATTCTTGCTGTCTCTGCTTGGCTGGTTTCTTTACATATGTTGTCTATATATGTTATGAACAAGAGAGGGCACAGGACACAACCTTGTCGTACTCCAGATCTTATGGTGAAGGGTTTTGAGTGTCCTTCAGTTGCTCTCACTATGCATTCACTGTTGTTGTATAAACCTCTACATAGGTTTGTTAGATGTGTACTCACTCCATATTGTTTAAGGATTTCCCACAGCTTGTTTCTATCTACTCTATCGAATGCCTTTTCTTGGTCGACAAAGGCTAAGTAGAGTGTTTCATTTAATTCTATTGATTTTTCTATAAGTTGTCGAAGAGCAAAAATGGCATATATGCATCCTTTGTTTGCACAGACGATAGTTTGTGTTTCAAAAAGGCATAATAACTTTTACCCATGGCGGTAGCGAATGTGACTGGTAAGGCCAATTCGCGAGTAAATGTTCGTTCACAGTGGGTGCATGTGAACACGTTGTTATTTCCACCATCATGCACCATCTTACGTCTCACACGCTCGGTGTGTGACTTATCTGCAATAATTTTCTCCTTTGTCTTTATTCCATTTCTGATGTTTGCCCTCCATGCAACACGTTCAGCGGCGACTTGCTCCCAATGTGCATTATCAATGCCTGTATCAATCATGTCCCGCTTACACACATCTTTGTATCGTAGTAGAGGCCGACCCTGAGATCTCTTACCCATCTGTAATTCACCAAAAAAGATGTCCTTTGGTATTCTACCATCATCCATCCTCCTAAGATGTCCTATCCATCTAAGTCTACGAAGACTGAGCATGGAATAAACCGTCACACAACCTGATCTTTCCAATACTTCAGTATTTGTGATTTTGTCTTGCCACTTAATACCAAGAATTCTTCGCAGACACCGCATATGAAAGCTGTTTAAACGTTTCTCTTGGTGTGAGTAAGTTGTCCAGGTTTCACTGCCATAAAGAAGAGTACTAAGGACACAGGCTTGATAGACAAGGACTTTTGTTTTGACAGTAAGCTTCCTGTTCTCCCAGACTCTTTTTCTTAACCTGTTCATTGTTGTTGCTGCCTTACCAATCCGGATGTTGATTTCCTGATCTAGGGATAATTTGCTATTTACCACTGATCCTAGATATGTAAAATGGTCTACCATCTCTAGTTCGGCGTCGTCAATAAAGATTGATGGTACCCCATGTGCACCTTGTGACATAATCTGTGTCTTCTTTTTGCTAATTGTTAAACCAAATTCAGAACAAGCATTGGAGAATGCAGATAGTAGACATTGTAATTCTTCCTCAGAGTGGGTCGTAACTGCAGCATCATCTGCAAAAAGCAACTCTCTGATCAGTACCCTCCTAATTTTGGTCTTGGCCTTCAATCTCTGAGCATTGTAGAGGCCGCCATCTGAGCGTGAGTGAATGTATATACCACCATCCTGATCACGAAAGGCATATTTCAGTAGAAGTGAAAAGTATATTCCAAAGAGGGTGGGAGCTAGTACACAACCTTGCTTAACTCCACTCTTGATTTCAAACTCGATAGAAGTTGCACCATCAAACTTGATTATACCCTTCATGCCTGTGTGGAACGATTCCACAATGGACAGAAGAGTTGGTGGGCAGCCAATCTTCTTTAGTGCCTTGAACAGACCCTCACGACTGACCAAATCAAATGCCTTTGTGAGGTCGATGAAGGCAATAAACAGTGGTTGATTCTGTTCACGGCATTTTTCTTGCATTTGTCGCAATGAGAATATCATATCAATGGTAGACCGGTTCTGTCGAAAGCCACACTGTGATTCGGGGTAGACTTGATCTCCTAGGACTTGAAGTCTGCGCAGAACAATTCTGGCAAATACTTTTCCAACAATACACAGAAGTGAGATACCCCTATAGTTGTTGCAGTCGCTCCGATCGCCCTTGTTCTTGTACAGTGTTATGATGCTTGAATCTTTTAAATCCTGTGGGACTTGTCCTTCTCGCCAGCATAGCTCTATTAGCTGGTGGATCTGTAGAGTGAGTGTGTCTTGCCCACTCCTGATAACCTCTATTGGAATCCCATCCTTACCTGGAGCCTTGCCAGGTGCAAGTTCATTTATAGCACACTTAACTTCTGCTATGGTGGGAAGTGTGTCCAGTTGGTCAAGAGTTGGTTGAGCCTCTATGGCGTTGAGGGCATCATCCGCTAGTTTGGTCTCACTTGAGTAAAGCTCCAAATAGTGCTCTACCCATCTTTTCACTGTACTTTTCTAATACAGTGAAAATATTTTCACTGTACAGGGAACAAATATCTGGAGACATTGCACATCCCTATCTCACACCTATCTTAATAGGTTGATATTGACCTACATCATTATACATTCTGATGGCAGCTTGTTGTTTCCAATATATGTTTTTTACAAGTCTAAGGTCTTTTCCATCAATTTATAGAGCTTAAAGCATCCTTATCAAGTCGACATGTCTCTCTTTATCAAAAGCCTTTGTGTAATCAATAAAACCAAGAAATAAATCTTTGTTTATTTCTATAGAACGTTCAATTACCGTTCTCAGTAAATACACATCATTTACTGTACCCTTGCCTCCTACAAACCCACATTGCTATTTTCCTATTTCGGGTTGTATTGTCCTCCTAACTCTTTGTATGATAATTCTCAGCAAAAGCTTCGTGATGTGGCTCATTATACTAACTGTTCGATGTTGATCACGTTCCAAGGCTTCTGCTTTCATCGGGATTTCAATAAATATAGAATTACATAAATCAGGAGGTATATCTCCAGTATCGTATATTGCGTTCAGCAGTCTGGTGACACGGTCTATTCCGTATTCTTCTAAGGCATTGATCATTTCTGTTGTGGTGTTATCTAAACCCGGGGTCTTGCCAGTTTCCATATGGTTAAGAGCATTCTGAACTTCCATCTTCACAATTGATTGTCCTTCTTTATTACTCCGATGATCATATTATTTTTCTCTCGTATCATCATAATGGTCTTTCACATAACCTAACCACGCATGTAAAATCTGATCTTTTTCTATTATGATTTTGCCCTCTTTGGATTTTAGGCCACCCGGTGATGTGTGTGTTCTTTTCTTAGTGATGTTATTAATTCTTTTGTGCATTATTTTTTTTTAATTCTGGGTGTTGTGTTGTTTTTCAATTTCCTTGCAATTTTTATCAAGCCATGTTTCTTTTGCCTATTTGCATAGCTTTCTAATTTTCCTGTGAATCTCTTCATGTTTTCCTTGTTATTTTTGTTATTTCTTCTCTTTTCCATGAGTTTTAAGATATCTTCCGGCATCCATTTCTTGCGCCTAATCTTTATTTTTGGGATGGTTGTTTTGGCAGCTTAGTTGATTGATTTCTGCAACATTTCCCATTGGTCACTGACGTCTAGAAATAATATTTTCAATGCATCGAATCTGATCTTTACCTCTACGTTGATTTATCTTTTATCTCCTCACTCTTCAGTGCCTGTAGATCAAATTGTGTGTTTCTTGGTGTATATTTGGTGTATATTATTCTGACTGGTCAGTTCTAATTCGCCGGAGCGGTATATCGATAATCATAATAATACTACAGACGCTCGCATTCGCGCCCTGTGGCCCTGTCGAAACCCCCATCGGGAGAGAGAACGGCCCTTAGGTGTTGGTGTGAGGGTGATAGTATTATTCTGACTCCGGATATACTTCGTCAGTAGTACATATCCCTGACTTGACCTGGGATGGAACTACGGATCACTGGCGCGTGAGGCGCGTGCGCAACCACTGACCACGCGACTCACGCTAGACGCGACCAAATTATCATACTAGAATATCACAACCTCGACCATTGTAGGCTGTAGCTCAAACTTTGCCCGATTGCCACGGCTGACATCCATCAATCGAATGATCAGGTCTTCTCAATCTGGCAAGGCGCACCAGGACTTTTGTGTTGGCATTCTGGCGACCGCATTATGTACAGTGAAATGTTTTTACATCTGTCCGAGGTTGTTTGTGGCGTGAACTGCAGGTTCGGAAAAAATAGCGTAGCTGGCTAGAAAGCATCTAGAAACGGAACAAATAACATCTAGAAATATCTATACTGTGTAGGTGAACATCTAGAAAAGACATCCGGATCGGTGCCGCTTCCATCAAAGATGAAGTGTATTTTTCGTGCATTACTTTTCTGTTTGCATTCTGGTGACGGCAGTATGTACACTAAAATGTTTTACTATCTGATGACATTATGTACAGTGAATGCCTTTACTATCTGTCCGCAGTTGTTTGTGGTGTGAAATAAGAAC
Organism: Cepaea nemoralis; assembly: GCA_014155875.1. Taxonomy (NCBI): domain Eukaryota; kingdom Metazoa; phylum Mollusca; class Gastropoda; order Stylommatophora; family Helicidae; genus Cepaea; species Cepaea nemoralis. The sequence goes on along the minus strand of JACEFZ010023233.1, from coordinate 360,084 downwards.
TGTATGTTCGAAAAAATGGCGTAGGTGGCGCAGGGTTGCCACTTTTCTTTGTTAAAAAAACATCTAGAAACGGAACAAACAACATCTAGAAATATCTAGACTGTGTAGGCGAACATCTAGAAAACCACACGGACTGGAAAATGACTGCCGCTTCTGTCAAAGTTAAACTGTATGTTTCGTGTATGTTTCGTGGAGGACTTTTGAGTTGACATTCTGGCGGCTGCATTATGCACAGGAATATGCTTTTACTATCTGTCCGCGATTGCTTGTGGTGTGAACTGTATGTTCGGTAAAAATGGTGTTGCTGGCTTTGTCGCAAACGGACTGGTTTTCCCTTGTGCAGTAATGTGTGGCTGTTTATTTTCTATGTACTGCCACTTCCATTGAAGATGAACTGTATTTTTCGTGGAGGACTTTTGTGTTGACATTCTGGCGGCGGCATTATGCGCAATGTACCTGTGCGGTCTGTTTTTTGTCGAGACTCCTATCTTTTCCACTTTTCACATGAGGCAGTGAGGAGCATTTTATTTGATATTCACTGGCACAGGAACGGAGCATAATGTGAAGTTGTAACCGCGACTAACTAACTAACTAACAAACAAACTAACTAACTAACTAACTAAAGTCCAGCCAGCAATGATCAGATTGATTTATTTGGTTGTTTAGGGATTTGAGGTTTGAAGACTGAGCACAACCCACTACTGGCAACGCTGATCGTATTGCGGTGCGAACCTTAAGCCTTGTCCACGTCAGATTGGAAGCACTAGACTCAAGTTTCGCTCTCGTTTGAGCTCGTCAGTAGTGTATATCCTTGACTGGACACGGGATCGAAATAAGTAGTAGGAATTATTAGTATGTCACAGCTGCGTATTGTAAATGTGAACTAATCAACAAACATATATGCATACAATATCAAAAGCATGCTCTAGCATGCATTCATATTCTTGTAGATACGATGATAATGATGATGATGATGATGATGATGATGATGATGATGATGATATACTTCCTTTATCTCTAAACACGTTGATCATGCTAACCCAATGCCTCTTTGACCAAAGAACACATTCTCCCCAGTTGTAGCAGTGAAGCGCGAAGTGTTGTTCATAGTAGAGTGTGGAGAGAACTGTTTATATCATAGGGCAGCTAGTTATGGGCAATGTTGCAGTGAGTGTTCAACAGTTCCTCATGCTTGGAATATGGCCTACAGTTCGGTTCACGCTGCGGATCTATTTTATTGAGATGTGTGTTGACTGGGGCATGACCTGTTCTCAACTGCAACATTCATTATCGTGTAGCAGGTCCTTTGCAGATAGTCGCTGTCATCATGACTAATCGAAAAGCCTCTCAATCACTTGCCATTGATCTCGCATCATGTACTCTCTTGCCCCAGGTGTCTACAATGCCCTGTGCCCATCTTCGTGCCGTACGTCCCCTGCCTCTTATCTTAGAAACCGTGTCTTCCAACCTGGTTCTTTCCAAGCTAGTGTGACGTTTAATATGGACAAAGTGTTTTAGTTCCCACGACATGTTAGTGTTTATGCGAAAGTTTTCTTTAATGTTCAGATATTGTAGAATTTCAGTATTTTCCCCCTTTCTGATCTACATTATTCTAAGAATATATCATGAATATTTCTGACCAAACGGCTCAGTTCCCTTCTTTAGTATATATATATATATATATATATATATATATATATATATATATATATATATATATATATATATATATATATATATATATATATATATATATATATATATATATAATATCATGTTATGTGAAAAACTGAATGACTCTTTGTTTGAAATGTAATGTACATCGTCGCTGATATTGAGTGAATGTGTAGAATGTTACATCCACTTAAGTGTATAACTCTTAGCAGGAAATACTTCTGGTGAGATGTGTGTAGGTGGGGGGAGGAATTGTTGGGTGGGTGATGGGTTGGCGGGTGCATGTATGTGTGCCTGGGTGTACGTGTGTGGGGTGGGTAGGGATGTGTGTGTAGGGGGATGTGTGGTTGGTGGGAGATGTGTGTGTGGGGTTGGGGAAAAGTGTGTAGGTGGGTGTGTGTTTGGATGTGGGATGTGTGGGTGGGGATGGGTGGATGGGTGGGGGAATGTATGTGTGCCTGGAGGTGTGTGTATAGTTGGGATGGGGATGTATGTGTGGGGGATGTGTGGGTGGATGGAGGATGGGTGGGTGGGTGGAGGATGTGTCTCATAACATGGTAGTATGCATTGTTTATGTTTACAACAGTCATTTGACAATGTTTTTCTTCCTATGTGATTGTATTATGCACTGTTGATGAACGAAAGATGAGTGATTGGAAGGGCCGAATGTAAGACGGGCCTGCGTGCCCAATTTGACCCCAAAGAAAAATAAGTCCGTTAGTTCGTTCGTTCGTTCGTTCGTACATAATAACGGCTGGAATCGACTAACAGATAATGCTTCGATATATTCAAATAATCGATTACTATTGTCGGATACATTATACGAGATGCAGCGAAACATGCCATCGTGCGATGTTTTACTTATGGTGTGTGTTTGAATTCAGTAAGGGAATACAATTCTATTGATTGCGAAGTGTCCTGGCTCACATCCATCTGTTTCAACTGGAAAGATAAATGTTCTCAGAAATGCGACTTTCACGTGTTTGCTGCTGTTATGTCATGGGTTCTTAAAACTGTTTAATCTCTGCAGTGATGTGACCAGCATGCGTCTAGTTTCTGTTGAGTAGTCCCCATTGTCGATGGTTACGAAGACAATATATTTAAAATGTGTGACATTTTCAGAAATTCTGATTGTCACTGTGTCTTTACACCAAATAAGCAGCGTTCTGTTGATATAAGTGAAAGGGTGAGAGCTGTAGAAATTCACCGGCGAATGAAGGTCCAGTATGGTGATGCATGCATGCAAGGCCAGCAAGTGTATGAGTGGAGTAGGAAGATTCACTACGGCATGACTTCAGTGACAGACTGTTCATTGTTCAGCACAGCACATCATCCATGATGTACTACCGTACCGCAAAGTGTCAGCAAGGTGAGAGTCTTTTCAGCTTACTCCAGAATTGAAACAAAGACGCATTGATGCTTGTCAAGAACTAGCCTCAGGTGATTTCCACCTGTTTGGACAACTCAAATAATAATTGGGAAGAAAGACTTTTCAAATCAACGAAGAGGTACAGCAGGTGGTTCATGAGTGGTTACATATGTGACCAGGAATTCAAGCACTTTATTGAACGCAGTGGTGACTAAATAGAAATTGATATATAAGTTCTTTACTTTTTTACATTATATTCACCCCCCCCCCTCCCCCACCACCACCACCACCACCCCCGGAAACAAAATAATTAAGGTTTGTATTTTAAATGTGGTGCATGTCAATAGTGGGGCGGTCATCTATAAACTGTCAGTTTGATGTCACCACGTTCGTCTGCACCATGATGCTATGTGCTAAACACTCCTGTTATGCTTAACAACAATATTGACAGATTTCAAGACAGTGGCATGGTTATTGTAATTTTTATCACACCTTAAGGTAGCTTCCTTGTAGTTATCTCAGTCATGGTTGACTGGCACCTTACCGTCTTGACATACGATAGTTTGTTACACTGTTGCTTCAAAAAGGCGTAATAACCACTTGCCATGATACTATTGGTATCATGAACCGAGGGAACGGTCTAAGGCAGTGGTTCTCAACCGGCGGGGAATTCCCCCCCCCCCCCACGGGGGATTTTAGGGTTTCCAGGGGGTTTGGGGGGGGGGGGGGTGAAGACAATTTCAAGATCGCGTTAATACAAGAACCGATTACTTGATATAGTTTTCCCCTTCATACTTTACAGTTATGTACGTCTCATCCTTCTAAACCTCATTTTATAAAGTAAGTAGACCCACAAATCACGTTTTATGTGGATGTCTAGACTTGTTTTAGTATATGCTATTACATTTACCTTCCATTTTACGTATACTGTGTAGGGTGGGGGATTTTAGGGAGGAAATATGAAAGGGGGGGATGACGTTCTGAAAATATGGTGAATGGGGGAACTGGCCAAAATAGGTTGAGAACCACTGGTCTAAGGGAAGGAAGCTGGGTTTTAGAGCATAATAGTAGTTTGATCCGTTAATAACAAAATAAAGATAGACCCGGTGAAAACAGAAGTCAGGGGGAGAGAAGCCGGAAGATATATCAGAATAGGAGTTGAGCCCATTTACTTGGGTTACCAAACACGGGCGCGCCAGTTCAAGGTTACCCGTGCAAGAAATGATATCCGTGATAGGCGAGTGACTGAAAGTTGAAGTGAAGTACAGTTGAAACTCACTCGAGATCCAGGGCTTGAACTGTCAACATCGTGTAAGATTTCAGAGACATTGTTATTTCCTTAAAATAATGGATAAACAACTATTCAGGTTTAAGGAACGTTACTATTCTGGGATACCACAACAGTGACCACTACCCTTTATCATCCTGATCGAGAAAGACAGGGCCAGGAGTCAAGGAAACAAGATAAAGGCCTTCCCATACGACAGCACTCGAAAACGTCGGATGCGGATAAGGTAAGCCCTTCTTGCACGCTACATAGCGCAGACTGACCAGAAAGACGAGCCAGCCAGACAGAGGACCACAACGATACTCTCTCAGTTGTGCGAGGGGGGGGGGGGTCGGGACAGACGAAGAATGCATAATCACAGCTGTGACAATATGTGCGATGCTCAAGAAATCACCTAACACCGCCCCAGGCCCAGACTGCATCCGATATGGTGACCTATTGGTGATGTCAGATGATGACATGGAAGAACTGGCCAGAGAATTCAACACCAGTATCCAGAGGGGTCAGATCAAAGAGGAATGGCTACACAGCTACTTGCTGCCGCTGCAAAAACCGAACAAAGACCATTCCAAGATAAGTGGCTACAGAATCATTACGATGCAAAACACTGCTGGCAAGCTATTGGAGAAAATTGTAGCACACAGACTTGCTTGTGACGTGGAACAACTCGGCTGCTTCCCGCCCACACTTGGAGGATACAGACGTAACAAAGAGTCATGACTGAATGCAGCGGTCTTTGCTCAAGATGTTTACCAAGGATTTCAGGTCAGACAAGAGACATGTGCGGCCGCCATAGACTTAGAGAACGCATACAATAGAGTATCCTTCGAGCACTTGATGCAAACCCTCCTCAGACTGAAAGTGCACCCTCACCTTGTACGATGGATAGCTGCAGTTCTGCTCCAAAGGAAGGTGGTGCTAAGATGCGGGAGTTGGTCTTCTGAGCCGATGACGATATGTCCAGGATTGCCGCAGGGTTCACCACTGTCACTTGCTGACGACATTCTCGTGTATCGACAGGGTCTAGATAGACAGGCGGTTGCCAATGATATACAGGGCGAACTAGATCGAATTTCCTATGGTGTGCTGATGCCGCTGCCCTTGTGAACCCTGCAAAGGCATCGGTTACATGGTTCTCTCTGAACAACCATATTGTGAACATAGACCTGCCGGTAGTAAGAATGGATGGGAGCATTTTGAGTAGACCCCAGTCGATGACATATCTTGGCGTGAGGCTTGATCGTAGCCTGTCCTTCAGAGATGATGTCGATTATGTCATAACGAACAATGAGAGGCATGGAGACTGCCAATATCGAGCAAAGACTGCTAATACTTCTGTTCCAAGGATTGGTGCTTTCAGGACTTCTCACTGGCAAGGAACACCAGGCCTCCAAAATCCAGTGAGCAATAAGGTCTGGTGTTCCTTGGCCTGGTGATCCTTGCCAGTGAGAAGTCCTGATCGTTCGGGTCCCATCGATTGACGGACGTCGGTCGCGGCGATTGGGCAATCTTGAGCATAGCCTACGATGGGTAGCGTTGTGATATTCTGTTGTGATAATTTGGTGTGTCCAGTATGTGCCGCGTGGTTACACACCCGCTTCACACGCGTGATCCGGGACTGTTTCCGGATCCGGTCAGGGATATGCACTACTGACCAGCTCAAATGAGGGCGAAACTCGAGTATAGTGCTTCCATATTGACGTGGATAGGCCTTAGGTTCATACCAGAATGCGATCGGCGTTGCCAGTAGTGGGTTGTGCTCAATATTTATATTTCAAATCCCGAAACAACCACATAATCACTGAAGAAATCTCGATGAGCAAACGAAAACAAGACGGAAAGAAAATAACAAATATGATAAATTAAATAAAGAAACAAACGATAATGCATACATGCAAAATAAACTGGTTAAAAGAACAGTGCCACAAAATATTAACAGAAAAAGTAGGGATTTTAATGGCATTTTCTAAACACTTGAATTTTGAAATCAAAGGCAAGAAAAGCATTAACAGAAGAATGTGCTTTGGCAGCGATAAATAGATGGAACAAATTTATGTGAGAGTTATTAGACTGAGAAAAAACAGAACAGACAGAAGAAAGTAACCATGAAAGTCCAAATTATCTAAACGAAGAAGTCACTAATGCTAATCAAATATACGTAGAAAGGAAAAGAAATGGCTGGACAGATGAAATCACTTAGAAGTATTAGCCGAACTGAAAGAATTTAGAATAAACACATTAATTAAGTGATGAATGATACTCACAACAGTGGACACATACCTAGTGATGTGCTGACATCTGAATTTAGCTTTCCCCAAGAGACATGCAGCAATTGAATGCGCACAATTTCGTACAATAAATGTCATCAACATGGCACCGAAATTCTACTCAGATTTGAATTTGTGGACAGCATGAAGGAAAATAAGCATGGGCATGAACAAAGAACAGTATGGATTAATGGAAGTCAAAGGAACAATTAATGTAAAATACATATTCCGCAATGTGGAGAGGTAAGCTTGGACACATAAAGATTTAGACCTGTGCTTGTGCTTTATGAAAGTGAAAGAATTTGATGAAATGAAAGGTCATGAAAAGGTCTAAATTGTGCAAGATATTTAAACTGACCGGAAAGATCTCATAATTTAAAGAAAACATATTTATTGGAACCTATTATATGCATTCATTCATTCATTTGAGAATTTGAAAGTGAAATAATTTCATGAAATGAAACGTGATGAAAAGGTCTAAATTGTGAATGATATTTAAACTGACAGGAAAGTTCTCATAATTTAAAAAAAAAAAAATATTTATTGAAACCTATTATATGCATTAACACCTTCGTAAAATCAACACCTGCTAGATGAGATGCCTGAGGAGAGCTGCCAACCTAACAATCCGAGACCGAGTAAGAAATGCTGTTATCAGACAGACTGTGGGATCAACACCTTGTGCCACGTTTATTGAAAGACAGAAGATCAAGTGGTTCGGCCATTTTGTTAGAATGCAACACCATCAACTACCATCACTAGCCTTACATCAAAGATCATCTGCGACGAGACCAAGAGGACGTCCAAGAACAAATTGGATTGACGACATCAGAGATATTGTACAACCACACGGAATGACACTCTCCAGTGCCGCCCACCGGGCGCTGGAACGCAAATTATTACTCCCCACGTCGCTTGACGGCAGAAGTGGAAGATGATGATGATGATGATGATGATGATGATGATGATTCATTCATTTAGTAGCATGTTCTTTGCAGAACCTCGCTCCCATAACAACCTTCCGGAAAACTTCTCGATCACAAGCAAGATGTCCCGCGTCCGATACACCCATCTGGAGATCATCCGCCACATCCTGCACCCATCTTCTCTTTGGCCTTCCTCTTCCTCTCTTCCTAGGCATATACCCCTCCATTATTGTTCTCTCCAAACTTTCATGACGTTTCAAGTGACCAAAATATTCAATTTTCTTTGTTTTATCGTCTTTAATAGCCAACCCTCTTCAATATTCAGCTCTTGAAGTATGGATGCATTTGTTCTTTTCTTTACCCAAGATATTCTTAGAACCCGTCTATAACATTTATATTCAAAGGCATTTATGCGCTGTTCAGCTTGTTTAGTAAGTGTCCAGGTCTCACAGGCGTATGTTGCAATGGGAAAGATGCATGCTCTTAAAATCTAATTTTTGTAGTTCTATCTGTCCCACTCCATAATTTATTCAGTTGTTTTAGTCTTTGACGAGCAACTGATAGTCGTCTTTTAATTTCTTTCATTGTGTCACCGTTGTTGGTAATCAATGACCCAAGATATTCAAAATTGTCCACCACCTCCAATCTTTCCTCATTAACATATATTTCTTTCTCCATAGTAGTTTTATTTGTATGCATTATCTTTGTTTTTGCTATGTTAAGATGTAAGTTGTGATTATCACTATTTCTTTGGGTTGAGGTTATTAAGTTTCCTATACCATTCTGTGATGTTGATAGTAATACTGTATCATCAGCATATCGAATCTCTGGTATTTCATGACCACCGATATTTAGGGCATTATACTGCTCCCTAGTTATATCATCCCTGACATTTCTCATTATAATTTCGGCATACAGGTTAAACAAATAGGGTGACAGCACACAGCCCTGACGGACTCCTTGCTTGATGTCTGATCTCTGATCTATTCTAACCGCTGCTTGTTGGTCTAGATAAGTGGTTCCTAACCTTTTCTAAGTCCCGCACACCTAGAAAACTTTTAGTATGTTCTCGCACCCCTACAAAAGTATTTAGTATGTTCTCGCACATCCCCGACTTATCTCAAACGACAACTAGCCAAAAAACATTCCCTTATGTATAGCACGTTACACCCTCCTTAGGTATTTATAATGCCCATGTTAAACACTGCCTCAGTGAGTCATTTGTTATTGATTATTTTTCATGCGTTTTAATGTTCTTTTGTTGTCAAAAGTTGCTTCATAAGTGATGTTGAATGAAAGAATGTATGAGAGGAAATAGAGAAGAAGGGCAGAATGTCAGACGGGCCTGCGTGCCCAATTCTTAACCCTTTGAAAATAAATAAAGACTATTTTTCTGACATGATTAAGGGTTAATGGTGTGTGAGAAAAATAGAAAACAGAAATAAATAAATGTATACAAATGCAGTTTTAGTTTTACTTATATAAAAGTCTACATATATAATATTCTATATTCTGTCAATATATAGAATATTCTACATATATAATAGTGTTGGAACTCTTCGCTGGCTGCTGAGGATGGGGACGGAGCGCTTATGGGAATGTCCCGAATGCTGTGATGTCGGTTCCTAAATCAATCAATCAATCAAATATATACAAGTCACGTATATGTATAACATTTTTCCCAACTTACAAATTAGTTGTATTTGTAATTATTCTACTGAATATAGAAACTAAATTCAAACAGATTTGTATACGGTTTTCAAAGTATCTTGATTTAAAATCATAGTTTTATTAAATTGAAAAATAGTTACGTTGGGTAAATTAAGAAATAGTTGTCTTTTTTCCTGCTGGTTAAGTTTCGCACCTCCTGAAATGCTATCTTGCACCCCCCCCCCCCTCCCCCGGGGGTGCGAGCACCCCTGGTTGGGAACCTCTGGTCTAGATAGAGCATTTTTATCAGTCGTACTACACGTGATGGAAAGGCCATATTCTTCATGATTTCCCAAAGCTTCTGATGTTGTACAGTCTAATGCCTTTGAATAATCCACAAAACATGAGAATAGATTTACATTAAATTCTCTGCACTTCTCTATTATTAGACGCATGTTGAATATGTGATCTCTTGTTCCTCTTCCTTGTCTAAATCCAACTTGAACTACGTTAATCTCTTCTTCCATTTTCTTACGAAGTCTTCTCATTATGATGTTTCGTAGAAGTTTACTTGCATGACTGATCAGGGCAACATTTCTATAGTTGGTGCATAATTTTAGGTTGCCCTTTTTTGGTATTGGAATGAAGATAGTTCTCTTCCAATCTTTTGGCCATATACCATATTTCCATATCTTTTTACATAATACGTGATAGATGTGTACGCTTTCTTCTCCTCCCGCTTTAATTAGTTCAGCTGGTATCTCATCACACCCTGGTGATTTACCATTCTTCAGGTTCTTTATTGCCCATGCAATTTCATCTAATGAGGGTTTAGGTACTGTCTCTGCTGTCATTGGTTCATGTTGTCACATAATGCCTGAAGGACTCGACCAGGAGATGCTACAATTACCAGAATGCTACAATGGCCAGAAGGCTACAATTACCAAAATACCTCAATTACCAGACACACGGCCTGCCGTGACGTTTTCCAGTCAAAGGGAAATAATCCCCGTAATCTTTTACCCCGAGGGGAGATTGTGATTGTGCCCTTGTTCTGGAATGTTCGAGATGCTGGAACCGGAACTATTGTTCCAGTGCGCAAGCGCTGTGATTAGGCTGGCTGCCGAGGGAATTGGTGGTTGTTTTAGCCGGCTGGCGAACTTCTGTGTGGCTGCAGTTTGTCAGAAGGAAGAAATGGTTCCCAATGTCAACATATCGTTTAAAGACTTTTGACAGTGTGTCCCTAAGTTGGACTGAGGTTCCATACTTCTAACTGCATCCCAAACGAAAAAGTAAGAATGCTACAATTATGGAATCGAAATACACAATGTTGCATAGTGCATGCAGCCGTGTTCACCCGTAGGTCAAGGGCGGGGATTTAAATTGCTGCAGTAAGTGGGCCTGTTTATTTGACCCCGTTTTCATCGGACTTTTCTTTACTTAGTAGCCATAATGAAGGGTGAAGAAGTACACGGGATCTGACAATGAAAAAAAAAAGACATTGAATTATAAACATAATTAAAATCCTATTGAAACACAGGAAAAGCGGAAGACTAGGGGTCACTGGCGAAGCTACGGCTCACCAAAGGTACATATATAGGTTATAGGTACCTTTGGTAATAGAATATATCTCATAATAAGGTATACAAAATATATAAATAGGGCCGGCCTAAATATGCCAAGAATATCATGTACTGCATGGTCGAGACAGGAACACGGGGCTGATCCACAACTCTGATGATCGAGTGAGATGGCAGAACATGACCGCTCACGCTTATCGGCATGACACATAATGGATGGAAATAAGCAGCACAGAGCAGAGTTTTTCAACCGGGGTTCCGCGAGTGGCAGCCAGGGGTTCCACCGAAACAGACTGAAATCGCCTAAATGCAACATTTTATACATAAAGTAGGACAGACGCTTGGATCATCGCATAGAGTTCCTTGAGTAACGTAAGCATTTGCGTAAGGATCTGCTCCAGCAGAAAGGTTGAAAAACACTGGTCTAGAGACCAGCTTAATTAACACCTTGACTGGGGAATTCTTCTGAGCTGGGGATAATATTTTCATAATAACACGAGGCTTTTATGGCATTTGTTTGCTATGTTTGCTACTTAATTGCCTCTATTCACACTTGTAGTTCACTGATCTGTCACTGTCAAGCAAATAAATCCTTGTTATATACCTATAAAATGGATGACTGGCAAAAAGAAGTAAACATTTGTGGAGCATCGGACTGTCTTGACAGCCGGACGCATCTGGGGAAGGGAAAGATTTGTGTGCGTTTGTGTTTCCATGGAATGCCATTCGCAACGTCAGAGCGTGGGCGGCGCTACCACGAGCCGGAGAAGGACTGGGATGGCGCGAAATAAGCAAACATTACAATAAACAAGAAAATCTGGATACAATAATTTATAATTGAAAATAGTAAATTTAAGACACATGGCAGCCTGGATGTCTCCTCACGTGTGCAGATCTCCCTTTATTCTAATCATAATATTTACATTTAAATTGTATCACAACCTCTCGTGTTCCATACGTTATATCAAGCAAGTTCGAGTACCGTCGGCGGGCCGGATGAAACGGGCCGTAGTTTGGTGACCCCTGATTTAGAAGAAAGACTGGTGTTATCTTTGCCTTACCAGTTGAAATAGATCCTCACTTTTGGTCGCTCATGATGTTTAGCGGTCATGTAAATTTAGACCATTTCTTAATGTTCACATGTAGAAACCAGAATGTGAATAGGAAATCACTTATGTTCATATCCGTTGTTATAATGTGCCTTGGCGATAAACGTGAGCAGTCATGCACCGTCACACTAAACAATAATCTGTCTCGGGTCAGGTTTGTGATAATTTCCCGACTAAACACCCCACCCCCTTCCCCTCCCCGGCCATCCAGATAATTGTGTCAGTCGTGGTAGTGTGGTGGTTAGTGCAGGGAAACTATCGTAGCAAATGCCATGTGTTCAATTCAAGGAAATGACTTCATTTGATTGTTTTTCTTGTCAGTAGAACAGACCACGATAGTACATCCACAAGGTCCAGGCTTTTGTCATATTTTAAACATGATTAGAGATCGAAGCATGACTGTTGTGTTGTATGAAAATTAGTTGTGGCCACTGGAGAGGGCACACATAACACACTTTTTCATTTGGAACATATATACACACATAGTGTATTGAAAGGCTGGTCACGGGTCATTACAGGACATAGTCAGGGACCAAATCAAGGTCATGATAGACATGTCGATCTGCTACAGCGCAGTAACGGAGGCACCATGGGCAATGTCCTTATATCTTTCTTATCTTATGATAGTAATACTTTTACTAAGATGTTTTGTATTCTATTTTCAGATCCAGCTGATGATAATGCTGGCGCGAGAAGGTCGACAACTGTACATTTAGAGAATGGAGAACACTTTCGTTCTTGCTTTCCTATTCGTTCTTGCCTTCTCCCCTGGTGGAAATTACGAGACATACTGCTCAAGAGGAGAAAGACTCCACACTCCCAAAGAAGGTCATGACGTCTGTATTCCTTGTCCCCATGGAACTTTCATTGCCGAGGAGCATCACTTCTTAAGGGAATGCAAACTCTGTTCGACTTTAGAAAACCCTGATGTGGAAGTGTTTGTCGGTGCTTGCGACAGTACTTACGATGCTGTAATACTCTGTACAGGCGGATTCTACAGACGTAGAGCCAGGAATGAACAACAGGAGGACAGGTGTGAGAAGTGCACTGAATGTCCGTTTCCCACTCGACCATGTGAAGGGTACTACGATACCGTCTGCTGCCCACCTAATCACGATGCAGTTATGACCCATCATGGTGTGTTTGTGTGCAACGAGAGACCAATTGTGTGTGGAGCTGGACAGTACTTTAGGACATCCAGTGAGGAGTGTTTACCTTGTCCAGCTGGGACTTTCATGTCTGACCACAGCCATACAAATACGGATTGTTTAACGTGTGAAGAACTATCTGAGAATAATCTCACCCAGGCGGTCATCACTAGACCGTGCAGCAGAACCGCCCCAACTTTGTTTGGCTGTAAGGCTGGTTACTTCAGGGACCCCACACAAGAATCTCTGCAGATAGAGGCTCCATGTACACCATGTCGTATCTGTAATCGTCGTCTGATAGACTGTGACATGTTTCACGATGCTGTTTGTAATAACGAGGATCGAATGGTCTCAACTGCTCCAACAAATCTCATAGTATTAATAGGTTAGTATTTTATGTGAAAAATGTATGTCCACAGTATCAATATGTTTGTGTATTATGTGAAAAATGTACGACTACAAACTTTACAGTATCAGTAGGTTAGTGTTGTATATGCAAAATGTGTTTACAAACCTCACCCGGCCATCAGATTAATGTTGTATGTATACACTGGTGTGTGTGTATTCGTTGCCTAAGAGAACCAGAATGGTAGTTGTTTATACTTGAGTGGGAACGCGGCTGCTGATTAGACCAATCGTAGCTTAGAAACGACTGTGGCAGTGTTGATTGCAACATTGACGGGCATAACTCAACTTTTGATTTTCTTGGTGCAAGAAATACATTTAGTTATTAATCCATACTCAAGGAAGTAGAGCAACGAAGTAGAGATTAACGGACTCACTAGACAATATAAAAATGTAAGACTAAAGTAGCTACACTTTGGGAATCGAACCTGGCGATGGCAATAAAATACGTGGCTCGTGAAGGAAACATGTATGCTTCCTAGTGCGGCAAAGGTGTCAGCTGTCATTCCCTTGCGTCAATAGCTACAGATTATGGATATAATTCAGCTGCTTAATCCGATAATAGATATTGCTGACGCAGCATGGCGTGATAATATGAAGTGAAAAATGTACACGTGGCTCACGAGAGAGAAGATAGATTAGATAGATAGATAGATAGATAGATAGATAGATAGATAGATAGATAGATAGATAGATAGTTAGATAGATAGATAGATAGATAGATAGATAGATAGATAGATAGATAGATAGATAGATAGATAGATAGATAAATAGATAGATAGATAGATAGATAGATAGATAGATAGATAGATAGATAGATAGATAGATAGATAGATAGATAGATAGATAGATAGATAGATAGATAGATAGATAGATAGATAGATAGATAGATAGATAGATAGATAGATATATAGATAGATATATAGATAGATAGATAGAACTTTATTTTAAAATGGTAACAAATTGGGCACGCAGGCCCGTCTTACATTAGGCTCTTTTCTTTCAATCACTCATCTTTCATTCATCAAATGTGCATGTTACATTTACATAGGGATAAAAAAAACACTGTCAAATGGATTTTGTAAGCATAGACAATGCATATTACGCATGATACATTCACATGGGGGGGGGGGGGGGGGGGGGGGGGGGCGACATTGTCAAATGAAAGTTGTAAACATAAACAGTGCATATTGAAATATTGTGAGACACATTCCCCCATCCACCCTCACATCCCGCAGCCACACACACATCCTGCACCAACCCACATATCCCCAACCCACCACACCTCCCCCACCCACCCAGACATACCTCCACGCATTCACACAGACCCAGGCAAAAATACATACCACCACCCACCCACTGATCCCCCACCCACACACATTTCTCCACCCACACACACACATCCCCAACCCATCCCATAACCGACACGCACACACCCACCAACATATTCTCTACCACCCACCCACACACCAGCAACCACCCAGCAAAACACACATCACAAAACCACACACATACCCCCGCCAACCCACACATACCGCACCTATATACACACACACACACACATCCCGCACCCTCACAATTTTCCCCACCCATCCACACACACACATCAGCCAACCTACACCCACTCACCCACCCAATATCCGCCACCTCTCAACTACACATCCCCCACCTATACACACATCCACACCCACAAACACATCTAACCACCTGCTCACACATATCCCCCCATCCATAAACACCATCCAACCCCATCCAAAAAATTAAACACCTCACACCCACACACACACCCCACCACCCACATATACCCTACCACACACATCCGCTGCTCACACATATCTTCCCACAAATATACACATCCACACATCCGCTGCTCACACATATCTTCCCACAAATATACACATCCACCCACTCACGTACTACACATATCTTCCCCCACCTATACACACATCCACACCCACAAACACATCTAACCACCTGCTCACACATATCCCCCCATCCATAAACACCATCCAACCCCATCCAAAAAATTAAACACCTCACACCCACACACACACCCCACCACCCACATATACCCCACCACACACATCCGCTGCTCACACATATCTTCCCACAAATATACACATCCACACATCCGCTGCTCACACATATCTTCCCACAAATATACACATCCACCCACTCACGTACTCAGCCATCAACCACTCACACCCACACATCACCCACCCGCCTATCAACACATGCATCTCTCACCCACAAACACACACCCCAACCACCCAGCCAAATACACATCCCCTATCCACACATACATCCTTTACCCACCTGCACATCCCACACCTCCCCCACCTCTCACAGATCTCACCTCCCACACAACACTCCACCCATAAACGCATCCAAAAAATTAAACACCTCACACCCACACACACACACCCCACCACCCACATATACCCCACCACACACATCCGCTGCTCACACATATCTTCCCACAAATATACACATCCACCCACTCACGTACTCAGCCATCAACCACTCACACCCACACATCACCCACCCGCCTATCAACACATGCATCTCTCACCCACAAACACACACCCCAACCACCCAGCCAAATACACATCCCCTATCCACACATACATCCTTCACCCACCTGCACATCCCACACCTCCCCCACTTCTCACAGATCTCACCTCCCACACAACACTCCACCCATAAACACATTCCCCCCACACACACACACATCTCCCACATGCATTCCCCATACACATCCCCGCCCACACATCTCTCACCCACACACAGATCTCCCCACCCACCCACACATCCCCCACCTACAAACATCCTCACCACCCACACATTCATCATCCACCCACTCACATTTAATCCATCCACATTCACACACTCACACCCACACAGACATATCCCATTCACAGACACCCTCCCCACACTCATCCCCCACACCCATTACACACCCATCACCAAACCCACACAATCTCCTACACACCCATTCACCCACCCAAATACACATTCTCTACCCACACCCTCCCACAACCCACTAACACTCATATACTTCCAACCACACTCCCAAATATCCCGCCCCCCCCCCCCCTACACACACATCCCTCACACACATCCCACACACACACACATACATTCCCTACCGACTACACGTCCCTACACCCATCCACACATCATCCATCAACCCATACACATCCCCAACACACAACCCCTCCACACATACATTCCCCACCCCCCCTCACACACACACATCCATGACGTACACACCCACACACACACATCCTCACATCTAGACACATACATGATGCCTCACATGATCAATGAAACTAATAAGAACAAACTCCCACACTTTACACACAGTTGAGACACTGACGATTGTGGTGAGCATTCTCGCAAAAATTGTAAGAAGTGGAGAAAATATTGTACATATACATTGTGTAGCGTAACAATTAGTGATGCAACTCAACTCTCTCTATTCTCTCTCTCTCTCTCTCTCTCTCTGTCTCTCTCTCTCTCTCTCTCTATCTATCTCTCTCTCTCACTCTCTCTCTCACTCTCTCTCTCACTCTCTCTCTCTCTCTCTCTCACTAACTCTTTCTCTCTCTCTCACACACACATCACAGTAATGTTATATTATACATGATAAAATCAAGTGGCATACAAAATGATAATATGAAAGATGAGAATACACAAAACAAATATGGAATGGCATGTTACAGGACAATCAAGTGGCATACAAAATGATACCTCGTAATATGAAAGATGAGAATACATAAAAAATATGGAATAGCATATTACATGACATGCGTGCGCTCAACTCTCTCTCTCTCTCTCTCTCTCTCTCTCTCTCTCTCTCTCTCTCTCTCTCTCTCTCTCTCTCTCTCTCCCCTCTCTCTCTCTCTCTCTCTCTTTCTCTCTTTTTTTTTACATTCACACACTCTCACACTCATTCACTCTCTGTCTCTCTCTCTCACTCACACTCACTAACTCTCTCACTCACTCTACAGTAATTTTCATGTGTTCATTTTGTGCATGTTAAAATCAAGTGGCATTTAAAATGATAATATGAAAATGAGAATACACAAAAAATATGGATCAGCATGTTAGATGACATGCATGCGCTCAAAACTCTCTCTCTCTCCCTCCCTCTCTCTCTCTCTCTCTCTCTCTCTCTCTCTCTTCTCTCACACACACGTACACACACACCCACACACAACATACACACGCAAATACGCACATATACCCACGCACATACACACACCTACACACATCCACATACTTACGCACACCAACTCACATAACACACGAATACACACTCCCTCGCATACACTGCATGCATGCATACTTAAACACACAAACATATACACATACATACACGAGCACACACACATAAATACACACATACATACACACATATACACACGCATATACATATAAACACATATAAACACACATGAACGCGCACCTTAACACACGTACAGACATACACACACAGAGGCACACACAGATACACACATGTACACACACATATACATCCATACACACATATAGACATGCACACACACACATCCACACATATAAACACACACACACACACACACACATAGACACACCCATCCATCCACACACATAAACGCTGCCTCACATAACCACTAAAACTAATATGAATAAACTTCCACACTTTTCACACGTACACACTGTCGACTATCGTGAGCATCCTCATAAGAACATTCAAAATTGGGAAACAATGGGAAAACATGGAAAATATGGAAAATTCTGATGAAAATATGGTATACATTGTGTAACGTAAATACAAAATAGTGGTCCAATACAGTAAGATAATTCCTGGAATTGATATAAACATTATGACATAAGCAGTTCATGTTAAATTCAATTGGCAGTAAAAATGCCAATATGAAAGATGAGGATACAGGGAAAAAATATGACATAATGATATAATTGTGCTCATCTCTCTCTCTCTCTCTCTCTCTCTCTCTCTCTCTCTCTCTCTCTCTCTCTCTCTCTCTCTATTTTTCTTTCACGCACACTGACAAACTAACTCTATCATTGCCTCATTCTCTCCCTCTCTCCCATTCACTATTTATCTCTCCCATGCTTATACGCACTCACTCTCACACTCGTCCTCACTTACACACACACACACACATACTCACAAATTCACTCTCACTCACTCTCCCACTTACACTCACTCTCTTACACTCTCTCACACTCACTCGTTCACTCTCTAAACCACACTAAATCACTCTCTTATTAGCACACACACAGACAAGCAAACAGACACACACACTAACTCACTCTCACTCATTCACTTTCTCATACACTCTCTCACTCACACACTCTCTCTCTTCTACACACTCACTCGCTCTCACACTCACACACTCGCGCACATACACGAATACCCACAAATTCTCTCTCACTCACTCACGCTCCCTTACTCACTCACTCACTCGCTGACTCTCTAACTCACACTCACTCATGCATATTCTCACTCTATCACACAGACAGGCAGATACACAACACACCCACTCTCTCAGATTCACTCATTCTCTCACTCAATCTATCACACATACGTCCACACACACTCACTAACTTTTACACTCACTCATTCGCACGCGCATGCATACTCTCTCACTCTCTCTGTCTCATACTAATTCTAGATAGATAGATAGATAGATAGATAGATAGATAGATAGATAGATAGATAGATAGATAGATAGATAGATAGATAGATAGATAGATAGATAGATAGATAGATAGATAGATAGATCGATCGATCGATCGATCGATCGATCGATCGATCGAACGAACGAACGAACTAACGAACGAACGAACACACTTTATTTTCAAAGGGTTAAGAATTGGGCACGCAGGCCCGTCTAACATTCTGCCCTTCTATCACTCTCTTTCATACATTATTTCGTTCACACATCATTCAAGGCTAACAACGAACAGTAACAATATAACAGATATGCATTATAAAGGCATGGGCAAAATGCAAACATCAAAACTACACGACGCAGTAATATTAGATAATGGTCTGACACTTGTTATTAGCCATGTGGAATATACTGACCTACAAAAAGGTTATTGGCTGTTATACTAGGGTTTTGTTATTATTATTATTCTTATCTCAATTATTAAGGGGGAAGGTAATCCGTATTGAGATAGTGTTCGAATAATTTGCGATTATATGAATAGGGATTGGTGATGTCTTTGATTTCTTGTGGAAGATTGTTCCACAGCTGAGATGCAAAGTACGTTAAGCTTGTTTTATATAAGTCAATCCTAGGCTTCGGAATGTGTAGTATATTTAAATGTTTACTGTGTCTAGCATTATATTTAAACAAAGGCCAAAGGTAATTTGGGGCATTCCGATGCACGATTTTGTGAATTAGTTTAGCTTTATTGAAAAGCAGGCATTTGCGGAATGGTAGTAACTGAAGGCGTTTATACAGGCTAGGATTGTCAGATAAATGTTTGCTATAAATTAGACTCATGGCCCGTTTCTGGAGTGAGTAAAGTCGCTTGGTGTTTGAATTAGAACAACCGTCCCAGATTGTAAAGCAGTAGTCAATGTGTGTCTGTATATGAGAAGTATAGAATAGTTTCCTTGTGTCCTCATCAAGGAAGTTTTTAATCTTAGCGAGTTGAAAGACTTTTTTCGCTGTTTGTTTAATGAGCGCTTGAACATGGGAATTAAAGGTTAGGTTTCTATCAATGATTAGGCCTAATGTTTTGTGCTCAATTACACTTTCTACTGGCATGTTATCGATGTGAAGTTGAAGTGACGTGTGAGGGCTTAGAGTTTGAAGTCTTTGTCTGGTTGTTAATAACATTAGTTAGTTAGTTAGTTAGTCGACAGATCATCCTCGTTACACATCGAACCATTCAGTCCATAAGTGCTCGGATCCCCTCCTAAGCAAATCCCGCAGCGTGTAGCGGCTAACGACGCCAGTTCTGTGTTGGTTTATCAATCTTCTTTGGCTTCCTGCGTAGTGTTCTTGTTTGGCCACCCCTCTTTTAATTTGCTGCTCCTGCAGTCTGGCCATTGTTGTAGATTCACAGTCATCACTTGGTTCTCGCAAAAGTCTCACTTCTCGTAGAGCATTCAGAATGTCAGCCTGGTCCATGGCGCGTCCGCCCTCCACAGTAGCCTCACCTGCGAGCTTGTCAGCCTGCTCATTTCCTTGTACTCCCGCATGACCTGGCACGAAGATGAAACTAATCTTTGCCAGCCGAGACCGCTTCAGAGGCAGCAGCCATTCTCTTCGGATCGACCCCTCCTCTATCCTCTTGATCATGTTCATTGAGTCGCTAAGGAAACAAGCCCCAGTGAATGTCTGTGTCTCGAGCCATGTTATTGCTTTACTTACTGCCATGACTTCCATGGTCAGGCTACTTGTGGTTTCAGTGAAATCACCAGAGTCCTCCTTCACAATTCTGCCTCCGGCCCGAGCTGTAAAGGCCCATGAGCTTCTCACATGTCGGACGACCGACCCATCTGTGTAGATGACCGCGTCACCGTCTAGCGAATTCTCGAAAATCAACGCTTGTACTTCAGCCTCAACAGCAGCCGGATTTTCTTGTCTGCATTTTCTATCTAGTTGGATGCAAACTGAAAAGGATGTGCAGAAGTCTGTTGGCACTTGCACCCACTCCTCGCCAGGTTCTAAGTCCTCAAGTGAACACACCTGTTGAAGAATGTCTTCGGCTTGACCCATCCACGACCGTCCTCTTTTTAACCTGCTGCCCTTCACCTTCCTAATTTCACTATGCAGTGGATGTTGTGTGTTTGCGTTAATTCTGAGGTAGGCGCGTGCCCTGCAAACTTGCATTCTCTCTTCAATGGTTGGAAAATCAAGAAGGTAGCGCATCGCCCTGCATGCTGTATCTCTTGTACATCCAAGAATAATGCGCATAGCTTCATTCTGTATCCTTTCCATCCTTTCTATCTGCTTATGGCTGAGAGTCAGGATTGCCATTGCATACTCCAAAACAGACATGACCAGCCCCTCGTACAGAAGACATAGATGGCGCTGCTCACAGTTTGCTGCCGCCATCACCCGCATCGCTGCCAAACCCCGCTTGGCCTTTGTTATCACCTGGTCTATGTGCACATTATAAGCAAGGCTTCGATCAAACCGTATCCCCAGGTAATTCATTGCCTGCGTTCTTTCCACCGTCTCTGAACACAGCATTACAGTTGGTGTTGGGTTGTTGACAATATGATTATTCAACGAGAACCAAGTCACTGTTGCCTTTGTTGGGTTGACCATTGCCCCAGCTTCATCACACCAAGTACTTATGCGATTGAGTTCGGTTTGTAGTTCCACAGCAACCTCCTCTCTATCCTTACCCTGACGATACACTAAAACATCATCGGCATACGACAATGTCCTGCCAGGTCCAGTGATCTGCTCACTGGTGATTCTCACTGTGTAGGCGTTGAACAGTACCGGAGATAATGGTGATCCCTGTGGTAGGCCAGGATATATTGTTGTTGGTTCCGAAGGCCAACTGCCACATCTAAAAACTACTTTCCGTTGGTAGAGGGCTGCAGCGATCCAACTAAGGAGGAATGGACTTACGTTTAGTTCAAGAAGCTGAAACATTAAAAAATCCAGTGGTACTCTGTTGTATGCGTCCTCAAGATCAATCGCTGCAGCAACGGTTTCAGTGCCTGAGTGGAAACCTTCATAGACATCATGGGCAAAGACTGCTGCATTGGTCCAGGTTTCTCTTTTTGGACGGTACCCACCCAGGGTAGGTGGGAAAACACCTTGCCTCTCTAGTTGGCTTGATATTTTCCTGGCAATTACCTTCTCCAGCAGCTTGCCTATTGTATTCTGCATGGTTATAATTCGATATCCCTGAATTTTTTTGTGGTCTTTGTCAGGCTTCGGCAAGGGAATCAGATAGCTGTGTAACCATTCCTCCTTGATGCTAGCACTCCCTATACTGTTGTTGTACATGTCTGCTAGTTTCTCTAGCTCATTGTCGGTACACCTATTTATGTCGTCGTATCTTATGCCATCAGGACCTGGAGCACTGTTATTTGATCGTCGAAGCACAGCCTTGATTTCTTTCACTGTCACTGTGTCTTCCTCCGAAGTGTTCTGGGCCTTGCATCTGTCTGAGGTGACCTCCTTGGCCAGATTTCGGCCTCCCATGTCTGTCTGGTTGCCCTGCTCAAGGTAGCGTTCAAAGAGGGCTTTGCCCTTGTCCTCGTCAGTCCTCTGCCAGGTGAGGTCAGCACCTTGGAAGTCTGAAATGCTCTTATTCTTGACTACACCACTCATGCTTTTATGTAGTCGCCAGAACAATTTCAGTGACTTGTCTGTGCTTACTCTTTGACACACCTCTGCCCATTTTTCGCTTTTAACCACCTTGACCAGTTTTTTGAAATAGCTTACTTTTGTGTGCATCTCTCTTTCTAAGTGCAAGCAGGGACTAGGATGACCAGCTCTGTTCTTCTTGGCATTTTGCCATCTCCTTACAGCACTACGCTTATCCACCCAAGCCTTCTCCACCTCGAAACTCCACCACGGTGGCTGCTCCCAGCTTTTTTTCCTGCCCTGAAACGTTCTGCGCTTGTCACGTCTTATTTTACTCACCACATCTTGCCCTGTACTGTCATACTGGAACGTCTTTACCTTTAGCTTGTGCTGCCTGGTTCTGCCTTTCTCCACCAATATGCTGCAAGGGTGGTGGTCGCTGCCATGGTGTCCTAGGACACCCCATCTACACACTGTAGTGAGTGAAGGTGAAACTAGCGCCAGATCAATAGCACTGTCCTCATCGCCTGGACGGCTTGCTGTCCTGGTGACACAGCCACTGTTGATACAAACCAGGTCGATGGTTTCCAGTGCAGTCTCGAGCTCCTCCCCTTGTGTATTGGAGGAAGTGTTTCCCCATGATCTGCCTTTAGCGTTGAAGTCACCACAGAAAATAACATTTCTCTCGTGGCCTAATATGCCACTTAAGCACTGCCACTTCTGGGCGTCCATACTCGCATTGCGGGCATAAACATTAACCAACACGAATGGTATACTGGAATGAACTCTCAACGCCTGTATTTGTATATCGTCACTGTCCCAACTGGACATGTCTAGCTCTGACGCCACCATGCTGTCGCGAACGAGAATCGCCGTTCCCAGATGTCGTCTGTTGTAGAAACATTTGAAGCCGGCAATTCGGAGTAGCTGATCGCCCAGTCTCGTCTCCTGGAGTGCTACAATGTCGTTCCTGTAAACTAGGGTTTCTAAAATAGAGCCCCGTTGTTTTACACTGGCACAGTTCCAATATAGAATACGGATGTTCCTGAGTCCTAGACGGTGACACTTGAGTCTAAAACGTCTCAAACCACCGCGCTTACCTTGCTTCTTTGTCCCTGCGCGGCTACCACGCCGCTTCGTTATGTTGACTGCTGACCGCTCGGAAAAAACACGTTCTTCCGCCATGTTGAAAAAACGTAAACACAGACTGCTGAGAACCACACACGCTGCTGAAAATTCACTCAAGGATGGCTTCGCTCGATGCACGGACTCCGTAGCACCCGCGCAGATCTTGAGTACAAACTCCTGGTTTTACATCCTGGCACACCAATTACACGAAAGAGATGAATAAATCCATCCCCTACGCGAAAAAGTTAACGAACACAAAACAACACGACCGTCCGTCGCCATCTTGAAACCGGAAGTCGTTAATAACATTGCTTTTGTTTTAGTGATGTTAATTTGCATACGGTTTGAATAGCTCCACTTAGCTACATTTTTTAATTCTTGTTGTAAAGACGACTCCAGTAAAATACAGTTTTCAGCGTTTGTGTACACCGAACAGTCATCTGCAAATAGATCGCAGGACGACGAAAGATGCAAAGGTAGATCGTTAATATATATGGCAAATAATAGAGGGCCAAGAATAGAGCCTTGCGGTACTCCAATATTGAAAGTAGTGGTTTGAGACAGAGATTTATTGTGTGATACTACATGCTTTCTGTTTGATAGAAAAGATGATAATAGAGTGACTACATTAAGGCCAATTTTCATTGTCTCGTGTTTTTTAATTAAAATAACATGGTCTATCATATCAAATGCTTTCTTGAAATCAATAAACACAGTTCCACATAGACTGTTGTTGTTTATATTCTGGTGCCAATTTTCTATCATGTTTGTTAGGGCCGTATGGCAAGAATATTTTGGTCGAAATCCTGATTGGCTGACAACAATAAGCTTGTTGCGAACTAGATACTGTAATGTTACTTTATGGATGTGTTTTTCTAGTGGCTTAGATAGTGATGATAGTAAGGAAATGGGTCTGTAATTGTTCGGGAGACCATTGTCCAATGAACCAAATTTAAGAAGAGGGTACACTTTAGCGATTTTGAGAGCTGATGGAAAGTGGCCTTTGGTTAGACACTGATTATATACATAGGTTAGTGATGTACAAATCACTGGCGCAGCACAACGGAGAATCCGGTTGCTGATTCCATCTAACCCAGATGAGGTTGTGTTTTTTAGGTTACTGAGGAAAGTGAATACTTCAGTGATTGTCATTAGCGGTATGTCGGAAAGAATATCGCGGGAGCATCTATTCTCGCAAAACGATGACAATAAAGATAAGTTGCAAGGATAATTAGATATTGAAGCCTTCAACTGGTCTATGTCAGTTTGAAAAAAATTACTGAATTGGTCGCATGTAATATGATTTGATGGTAAAGAATTTCGGAAGTTATACTTGTTTGTCAAGGTGTTAATTGCCTTCCATATATCCTTACTATTTGTTTTATCCATTACTAAGTTCTTAAAGTAATTATATATATATATATATATATATATATATATATATATATATATATATATATATATATATATCATCAATGCAGACTTACCTACACACAGAAATCCCGTGTTCCACACAATGAATTCACTATTAAGTTACTACACAATAGTTACATCATTCCTGGTGGCACAGAACTAAGTTCTTTCTTTACTTAGTAACTAAGCACAGTTTTGTCTGAATCTCCACCTACCAACTTACCTGGTTTTCTAACCGTTCTCCTTGCTTCAGCAACTGACTGACATAAATCTAGGTTTCTATCAGGCACAAGTAACTATGTTTTATTCTAACACAGCAACCTAATAGATGCAACGATTTGCGATATATGGTAAATATAATTTAAACCCAAATCGCCCACATCGCATTCCTGCGTTCCCAACAGCTGATTCGCGAACATACGTTGGTAAACAAACACACGATTAGCCGTCAGCAGCGTTATCGATCGGTTTGCTAATTAGTATGCAAGGACATCCGCATAGGTAATGAGGTTAGAACGATGGCGTTTTGTACACACTTACAAAGTTAAATGATTTAAACAAATAAGTACCTGAATGTCAGAACCAGACTCCAGTCAGCTTTCAGAACTGTTCAAGGGCTCCTCAGCCTCCTTTCCATAACAGTCAGCCGAATCATGGTTGAGGTGAGACGCAACACAAAATGGCTCACACAGGCCTGCGTCTGCTCTCTTACGAGCAAAATTGAAGTGAATGAATGGTTTAGCCAATTTCCCCACTCGTGCCAACTCAATGCGCACGAGGAGCTAGTGCTTCTTGGGAAAAGACACTTTCTCGGGAAACAGTCATTCCCCGCCTAGAATTTCTAGATCTCTCTGCACGAGAATTTAGTGCTATACCCAGCCTCACGGGTCACTCAAATTCAGGTGCTCCGAGAAGATTCTAGATGGTAATTCCTCCATCGGCTTCCCTCAGTCTATTTATAGCTGGGAAAGTCCCCCGATGACGCGCCAAAATAGTGCGGAATCTTGACGACCCAAGACAGATAAACGCGTTTCGTCACATAGGCCCCCACTTTAAGAGGATCGACCCCGTCGTTCCACTTCTACGCAGAAGCTGTCTATGTCGTTCTTTCTTCCTTCTTAGAGACCGGATGGCGGGTGAGGAAGTCTAACCCGTCAATATTTCATAGGATACTTTTACCACCTTTGGTGGGGTGACAAGCTATTCAGTATCACGGGTGATCAACGCCTACTCCGCTACTGCGATCGGGCATCTCGCAGTGTCTTGCGGACCAGAGCTCCCGTCTCGATCTGATTTAACGATCGTTCCTGCCAGAGTTTACTGGACTTCTGCAACTCCAGCTTCCCCTTTCGAGGACCCAGCTGGACTGCAGTCGGTCGGGTTGAGGAACCAGGGGTCTGTGTACGTTCCGACACAACCCACCTCTTCCGACCACGGTTCTCAGTGTAGCTAGCACTGCGGGTGTTCCTTTGGCCGGTCATGTTCCCCCGAGCACCGGGCTGAACCGAAGAAGGTACCTGCACATACATATAGGACTTCCTATGGTGTGACAGGCTTTCCGCTACCTGACCTGAACCCCGAACCGTTCTCTCAGCGAATCTCTGCGCCCTTGGGCTGGTAGACTTATCATCGGGCTTCCCCTCATAGCGCATGAGGAGACTGGAATGGAAAGTAGAAGACTTTCCCAGGATCGCCACTCCATAGTGCTTGTGGAGCCCCACTTTATCCACTAGGAATGGGCCCTGCCACCCGATTTCGAATTCGTTCCCCTCGATTGGGAGGAGTACTAGAACTCGGTCTCCAACCGCTAAGGATATCTTCGTCTTCGTCCGTTTCTCAGGTGTGCATTTACGGCACTCAGGACAAGACCTGATATATCTACGCACGTCGCCTGTCATTCCCGGCCATCAATAGTACCGGGATAGACACTTACTGGTTGTCCCTACAGTCAGATGTCCGGTTGGGGACCTGACATGTACCGTTCGCAGCAGATTAGCTCTGAAGCTCTCAGGAACCAACTTACGTTCCTTCTGCCGCTTCTCTGTTCCGGTCTGAATTAACGGTGACCGGTTGTCAGATTCGAACATATCCTGAGTTAACGGGTTCTCATCGTTGGGCAACCATTCCGAACAAGGACACTCCCACGCATCCTTGCTCCGAGCACTACTCATCACATCCGGGTGAGTTTTCCGGAGACTTACCTTTTCTAGACCCTCTTCCTCTGTATATCTGACCTGCCTAGACTTATGGATGCTAGGGTGTTCTGGTTCGCCCAGAAACACGTACTTCCGGCCAAGAATTAGGGGATAGAGAGGATCCGGTACTACTGCCGCCTGAATGCGTCCAGTAACGTACTTGCTCCGAATCTCCACATTGGCAATCGGGCAACGTAACGCTACAGCACTCCTACTGGCTGGCTGTATCTCCGTCATCTCCCCGGTGAGTTGCTCTGGGCCTGTCAGGTGGGATGCAATTACAGCAGGAAATTGCAATCCTGTGTCGTAGAGGCACATCACCTGTTGCCCGTTCACTTCTACTCTCTCAACCACTGGAGGTCGTCTAGGTTCTACATTCCCATCAACCGACTTCACTTTCCTGCATGGTCTATCCCTAACCTCTGCAAGACAAGCAAAGTGAAAGTCCTTGGGCTTACTCTTGCACTCACTCGTGTTGTGAGTGCTGGACTTGCAGAATTTGCACCATCGTTCACTCCACTTCCTCTTTGGAGAACTAGGTGGGCTATTCTTACCTTGGTTGACGTTAGAGATCTTCTCTAAAGAGTTTACCTGTTTACTTGATTCTCCAGAACCATTGGTCTTCTTTGTCTTCTTCTTTGACTTACCTTGATCCTTATCTTTCGATCTCGGATCTGTTGGACTGGTATCCCCAGTCTCGCCATAGACTTCAACGTATCTTTCGGCTAACTTGGTGACTATATCTAATCTCTCAGCCCCATTCTCACCTAAGAAGTTCGCAAGGGTTTCGACATTTGCATTCGCATCTGATCTACAACCATCAACTCACGCAAACTTTCATACCCTCTTCAAATCCGGCCAAGGCCATCCATTTAAGAAGGTATGAGTTCAATCTCACACTGTATGCTGAAAACAGTTCGCCAGGCTCTCGCTTAGAAGTCCGAAACTTCCTTCGGTATGAGTGCGCTGTGATCTCGAATCTCTTCAAGAGAGCCGCTTTCAGTGCCGGGTAATCATTCTGTAAACCCGGTGGCAAGCGTGCGTACACTTCATAACCGGCGCCTCTGAGTCCCTGGGAGAGTTTCAAACACCATTTCTGTTTGTCTAGCCCCATTGCAATAGACATGGCCTCATACTTCTCTAAGTACTGGTCTATCCGTTCTTTCTCGGGTTCGAACGGCTGTAAAGGCCACTTCATAGCCTGGTAGTCACGTCTACTGGTTGACTCTGAGCTAGGAGGTACACCTCCTCCCACAGCTCCATCAGTTACACCTGTAGCAGGCACTTGTGCCTCAAGTAGCTTCATTCGATACTCATGGTCACGTCTTTCTCTCTCGGCTTCCAACTCAAGCCGTTTCATTTCACTATCAGCCGCTATCCTCTTTTCCTCAAGAGCCACTTTACTGGCTTCCAGTTCTCTTTCTGCTCTCCTCCTCTCTCTTTCCTCTTGGCGAAAATTTCTTTCCACCTCTTGCACATAGGATTTCAAAGCATCTCCCTCTAGACCTGACTTACGCCCAGTTTCCTGAACTTTGTCTAAGTCTAACTCTTGGGTAGACATGTTGACTATGAGAGGTGGGTACTCAAGTATGTGTGGGTGAAGCAATACAATGAATCAATAATCAATAGTATTAACTAATCACCACAACACAAATGTCCGTCAGACAGTTATGAGATAGGTAGAAGTAGTAGAATCTTATGTAGACTGAAGTAGAGGATATAGACTAAGTCCCTATCCCTATGCGAGAGTTCTACAACACACAGAGAGCTTGGAATAATCCCGGACGAGCCCCCACTCTGTATCTGGAGTGTAACAAGATCGCCTTGGGTAGTGAGAGTGAACCACACCCGAGGTGTCTCTAGCACTCCCGTGTATTCTAGCCCCAGGGGTTGGATAGGCAGATACACATTTTTACTCTGTGGCTGATCTCATATTAGTTAATTATGTCTACAAGCCCCTCCAGATTCTAGACCCCCACTAACTACCTACTCCTGTGGAACAATGAACACTTAGGCATCGTCCGAGACCACACTCAATCATTATACAAAGAGCAAGTCAACTTACATAAAGTTTATTCTACCCTTGAGAATATAGAACTGAAATGAACATCCTGATAGAATAATCTATTTACACAAATAGAGGATAGAGTAGAGACAGAATCAGAGATATGGTTGTCATCATCAGGTTGAGAAGTAGATTGGATGCAGATGTCCCGTCCAGTCGGTCCGCCACTCACCCGGCTTCCTTCCAGTGAGATGACTAGAACCTTGGAGACCACTCCGTCCCCAGAGCGTGGATCCACAACAATAGAGTCACCGCTGGACCTCACTCAACTGGACCAACTGCATCTTTATCACTCCTACTAAGTCACTGTTAATACACAGTTCTCTATCAACACTGGCTGGGAGACAATCCTCCTGGATTTGACTCCAAGTATTCGTGACTTCGATGAACCTAAGTAGTCACTGACCAATCTAATGGTCCCTCAGTAGCACATTACCCAGGGTTGGATAATAAGTCGATTGACCAATTCAATGGTCCCGTACTCACACACAGTAACACTGGTTGTAGAATAAGTCCATGACCAATCTAATGGTCCCGCAATCATAGCACAGTAACACTGCTTGAAGAATATGTCCATGACCAATTCAATGGTCCCGTACTCATATCACAGTAACACTGCTTGAAGAATCAGATAAGGCAACTGATATGTCACTGAGTCCTACACGAACACAGTTCAAAGTCTTCATACTCGTTCAGTACACTATTAGAATCAGACATCTACTTTCAAGGAAGACAATTCAGGTTGGACTATAATCTATTGTCCCTTCCACCTGGTAACACTTGCCACAAGTTATTAATAGCTGGTGAAGTTCTTCTCAAGACCTGCCACTATAAGCTGTCATAAGAACCATTCTCGTTTTTCCGCGTTTAGGCGGAACCACCGTAATAATATACGGTCAGGTGTTTCCTTTCTTTGAGCATGATTGCTCAAATTGCTGAAATGTTCCTGGCTGAAATAGAGTATCTTCTAATGCAGAAAAGCAACACAAACCATCATGTCCCACACGTGCACCTTCAGGGCACCTGAATCACTTGATGCAAACCTTCACGCATGATGAATCACACTGGGTACATGGTGTGGTTGAGTCTGGCGTGATAAGTAAAGAATTGGACCCTTCGCTGTGTTACACGAAGTGGTTTCCCGCCAACGACAATTATAGTTGACTGGTTCCTCAACAGGCAAACTCCTGAAAAGGAAGAGCGACCGGTGAGAGTATACTGGCCCAAACATTAGTCCACATGCATCCTACCAATGACTACTCAACCCTCAGTCATGCTACTTAGTTATGCATATAACTAAAGCATTATCTCTATATGGAGAGTAGTAAAGCATGGGTTCAGTAATGTCAGCTGGCCTCACAGAACAGCCCGTCAAACAGAGCAAGAAATCAGAATGACGAGTCTGATCGTAGGTCTCACCTATCCCTAATCATCTACCAGTCGTCGCTAACGTCAGTAGTGATAGTAGGCTGTTATCATAGTTCTAATTTAATCGAACTAAACATTAAGGTAAAGAGTCCCTGGACTCGTTCCTTACATTATCAATGTTCATTAGTAAACATAATACTGATCAATATACCATCCCTCGGGATATAGGAATAGTACATGATCACATCCAATATGTACACAAGCCTGTTTGCTGGTGGGACCACCTGCCCACGCCATAGCAAACTCTTCTTATCAGACTCCTCCTTAGAGTCAAGAAGCCTTCTTGATAATACATGTTCCCCACATGTTCCAAGGGTGATGTTCCAGTTCCGCCCTCCCAAGTGGTTTAGCCTTGGCCGGGACCGAACTTCATCGTTGGCCTGGTCTGCCAACCTATACTTTCATAACTTGCTTTCAAATCCCCCATATCCTATATGTCCCCTGTCTCATACAACCTCCTTGCATCCTTCCATACTTCCAGCACCTTAGCATTCACTCGCACTAGCGCCAGTATGAAAGAACAGGATAGCTAAGACAAGAATTCAGAACGCATATGTATATCGCGACGGCACGCATTGTTATCACGCGTCGACCTATTCGGCGTTCGGAATTACTCCAGGAAGTATCACATGCCATGACCTAATATATATACACAATGCCACATCATATATATATATATATATATATATAT
Organism: Cepaea nemoralis; assembly: GCA_014155875.1. Classification (NCBI taxonomy): domain Eukaryota; kingdom Metazoa; phylum Mollusca; class Gastropoda; order Stylommatophora; family Helicidae; genus Cepaea; species Cepaea nemoralis. Next base: position 328,446 of record JACEFZ010023233.1, on the reverse strand, counting down.
ATATATATATATATATATATATATATATATATATATATATATATATATATATATATATATATATCATCAATGCAGACTTACCTTCACACAGAAATCCCGTGTTCCACACAATGAATTCACTATTAAGTTACTACACAATAGTTACATCATTCCTGGTGGCACAGAACTAAGTTCTTTCTTTACTTAGTAACTAAGCACAGTTTTGTCTGAATCTCCACCTACCAACTTACCTAGTTTTCTAACCGTTCTCCTTGCTTCAGCAACTGACTGACATAAATCTAGGTTTCTATCAGGCACAATTAACTCTGTTTTATTCTAACACAGCAACCTAATAGATGCAATGATTTTCGATATATGGTAAATATAATTTACACCCAAATCGCCCACATCGCATTCCTGCGTTCCCAACAGCTGATTCGCGAACACACGTTGGTAAACAAACACACGACCTAGCCGTCAGCAGCGTTATCGATCGGTTTGCTAATTAGTATGCAAGGACATCCGCATAGGTAATGAGGTTAGAACGATGGCGTTTTGTACACACTTACAAAGTTAAATGATTTAAACAAATAAGTACCTGAATGTCAGAACCAGACTCCAGTCAGCTTTCAGAACTGTTCAAGGGCTCCTCAGCCTCCTTTCCGTAACAGTCAGCCGAATCATGGTTGAGGTGAGACGCAACACAAAATGGCTCACACAGGCCTGCGTCTGCTCTCTTCGAGCAAAATGAAGTGAATGAATGGTTTAGCCAATTTCCCCACTCGTGCCAACTCAATGCGCACGAGGAGCTAGTGCTTCTAGGGAAAAGACACTTCCTCGGGAAACAGTCATTCTCCGCCTAACGTTTCTAGATCTCTCTGCACGAGAATTTAGTGCGATACCCAGCCTCACGGGTCACTCAAATTCAGGTGCTCCGAGAAGATTCTAGATGGTAATTCCACCATCGGCTTCCCTCAGTCTATTTATAGCTGGGAAAGTCCCCCGATGACGCGCCAAAATAGTGCGGAATCCTGACGACCAAAGACAGATAAACGCGTTTCGTCACACCCACACACATTTCCCCACCCACACACACATCCCCAACCCATCCCATAACCGACACGCACACACCCAACAACATATTCTCCACCACCCACCCACACACCAGCAACCACCCAGCAAAACACTCATCACAAAACCCCACACACATACCCCCGCCAACCCACACATCTTGCACCTATACACACACACACACACATCCCGCACCCTCACAATTTTCCCCACCTATCCACACACACATCAGCCAACCTACACCCACTCACCCACCCAATATCCGCCACCTCTCAACTACACATCCCCAACCTATACACACATCCACACCTACAAACACATCTACCCACCTGCTCACACATATCCCCCATCCATAAACACCCAAAACACACACCTCCCACCCACACACACACCCCAGCACCCACATATACCCCACCACACACATCCGCTGCTCACACACATCTTCCCACAAACACACACATCCCCCACCCATACACTCATCTCTCACACACATCCAACCCCTCACGTACTCATCCATCAACCACTCACACCCACACATCACCCACCCGCCTATTAACACATGCATCTCTCATCTACCTTCCAACCCACACACACCCCAACCACCCAGCCAAATACAAATCCCCTATCCTCACATACATCCTTCATCCACCTGCACATCCCACACCTCCCCCACCTCTCACAGATCTCCCCTCCCACACAAAACTCCACCCATAAACACATCCCCCCCACACACACACACATCTCTCACATGCATTCCCCATACACATCCCCGCCCACACATCTCTCACCCACACACAGATCTCCCCAACCACCCACACAACCTCCACCTACAATCATCCTCACCACCCACACATTCATCATCCACCCACTCATATTTAATCCATCCACATTCACACACTCACACCCACACAGACATATCCCATTTACAGACACCCTCCCCACACTCATTCCCCACACCCATTACACATCCATCACCCAACCCACACAATCTCCTACACGCCCATTCACCCACCCAAATACACATTCTCTATCCACACCCTCCCCCAACCCACTAACACTTATATACTTCCAACCACACTCCCAAATATCCCGCTCCCCCCAACACACACACATCCCTCACACACATCACACACACACATACATTCCCTACCGACTACACTTCCCTTCACCCATCCACACATCATCCATCAACCCATACACATCCCCCACACACAACCCCTCCACACATACATTCCCCCCCCCTCATACACACACACACATCCATGACATACACTCCCACACACATACGCATCCTCACATCTAGACGCATACATGATGCCTCACATGATCACTGAAACTAATAAGAACAAACTCCCACACTTTACACACAGTTGAGACATTGACGATTGTGGTGAGCATTCTCGCAAAAATTATAAGAAGTGAAGAAAATATTGTACATATACATTGTGTAGCGTAACAATTAGTGATGCAATTCAACTCTCTCTCTCTCTCTCTCTCTCTCTCTCTCTCTCTCTCTCTCTCTCTCTCTCTCTCTCTCTTTCTCTCTCTCTTCTCTCTCACACACACACGTACAAACACACCCACACACAACATGCACACGCAAATACGCACATACACCCACGCACATACACACACCTACACACATCCACATACTTACGCACACCAACTCACATAACACATGAATACACACTCCCTCGCATACACTGCATGCATGCATACTTAACACATACATACACGAGCACACACACATATATACACACATACATACACACATATACACACGCACATACATATAAACACATATAAACACACATGAACGCGCACCTTAACACACGTACAGACACACACACACAGAGGCACACACAGATACACACATGTACACACACATATACATCCATACACACATACAGACATGCACACACACACATCCACACATATAAACACACACACACACACACACACACACACACATAGACACACCCATCCATCCACACACATAAACGCTGCCTCACATAACCACTAAAACTAATATGAATAAACTTTCACACTTTTCACAAGTACACACAGTCGACTATCGTGAGCATCCTCATAAGAACATTCAAAATTGGGGAAACAATGGGAAAACATAGAAAATATGGAAAATTCAGATGAAAATATGGTATACATTGTGTAACGTAAAAATAAAATAGTGGTCCAATACAGTGAGATAATTCCTGGAATTGATATAAACATGATGAAATAAGCAGTTCATGTTAAATTCAATTGGCAGTGAAAATGCCAATATGAAAGATGAGGATACAGGAAAAAAATATGACATAATGATATAATTGCGCTCATCTCTCTCTCTCTCTCTCTCTCTCTCTCTCTCTCTCTCTCTCTCTCTCTCTCTCTCTCTCTCTCTCTCTCTCTCTCTCTCTCTCTCTCTCTCTCTCTCTCTCAATTTTTTTCTTTCACGCACATTGACACACTAACTCTATCATTGGCCTCATTCTCTCCCTCTCTCCCATTCACTATTTATCTCTCTCATGCTTATACGCACTCACTCTCACACTCGTCCTCACTTACACACACACACACACACATATACTCACATATTCACACTCACTCACTCTCCCACATACACTCACTCTCTTACACTCTCTCACACTCACACTCACTCGTTCACTCTCTAAACAACACTAAATCACTCTCTTATTCGCACACACACAGACAAGTAAACAGACACACACACTAACTCACTCTCACTCATTCACTTTCTCATACACTCTCTCACTCACACACTCTCTCTCTCTCTCCTACACACTCACTCGCTCTCACACTCACTCACTCGCGCACATACACGAATACTCACAAATTCTCTCTCACTCACTCACGCTCCCATACCCTTTCACTCACTCGCAGGCTCTCTAACTCACACTCACTCATGCATATTCTCACGCTATCACACAGCCAGGCAGACACACAACACACCCACTCTCTCAGATTTACTCATTCTCTCACTCAATCTATCACACATACGTCCACACACACTCACTAACTTTAACACTCACTCATTCGCACGCGCATGCATACTATCTCACTCTCTCTCTGTCTCAAACTAATTCTAGATAGATCGATAGATAGATAGATAGATAGATAGATAGATAGATAAATAGATAGATGGATGGATGGATGGATGGATGGATGGATGGATGGATGGATGGGTGGGTGGGTGGATGGATGGATGGATGGATGGATGGATGGATGGATGGATGGATGGATGGATGGAAGGATGGATGGATGGATGGATGGATGGATGGATGGATGGATGGATAGATAGATAGATAGATAGATAGATAGATAGATAGATAGATAGGTAGATAGATAGATAGATAGATAGATAGATATAAAATTATATACAATATAAAAGATATGCATTATAAAGGCATGGGCAAAATGCAAACATCAAAACTACATGACACAGTAATATTAGATAATGGTCTGACACTTGTTATTAGCCATGTGGAATATACTGGCCTACAAAAAGTGGATTGGCTGTTATAATAGGGTTTTGTTTTATTATTATTATCTCTATTATAAGGGGGAAGGTAATCCGTATTGAGATAGTGTTCGAATAATTTGCGATTATATGAATAGGGATTGGTGATGTCTTTGATATCTTGTGGAAGATTGTTCCATAGTTGAGCTGCAGAGTACGTTAAGCTTGTTTTGTATAAGTCAATCCTAGGCTTCGGAATGTGTAGTATATTTAAACGTTTACTGTGTCTAGCATTATATTTAAACAATGGCCAAAGGTAATTTGGGGCATTCCGATGCAGGATTTTGTGAATTAGTTTAGCTTTATTGAAAAGCAGGCGTTTGCGGAATGGTAGTAACTGAAGGCGTTTATACAGGCTAGGATTGTCAGATAAATGTTTGCTATAAATTAGACTCATGGCCCGTTTCTGGAGTGAGTAAAGTCGCTTGGTGTTTGAATTAGAACAACCGTCCCAGATTGTAGAGCAGTAGTCAAAGTGTGTCTGTATATGAGAAGTATAGAATAGTTTCCTTGTGTCCTCATCAAGGAAGTTTTTAATTTTGGCGAGTTGGTAGACTTTTTTCGCTGTTTGTTTAATTAGCGCTTGAACGTGGGAATTAAAGGTTAGGTTTCTATCAATGATTAGGCCTAATGTTTTGTGCTCATTTACACTTTCTACTGGCATGTTATCGATGTGGAGTTGAAGTGATGTGTGTGAGCTTAGAGTTTGAAGTCTTTGTCTGGTTGTTAATAACATTGCTTTTGTTTTAGTGATGTTAATTTGCATACGGTTTGAATAGCTCCACCTAACTATACTATTTAATTCTTGTTGTAAAGTCGACTCCAGTAAAATACAGTTTTCAGCGTTTGTGTACACCGTACAGTCATCTGCAAATAGATCGCATGACGACGAAAGATGCAAAGGTAGATCGTTAGAATAGATAGACAGATAGATAGATAGATAGATAGATAGATAGATAGATAGATAGATAGATAGATAGATAGACAGATAGACAGACAGACAGACAGACAGACAGACAGACAGACAGACCGACCGACCGACCGACCGACCGACCGACCGACCGACCGACCGACCGACCGACCGACCGACCGACCGACCGACCGACCCTCCCACCCACCCACCCACCCACCCACCGACCGACCGACCGACCGACCGACCGACCGACCGACCGACCGACCGACCCTCCCACCCACCCACCCACCCACCCACCCACCGACCGACCGACCGACCGACCGACCGACCGACCGACCGACCGACCGACCGAACGGGCGGGCGGGCGTGCGGGCGGGCGGGCGGGCGGGCGGTCGGTCGGGCGGGCGGGCGGGCGGGGTTCGGGCGGGCGGTCGGTCGGTCGTTCGGTCGGTCGGTCGGTCGGTCGGTCGGTCGGTGGGTGGGTGGGTGGGTGGGAGGGTCGGTCGGTCGGTCGGTCGGTCGGTCGGTCGGTCCGTCGGTCGGTCGGTCGGTCGGTCGGGCGGGCGGGCGGGCGGGCGGGCGGGCGGGCTTCACACAATCTCCTACACGCCCATTCACCCACCCAAATACACATTCTCTATCCACACCCTCCCCCAACCCACTAACACTTATATACTTCCAACCACACTCCCAAACATCCCGTTCCCCCCAACACACACATCCCTCACACACATCACACACACACACATACATTCCCTACCGACTACACTTCCCTTCACCCATCCACACATCATCCATCAACCCATACACATCCCCCACACACAACCCCTCCACACATACATTCCCCCACACCCCCCCCCCCTCATACACACACACACATCCATGACATACACTCCCACACACACACGCATCCTCACATCTAGACGCATACATGATGCCACACATGATCACTGAAACTAATAAGAACAAACTCCCACACTTTACACACAGTTGAGACACTGACGATTGTGGTGAGCATTCTCGCAAAAATTATAAGAAGTGGAGAAAATATTGTACATATACATTGTGTAGCGTAACAATTAGTGATGCAATTCAACTCTCTCTCTCTCTCTCTCTCTCTCTCTCTCTCTCTCTCTCTCTCTCTCTCTCTCTCTCTCTCTCTCTCTCTCTCTCTCTCTCTCTCTCTCTCTCTTTCTCTCTCTCTCTTCTCTCTCACACACACACGTACACACACACCCACACACAACATGCACACGCAAATACGCACATATACCCACGCACATACACACACCTACACACATCCACATACTTACGCACACCAACTCACATACACATGAATACACACTCCCTCGCATACACTGCATGCATGCATACTTAACACATACATACACGAGCACACACACATATATACACACATACATACACACATATACACACGCACATACATATAAACACATATAAACACACATGAACGCGCACCTTAACACACGTACAGACACACACACACAGAGGCACACACAGATACACACATGTACACACACATATACATCCATACACACATACAGACATGCACACACACACACACATCCACACATATAAACACACACACACACACACACACACACACCCATCCATCCACACACATAAACGCTGCCTCACATAACCACTAAAACTAATATGAATAAACTTTCACACTTTTCACAAGTACACACAGTCGACTATCGTGAGCATCCTCATAAGAACATTCAAAATTGGGAAACAATGTGAAAACATAGAAAATATGGAAAATTCAGATGAAAATATGGTATACATTGTGTAACGTAAAAATAAAATAGTGGTCCAATACAGTGAGATAATTCCTGGAATTGATATAAACATGATGAAATAAGCAGTTCATGTTAAATTCAATTGGCAGTGAAAATGCCAATATGAAAGATGAGGATACAGGAAAAAAATATGACATAATGATATAATTGCGCTCATCTCTCTCTCTCTCTCTCTCTCTCTCTCTCTCTCTCTCTCTCTCTCTCTCTCTCTCTCTCTCTCTCTCTCTCTCTCTCTCTCTCTCTCTCAATTTTTTTCTTTCACGCACATTGACACACTAACTCTATCATTGCCTCATTCTCTCCCTCTCTCCCATTCACTATTTATCTCTCTCATGCTTATACGCACTCACTCTCACACTCGTCCTCACTTACACACACACACACACACATATACTCACATATTCACACTCACTCACTCTCCCACATACACTCACTCTCTTACACTCTCTCACACTCACACTCACTCGTTCACTCTCTAAACAACACTAAATCACTCTCTTATTCGCACACACACAGACAAGTAAACAGACACACACACTAACTCACTCTCACTCATTCACTTTCTCATACACTCTCTCACTCACACACTCTCTCTCTCTCCTACACACTCACTCGCTCTCACACTCACTCACTCGCGCACATACACGAATACTCACAAATTCTCTCTCACTCACTCACGCTCCCATACCCTTTCACTCACTCGCAGGCTCTCTAACTCACACTCACTCATGCATATTCTCACGCTATCACACAGCCAGGCAGACACACAACACACCCACTCTCTCAGATTTACTCATTCTCTCACTCAATCTATCACACATACGTCCACACACACTCACTAACTTTAACACTCACTCATTCGCACGCGCATGCATACTATCTCACTCTCTCTCTGTCTCAAACTAATTCTAGATAGATCGATAGATAGATAGATAGATAGATAGATAGATAGATAGATAGATGGATGGATGGATGGATGGATGGATGGATGGATGGATGGATGGGTGGGTGGGTGGATGGATGGATGGATGGATGGATGGATGGATGGATGGATGGATGGATGGATGGAAGGATGGATGGATGGATGGATGGATGGATGGATGGATGGATGGATAGATAGATAGATAGATAGATAGATAGATAGATAGATAGATAGATAGATAGATAGATAGATAGATAGATAGATATAAAATTATATACAATATAAAAGATATGCATTATAAAGGCATGGGCAAAATGCAAACATCAAAACTACATGACACAGTAATATTAGATAATGGTCTGACACTTGTTATTAGCCATGTGGAATATACTGGCCTACAAAAAGTGGATTGGCTGTTATAATAGGGTTTTGTTTTTATTATTATTATCTCTATTAATAAGGGGGAAGGTAATCCGTATTGAGATAGTGTTCGAATAATTTGCGATTATATGAATAGGGATTGGTGATGTCTTTGATATCTTGTGGAAGATTGTTCCATAGTTGAGCTGCAGAGTACGTTAAGCTTGTTTTGTATAAGTCAATCCTAGGCTTCGGAATGTGTAGTATATTTAAACGTTTACTGTGTCTAGCATTATATTTAAACAATGGCCAAAGGTAATTTGGGGCATTCCGATGCAGGATTTTGTGAATTAGTTTAGCTTTTTTGAAAAGCAGGCGTTTGCGGAATGGTAGTAACTGAAGGCATTTATACAGGCTAGGATTGTCAGATAAATGTTTGCTATAAATTAGACTCATGGCCCGTTTCTGGAGTGAGTAAAGTCGCTTGGTGTTTGAATTAGAACAACCGTCCCAGATTGTAGAGCAGTAGTCAAAGTGTGTCTGTATATGAGAAGTATAGAATAGTTTCCTTGTGTCCTCATCAAGGAAGTTTTTAATTTTGGCGAGTTGGTAGACTTTTTTCGCTGTTTGTTTAATTAGCGCTTGAACGTGGGAATTAAAGGTTAGGTTTCTATCAATGATTATGCCTAATGTTTTGTGCTCATTTACACTTTCTACTGGCATGTTATCGATGTGGAGTTGAAGTGATGTGTGTGAGCTTAGAGTTTGAAGTCTTTGTCTGGTTGTTAATAACATTGCTTTTGTTTTAGTGATGTTAATTTGCATACGGTTTGAATAGCTCCACCTAACTATACTATTTAATTCTTGTTGTAAAGTCGACTCCAGTAAAATACAGTTTTCAGCGTTTGTGTACACCGTACAGTCATCTGCAAATAGATCGCATGACGACGAAAGATGCAAAGGTAGATCGTTAGAATAGATAGACAGATAGATAGATAGATAGATAGATAGATAGATAGATAGATAGATAGATAGATAGATAGATAGACAGATAGACAGACAGACAGACAGACAGACAGACAGACAGACAGACCGACCGACCGACCGACCGACCGACCGACCGACCGACCGACCGACCGACCGACCGACCGACCGACCGACCGACCGACCCTCCCACCCACCCACCCACCCACCGACCGACCGACCGACCGACCGACCGACCGACCGACCGACCGACCGACCGACCCTCCCACCCACCCACCCACCCACCCACCCACCGACCGACCGACCGACCGACCGACCGACCGACCGACCGACCGACCGACCGGGCGGGCGGGCGTGCGGGCGGGCGGGCGGGCGGGCGGTCGGTCGGGCGGGCGGGCGGGCGGGGTTCGGGCGGGCGGTCGGTCGGTCGTTCGGTCGGTCGGTCGGTCGGTCGGTCGGTCGGTGGGTGGGTGGGTGGGTGGGTGGGAGGGTCGGTCGGTCGGTCGGTCGGTCGGTCGGTCGGTCCGTCGGTCGGTCGGTCGGTCGGTCGGGCGGGCGGGCGGGCGGGCGGGCGGGCGGGCTTCACACAATCTCCTACACGCCCATTCACCCACCCAAATACACATTCTCTATCCACACCCTCCCCCAACCCACTAACACTTATATACTTCCAACCACACTCCCAAACATCCCGTTCCCCCCAACACACACATCCCTCACACACATCACACACACACACATACATTCCCTACCGACTACACTTCCCTTCACCCATCCACACATCATCCATCAACCCATACACATCCCCCACACACAACCCCTCCACACATACATTCCCCCACACCCCCCCCCCCCCTCATACACACACACACATCCATGACATACACTCCCACACACACACGCATCCTCACATCTAGACGCATACATGATGCCACACATGATCACTGAAACTAATAAGAACAAACTCCCACACTTTACACACAGTTGAGACACTGACGATTGTGGTGAGCATTCTCGCAAAAATTATAAGAAGTGGAGAAAAATATTGTACATATACATTGTGTAGCGTAACAATTAGTGATGCAATTCAACTCTCTCTCTCTCTCTCTCTCTCTCTCTCTCTCTCTCTCTCTCTCTCTCTCTCTCTCTCTCTCTCTCTCTCTCTCTCTCTCTCTTTCTCTCTCTCTCTTCTCTCTCACACACACACGTACACACACACCCACACACAACATGCACACGCAAATACGCACATATACCCACGCACATACACACACCTACACACATCCACATACTTACGCACACCAACTCACATACACATGAATACACACTCCCTCGCATACACTGCATGCATGCATACTTAACACATACATACACGAGCACACACACATATATACACACATACATACACACATATACACACGCACATACATATAAACACATATAAACACACATGAACGCGCACCTTAACACACGTACAGACACACACACACAGAGGCACACACAGATACACACATGTACACACACATATACATCCATACACACATACAGACATGCACACACACACACACATCCACACATATAAACACACACACACACACACACACACACCCATCCATCCACACACATAAACGCTGCCTCACATAACCACTAAAACTAATATGAATAAACTTTCACACTTTTCACAAGTACACACAGTCGACTATCGTGAGCATCCTCATAAGAACATTCAAAATTGGGAAACAATGTGAAAACATAGAAAATATGGAAAATTCAGATGAAAATATGGTATACATTGTGTAACGTAAAAATAAAATAGTGGTCCAATACAGTGAGATAATTCCTGGAATTGATATAAACATGATGAAATAAGCAGTTCATGTTAAATTCAATTGGCAGTGAAAATGCCAATATGAAAGATGAGGATACAGGAAAAAAATATGACATAATGATATAATTGCGCTCATCTCTCTCTCTCTCTCTCTCTCTCTCTCTCTCTCTCTCTCTCTCTCTCTCTCTCTCTCTCTCTCTCTCTCTCTCTCTCTCTCTATTTTTTTCTTTCACGCACATTGACACACTAACTCTATCATTGCCTCATTCTCTCCCTCTCTCCCATTCACTATTTATCTCTCTCATGCTTATACGCACTCACTCTCACACTCGTCCTCACTTACACACACACACACACACACACACACACACACACACACACACACACACACACACACATATACTCACATATTCACACTCACTCACTCTCCCACTTACACTCACTCTCTTACACTCTCTCACACTCACACTCACTCGTTCACTCTCTAAACAACACTAAATCACTCTCTTATTCGCACACACACAGACAAGTAAACAGACACACACACTAACTCACTCTCACTCATTCACTTTCTCATACACTCTCTCACTCACACACTCTCTCTCTCTCCTACACACTCACTCGCTCTCACACTCACTCACTCGCGCACATAAACGAATACTCACAAATTCTCTCTCACTCACTCACGCTCCCATACCCTTTCACTCACTCGCAGGCTCTCTAACTCACACTCACTCATGCATATTCTCACGCTATCACACAGCCAGGCAGACACACAACACACCCACTCTCTCAGATTCACTCATTCTCTCACTCAATCTATCACACATACGTCCACACACACTCACTAACTTTAACACTCACTCATTCGCACGCGCATGCATACTATCTCACTCTCTCTCTCTGTCTCAAACTAATTCTAGATAGATCGATAGATAGATAGATAGATAGATAGATAGATAGATAGATAGATAGATAGATAGATAGATAGATAGATAGATAGATAGATAGATAGATGGATGGATGGATGGATGGATTGATGGATGGATGGATGGATGGATGGATGGATGTATAGATAGATAGATAGATCGATAGATAGATAGATAGATAGATAGATAGATAGATAGATAGATAGATAGATAGATAGATAGATAGATAGATAGATAGATAGATATATAGATAGATAGATAGATAGATAGATAGATAGATAGATAGATATAAAATTATATACAATATAAAAGATATGCATTATAAAGCAATGGGCAAAATGCAAACATCAAAACTACATGACACAGTAATATTAGATAATGGTCTGACACTTGTTATTAGCCATGTGGAATATACTGGCCTACAAAAAGTGGATTGGCTGTTATAATAGGGTTTTGTTTTTATTATTATTATCTCTATTAATAAGGGGGAAGGTAATCCGTATTGAGATAGTGTTCGAATAATTTGCGATTATATGAATAGGGATTGGTGATGTCTTTGATATCTTGTGGAAGATTGTTCCATAGTTGAGCTGCAGAGTACGTTAAGCTTGTTTTGTATAAGTCAATCCTAGGCTTCGGAATGTGTAGTATATTTAAACGTTTACTGTGTCTAGCATTATATTTAAACAATGGCCAAAGGTAATTTGGGGCATTCCGATGCAGGATTTTGTGAATTAGTTTAGCTTTTTTGAAAAGCAGGCGTTTGCGGAATGGTAGTAACTGAAGGCATTTATACAGGCTAGGATTGTCAGATAAATGTTTGCTATAAATTAGACTCATGGCCCGTTTCTGGAGTGAGTAAAGTCGCTTGGTGTTTGAATTAGAACAACCGTCCCAGATTGTAGAGCAGTAGTCAAAGTGTGTCTGTATATGAGAAGTATAGAATAGTTTCCTTGTGTCCTCATCAAGGAAGTTTTTAATTTTGGCGAGTTGGTAGACTTTTTTCGCTGTTTGTTTAATTAGCGCTTGAACGTGGGAATTAAAGGTTAGGTTTCTATCAATGATTATGCCTAATGTTTTGTGCTCATTTACACTTTCTACTGGCATGTTATCGATGTGGAGTTGAAGTGATGTGTGTGAGCTTAGAGTTTGAAGTCTTTGTCTGGTTGTTAATAACATTGCTTTTGTTTTAGTGATGTTAATTTGCATACGGTTTGAATAGCTCCACCTAACTATACTATTTAATTCTTGTTGTAAAGTCGACTCCAGTAAAATACAGTTTTCAGCGTTTGTGTACACCGTACAGTCATCTGCAAATAGATCGCATGACGACGAAAGATGCAAAGGTAGATCGTTAGAATAGATAGACAGATAGATAGATAGATAGATAGATAGATAGATAGATAGACAGACAGATAGACAGACAGACAGACAGACAGACAGACAGACCGACCGACTGACCGACCGACCGACCGACCGACCGACCGACCGACCGACCGACCGACCGACCGACCGACCGACAGACAGACAGACAGACAGACAGACAGACAGACAGACAGATAAATAGATCCCCGACAGGGACTGGGCAAAGCCGGGCCGGATCAGCTAGTATATATATATATGCATATATATATATATATATATATATATATATATATATATATATATATATATATATATATATATATATATATATATATATATATCTGTTTATGTTTACAACTTTCATATATATATATATATATATATATATATATATATATATATATATATATATAATTGTCTGTTCGTACCTTCTCGTCTCTGTTCTTTCTTCAAATTCCTTTTTTTTGTTGTTTTTGGACATCCATCTATCTGGCTTTTCATGGATGTACTGGTTGCCCTGAGAGGGTCAGTTTGCAGCGGCCTGGTGAATGGCACGATGGTGGTTTGGCTCTTCCTGGATGGCTCCTGGACAATGATGGCGAGTGGATCTTGTCGTATTGATGTTGCACCAACCCATACAACGATGATGATGATGACAGCAAACATAGGGGAATGTTCGGCTGACCGGGAGGATAACTTGATACTGCACTTGAGTTCTCGGCCTATGTCTACATAGCCAGCCTACAGGACCAGTCCCGGTCGTCATCAGGACCGACAGGCAGCACAAAAGCCAACCGTTACCGACAACCAGAGCAGAACAAACAAATAAAACAGTATGAATTAGGACCAACAGCTCACAAAAACCACGGACCTCAACTCTAAACAAGGCTGAAGAAGCAGGCTGAACGAGGCCGAATGTGGAAATTTTTGTTGTTGTTGGAATCAAGTCAAGTCAACATGGATAGTGTGCGTTCTACACGCTTAGTAGTGTTGCAACTTGTAGAAACTGTCTGTATATCATTTTGCGACACTGGTAATGCACAGGGAGCTATATGATGCCCTAAATATTGGTGGTCATGATATACCAGAGATTAGGTATGCTGATGACACAGTATTGCTATCCACAACATAGAATGGTATAGAATACCTCATAGCCTGAACCCAACTGAATAGTGAAAAGTTGTATCTTAACATAGCAAACACAAAGATAATGCATACAGATAAAACTACTATGGAGAAAGACATATGTGTTAATGGGAAAAAATTGGAGGTGGTGGAAAATGTTGAATATATTGGGTCATTGATAACCAACAACGGTGACACATTGAAAGAAATTAAACGACTGTTTAAATTGTGGAGTAGGACTGACAGAACTACAAAAATTAGATTTTTAAGAGCATGCATCTTCCCCATTGCAACAATCGCCTCTTAGACCTGGACACTTACTAAACAAGCTGAACAGCGCATAAATGCCTTTAAATATAAATGTTATAGACGAGTTCTAAGAATATCTTGGGTAAAGAAAAGAACAAATGCATCCATAATTCAAGAGCTGAATATTGAAGAAGGTTGGCTATTAAAGACCGGTCTCTCTGGTCTAGAGGTTACACAACTTTCTCCGTAATCTCGTATACTCTCGTAAGTAACGTGACGTTGGGTGAGAATTGGAAGTCGTTCTCTCCGCGTCGGTAACTTACGGGGTATTAGAGCCGGTCGCTCAGAAAGAAATGGCAAACTACTGAGAGTAATCTTGCCAAGAAATCAACAATCAGCTGAAAGATTCTGATGTTGACAGCGATGTCCTGTAAAGGATATGCAAACTTTTTTTTTTTTTTGCTATTAAAGACGATAAAACAAAGAAAATTGAAATATTTTGGTCACTTGAAACTTCACGAAAGTGTGGAGAGACCAATAATGGGGGGGGGGGGGGGGGGGAGGGGGTGAGAGGGGGGAGTATATGTCTGGCAAGAGAGAAAGAGAAAGGCCACAGAGAAGATGGGTGCAGGATATGGAGGATGATCTCCAGATTGGTGTATCAGACGCGGCACATCTTGCTTGTGATCGAGAGGTTTTCCGGAAGGATGTTATGGGAGCGAGGTTCTGCAAAGGACATGCTACTGAATGAATGAATGAATGAATTATTGATTGATTGATTGATTGATTTATTGATTGATTTATTGATTGATTAAGGAACCGACATCACAGCATTCGGGGCATTCCCATAAGCGCTCCGTCCCCATCCTCAGCAGCCAGCGAAGAGTACCAACACTGATAGTTCCAGTAGCACTCTGATTATATGTCCGTCTCGCCTTTCCTCTGAGCGTCGAACGTCGGCCAGATCCCCTCGTCACACCTCGCTGCCTCATTCTTGCCAGACCATGGTGATCCATTTGCTCCTCCGAGGTGTAAAAGTACTCCCACAAGGCTGCAACCACGTCTGCCTTGTCATGCATCACAACTCCACCAAGTTTTGCCGAGCCAGCCAATCTGTCCGCCTGTTTATTCCCCAGCACACCAGCATGCCCCGGATAAAAGATCCAGGTGATGCTTGCTACCCGTGACCGCCGAGGCGAAGCAAGCCACTGTGCGCGAAGCCTGCCTGTCCTCACCCTCCTCAGCATGCTTTCTGAGTCAAGTTACAATCACGATGGATGTGTGTGTGTGTGTGTGTGTGTGTCGTATTCTCCATCCAGCGGAAAGCTGCACTGACCGCCTCCACCTCCATTCATAAGCTAGATGTTGTGGTATCATATGCCAGGCTCTCCTGCACCAAACGTCGACCATTAGCATTTGCTAAGAATCCCCAGGCACTTCTCCTGCCTCTCAACACCGAACCATCCGTGTAGATAATTACATCACCCGGGTGAGCATTATCCTGAAGTTGCTGGATTTCCATTTCCGTGGCCCATGCTGGCCAATCTCTGCACTACCGTCTCAATGTGATTATAACTCTGCACAAGTCTGACTGCTCCGCTGGCACTCTGACCTACTCCTCTCCTCGAATAATGTTCTCCAAGATGCACACCTGTCTGATCGTATCCTCCGCCTGAGCCATCCATGATTTCCCTCTTATCAGTCTCTGACCCTTAATTTCGTCCAGCGCCTCATGCAACGGATGATCTATGTCTGCAGCTACTCTGAGGTATGCCTTCGCCTGCATCACCTTGTGCCTACCAGCAACAGTCGGCAGACCAAGGATGTAAAGCATACAAACTACTGGGGTGTCTATGGTGCATCCCAGAATGACCCGCATAGCTTCGTTCTGTATACGCTCTAATTTCACCAGCTGACTCTTTGAGACAGTGAGCAGTCCTAGTCCATAATCAATCACTGAGAGGATCGAGTGCTTATATAGTGTGAAGTGCGTTCTCTGCTCTGTGTCCATTGCAGCCATAGTCTTAAGTGCATTGAGTCCCTTATGAGATCTTGTCACAACCGTCTCCACATGGTCCTTGAAGGACAGACTCCTGTCAAATATGATTCCCAGATACTTCACTTTGTTCTCTCTGTTAACGCTTCTACCATCTATCCTGAGGCTTGGGGCATCATCTCTCACAATCCTTTTGTCCAGAGAGCACCACAAAACAGCCGCCCTTTCCGGGTTTTGGATGACAGCACCCATTTCAGTGCACCAGTCAATCACTTTGTCTACTGTCACCTGCAGCTCCTGGGCTGTTTGCTCCCTATCTCTCCCCTGCCCATATGCAAGAACATCATCTGCAAATGTTTGTTACACGTTAAAGAGCATCGGTGAGATTGCAGATCCCTGTGGCAAACCCGGGGTTAAAATATGTGGCTCTGAGGTCCATGCACCCAGACGGAGAGCAACCTGACGAGAATGCCCGAGGGCTGCTATCCAGTTCACCAACCCTGGATTGACCCCCTTCTCCATCAGTGCGGTCATCTAAATATCACAGCGAACTCTTTTGTAGGCATCCTCGAGATCAAGCGCTGCCGCCATCGTTTCCTGTCTACTCTGGAACCCCTCATAAACGTCTAAGGCAAAAGTGGCTGTATTTGACCAGGTATCTTTTCCTGGCCTGTAGCTCCCTAGGCCTCTTGGAAGAAGCTTCCCCCTTTCCAAACAATCCTGTAGCTTAACAGCGACTATCTTCTCTAAAACTTTCCCAAATATATTTTGAAGGGTGATTAACCTAAAGCCGCTAAGCTTTGAATGATCCTTGAATGGTTTTGGAAGAGGGATGAGATAGCTATGTAACCACTCCTTCGGTACTAATGCTGTCCTAATGCTCTGATTAAAGTAGTTGGTCATTTCCTTCAGGTCTACATCGCTCAAAACCTTCATGTGGCCATACCTAACAATATCGGGCCCTGGTGCCGTATCTTTTGCCTTTTTCAAAATATGTTTAACATCTTCAACCCGTATGATGTCTTCATAATGCATACTCTCCATTGTGTCAGATAATTCCTCTCTAACTGCATCCCTGGTATCTGCATCATTATGATTGGTTTGCTCTAAAAATCTCTGGAGAAACGCCTCCCCCTTCTTTGTCTGTTGTTACGCGTATGCCATCCTCTTTATAAATTGTTCCCACTGTCATAGGTCGATATTTTCTTTGCATTTGTCTGTGCAGTTTCCAGAATTTTCGCAGTGTTTTATCACCACCAATCTCCTTCATAAAACATTCCCATTTTACGTACTTGGCCTCTGCAGCAACTCGCTTGAAATCCTCCACCTTGTCTTTCTTGTCATTTTCCGCTGTGTCCACTGCCTCTCGTGAGCTTCGGGGTGTCTGTCGCACTTTCCTTAGCTGCTTCACAGCAGCTCTCTTTGCCTTCCAAGCATTGTCTACTTCTGGGGTCCACCATGGGACAAGCAAAAGGGCAAGCAAAAGTTGCATTTCAGAAAATGAAAAGAATCGTATTCAATAAGTCACAATCAATGAATATAAGAAAGAGAGTGCTGAAGTGCTGGATATAACCTGGCGTGCTGTATGGCAGTGAATTGTGGAATATAAATGAACAAATTAGGAAGAACTTGGAAGCAAGAGTGATGTGGTTCCTAAGACGAATGTTGCGAATTCCTTGGACTGGCTGAGTAAATAACAACGATTGCCTGAAAGGGGCTAATGAAACTAGAAATTAAATACAACAATATAAATGTGACAAACATATATCTTTGGTCATGTGATGAGAAGAGTGAAGAGAGGCATTTGAGAACTTCGTGATAACTGGAAAGATCAACGGTAAGAGAGGCAGAGGCAGAACAAGAGAAATGATGCTGGGTGGAATTAGACGGTGGCGTGGAGGAAATCATCAGTAGAGATGATCCAGAACATCAATGACCGAGATCCGTGGAGGTGGAGAGACATGAACTCCTACGCCAGCTGTAAGGGCACTTGATGATATACTCGTGTTTGTGTGTGTGTGTGTATATATATATATATATATATATATATATATATATATATATATATATATATATATATATATATATATATATATATATATGCTACCTCCGTGGCGAAGGCGTTACGGACCCAGTTGGTAATCCCGCATACCCGTTTCGAAACACAACTGTGGGCGATTTGGTGGCAGATCGTCTTTACATGGATTTTATACGAAATGGTATGGGTGCCTGTCGCTCAGAAAGCAATGGCAAACTACTGAACGTAAATGTGCCAAGAGATCACAACAGCAAAAAATCCTAGTGATTATTGCGACGTCCTATACATTATATATATATATATATATATATATATATATATATATATATATATATATATATATATATATATATATATATATATATATATATATATAGATATAGCAATGTTATTAAAGGTTATGCCCCTTGAAATAACTTTTCTTAAGTTAAGTCCCTTCGCTATATATAAATGAAAATGAAAAATGATATATTAAATTTTAGTAAGTAAATAGCTGATTGTACACTAACAAACTATGACAGTTGGCTGCACGGGAATGAAAAGAAAACATGTAGAACATTTCTTCTCAATCGGATGGACCGTTATCGAACGCATCAAATACATTCCTACCCACATACATACATACATCCTGTTTTATATATATATATATATATATATATATATATATATATATATATATATATATATATATATATATATGTGTGTGTGTGTGTGTGTGTGTGTGTGTGTGTGTGTGTGTTGGTAGGTTGTTTGGTTGGATGGTATGATGGTTGTTCGATTGATAGGTTGGTTTTCAGGCTTGTTGGTTGGTTGGTATGTTGTTGGTAGGTCAGTTAGTTGGTTGGTAGAGAGGTAGGTTGGTTGGTTGGTTGGTATGTTGACAGACTGTTTGAATACTAGGTTGGTTGGTATGTTGGTTTGTTGGTTTGTTGGTAGGTTAGCTTTGTATTATGGCTGAATAATTTAATTGTGCGATGAAGTATACTTAACATAATACTTTTATGTAAAATATCATTAACATAAAACAAAGAGCATATCCATATGGCTCATGTATAATTTATTCTCCTCCATGTATGTCTGAAAATACAGAAGTCAAGGCGAGGGGAACGTCTGTACCTACTGATGCCCTACACAGCCATGAGAGGAACGATGGTAGCCGATCTCAGAATGGAGCAACAAAGTGTCAGACAAGTGGACCATCTGACGTAACTGCATATGTTGTATTATTTGTTACATTAATCGCGATTTTAATTTCAGCTTTCGTTGCAATTGTTTGCACAGATAAACATGATACTGAATACTCTCATATCAGTGTTGCGTGTGGCAGATTTAAAACGCCCAGAATCGTGATTGCCACTGTTCTGTTTGCATTGTTGTCTGTTTTTCTGATAATCTGTGCCTTCTTGAAAACTACAGCCATAGAAGTATCTCATACTAGTACTGCTTGTGTCGTAACAACTGTAGTAGCAGCCGGGGGCTATGTTATCGCTACCATCTTCCTCACTAGACGACCACAGCAGCCTCAGGTCAACGGAAAAAGACCACCTTGCACGGTTGAATATGGTCAGCATGAGAATATACAATCAACAACTGACAGCCAGTCTGTTACAACTGTGACGGAGTTGGAATCAAGTAAGGAATAACTAGGCCACACATGGTATCCCTTAGTGTTCTCATGTACCTGAACCTCTAGGTCCGAACTGCACGGAAAATGTCATAAACACGATCGGATGCGTCATGGCACTCACCCCCGCTTTATTGTTTTCTTTTTCCAAATTCAAATTCTTCAATCGAATTACATCTAATTATAAACTTATCTAACCAAAGTTTATTTAACCTATATCTTTTACAAAGTTTCAACACTATAATCTAATTATATTTTAAATTATCTGTAATATGTCAATAACGCTTAATAGTTTCTTGCATTCTGAAATATAGGAATTCGTTAATCATCTTCGTTCAAATATCAAATACATCAAAATATCAAATACATATATCTTATCCTACAGACGTTAATCAAATTACTTATAATATAACTCTAAGTATTCTGTCTAACCTAAATCAAAATTTCACTAAGCAAATACAATTGTCTATTAGCACAGGACAATTTGCTCTTATGATCTTTCAAAATCAACATTTTAGTTCAACATGTGTGTTCACTCAAACTATTAACATTTTGTCCGTAGGTGGTCATGCCAAATTGACCACTAATAAACTTCCTCTGTCAACTCTCTGTAGATTCATTGCCAAAGTAACACGTCGCAGTCTGCAAGGATTTGATAGGTTCAACCATGACAGATTTACACTTCCCCACTGCCCATTTCAGATACAACTTATTTCATTGATACTGCAAGCCAGCATCATGGTGGACAGTCTGCCCATGCGTTACCTTTCCTCTTGACTCTGTCGTTAATACCCAGCTCATAATACACGACAATATTTACAATGAGTTCTGTTTTTGACACTTTAATGTCAACGACCGCTCTTCTCCGCTTTAAAGAAAGTCATTAAACTCACAATGTAATGGCTTGCATTGTAGCTTCATCCTAATAAACTATGTTGACATTATTCTTTTTTTTTATATTTTCTAACTATTGTTTTGTCCAAAGTGTGTATATTCATTATCTATATGACAATCTTGTCAGTCAGGTCTTAGTCAGATATGACTGAGCTACCGTATAACAGTAGACGGTACTACCTGGTTTCTGTTAGCGCCGAACGTTGGGCGGCGCTTACCAAACCCGACACCCCACATTGTGCCAACGGCTTCGGGCGGAAGAGCGCAATTGGGAGGGTACAAGCCTTACCCTGGTGCGAGGAAATGCAAGCTAAAGACAAAATTGTCATGGCAGGGCAGACCAGGCCCTAAGCCTTGGTTGGCGACTGGTCTAGGATCGAAGCTCCGACAGGCGGACAGTTAGAGCATTGCTTTGCTGATCCGGCAGCTTCTGCAGCTTGTCTTGTTCCAGATGTAGGGGTGTTACCTTTCCTCTGGAGTAAACTAGGCAGGCCGAGAGAGGGATCATGCTGCATGGGCAACACATGATCTCTATATTTTAACCCAGGCTTTGTGCTATGGAGAGGCAATAACTCCATCCCTGGTCTTAACTGGTCTCGGAATCAAAGCGAGAGGCAACTGTTACGGGTTATAAGTCCTTGTCAGTTGGCGTAGACATGGGGCGCCACGCGTTGCCTCTGACGGTGGGAGACACCTATAGGTGTCACTGATCAGCTACCGCCCGCCTCAAGCTGGGCAGCCCCCAGCCAATTGGGTGCTGATCCGCCACAGCCTGCCTGCTTCAATGGGTGCTTGGGGCTAGGACAAAATCTGAATCGCAGGCTGTAAAACCAATGCACCAGGTACAAACAAAAATAAAAATAGAAACCTCAAGCTACGGCTTGCAACCTGGAACGTGAGAACCATGTGTCCAGGATTTTCCACTGACTTGACCAATATTGACGATGTGAGAAAAACGGCTGTGATTGATGCCGAACTCAATCGTCTTAACATTGATATTGCTGGCCTGCAAGAGACTCGCCTCGCTGAGGAAGGGTCACTCAGGGAAAACAACTACACCTTTTTCTGGAAGGGTAGAGGGCAGGCAGAAAAAAGGCAACACGGTGTGGGCTTTGCAGTGAAGAATTCGCTACTGGGAATGATTGAAATTCCAGCAGGAGGAAATGAAAGACTATTATCCCTGCGCTTGGCAACCTCTTGTGGGTTTGCCACCATTATTACTGCATATGCACCGACACTCGATTCCTCTGATGATGTGAAGGATTTGTTCTATGAGGAGTTAGACTCCGTGATCAAGGCAGTTCCAAAATCTGACTACATTT
Organism: Cepaea nemoralis; assembly: GCA_014155875.1. Lineage (NCBI taxonomy): Eukaryota > Metazoa > Mollusca > Gastropoda > Stylommatophora > Helicidae > Cepaea > Cepaea nemoralis. The sequence continues at coordinate 305,483 of JACEFZ010023233.1, read as the reverse complement.
ATATGCTCGGTGATTTCAATGCTCGTGTGGGCAAGGACTCGAGTTCATGGCCAGTGTGCCTTGGAAAATACAACATCGGTCGCATGAATGAAAATGGGCAAAGGCTGCTGGAGCATTGCACCAGTAATGACCTATGTATTACAAACTCTTTTTTTAAAAACAAAAGAGATGCATAAGGTCACATGGAAACATCCAAGATCCGGCCATTGGCACCAGCTGGACTTCATCATCACACGGAGACAACATCTGAACCGTATATCGTTGACTCGTAGTTACCACAGTGCTGACTGTGATACAGATCATTCTTTGGTTGTTGCAAGAGTTAGACTGAGACCAAAGAGAATCTACACAGCTAAACACAAATCTAGCCCCAGGATTAATATTATTAACACTCATGATCCTGAAAAGTGCTTTCAGTTTCAACAGCAACTTGAAGACGCTTTCACTGATACACCAGAAAATTGTACAGTAAATGAAAAGTGGGGTCAAATTAAGGAAACTCTTTATAAAACTGCCGTAGGGGTTTACGGCACTGTGGATCATAAGAGGCAGGACTGGTTTGCGGCCAACAGCGAGACTCTGCAGCCCTTGATTGATAAGAAGAAGAAAGCTCTCTTAAGAAACAAGGAAAGACCAACGCGTAACACTCTGAGTGAGCTAAGGCAAGCTAGGAAGGATGTGCAAAAGGCTGCCAGGCAGTGTGCAAATGATTATTGGATCAAGTTATGTGAGTCCATTCAAATCGCAAGTGATAAGGGAGACATAAGAAGCATGTATGAAGGAATAAAGAAAGCCTGTGGTCCAGTGATCAAAAGAAGTGCACCGCTGAAAACCTTGACTGGAGAAGTCATCACTGATAAGAAACAGCAGATGGACAGATGGGTAGAGCACTATTTGGAGCTTTACTCAAGTGAGACCAAACTAGCGGATGATGCCCTTAACGCCATAGAGGCTCTACCAACTCTTGACCACCTGGACACACTTCCCACCATAACAGAAGTTAAGTGTGCTATAAATGAACTTGCATCTGGCAAGGCTCCAGGTAAGGATGGGATTCCAATAGAGGTTATCAGGAGTGGGCAAGACACACTCACTCTACAGATCCACCAGCTAATAGAGCTATGCTGGCATTTAGGACAAGTCCCACAGGATTTCAAAGATTCAAACATCATAACGCTGTACAAGAACAAGGGCGATCGGAGCGACTGTAACAACTATAGGGGTATCTCACTTCTGTGTATTGTTGGAAAAGTATTTGCCAGAATTGTTCTGCGCAGACTTCAAGTCCTAGGAGATCAAGTCTACCCCGAATCACAGTGTGGCTTTCGACAGAACCGGTCTACCACTGATATGATATTCTCATTGCGACAAATGCAAGAATAATGCCGTGAACAGAATCAACCACTGTTTATTGCCTTCATCGACCTCACAAAGGCATTTGATTTGGTCAGTCGTGAGGGTCTGTTCAAGGCACTAAAGAAGATTGGCTGCCCACCAACTCTTCTGTCCATTGTGGAATCGTTCCACACAGGCATGAAGGGTATAATCAAGTTTGATGGTGCAACTTCTGAAGAATTTGAAATCAAGAGTGGAGTTAAGCAAGGTTGTGTACTAGCTCCCACCCTCTTTGGAATATACTTTTCACTTCTACTGAAATATGCATTTCGTGATCAGGATGGTGGTATATACATTCACTCACGCTCAGATGGCGGCCTCAATGCTCAGAGATTGAAGGCTAAGACCAAAATTAGGAGGGTACTGATCAGAGAGTTGCTTTTTGCAGATGATGCTGCAGTTACGACCCACTCTGAGGAAGAATTGCAATGTCTACTATCTGCATTCTCCAATGCTTGTTCTGAATTTGGTTTAACAATTAGCAAAAAGAAGACACAGATTATGTCACAAGGTGCCCATGGGGTACCATCAATCTTTATTGACGACGCCGAACTAGAGATAGTAGACCATTTTACATATCTAGGATCAGTGGTAAATAGCAAATTATCCCTAGATCAGGAAATCAACATCCGGATTGGTAAGGCAGCAACAACAATGAACAGGTTAAGAAAAAGAGTCTGGGAGAACAGGAAGCTTACTGCCAAAACAAAAATCCTTGTCTATCAAGCCTGTGTCCTTAGTACTCTTCTCTATGGCAGTGAAACCTGGACAACTTACTCACACCAAGAGAACAATTTAAACAGCTTTCATATGCGGTGTCTGCGAAGAATTCTTGGTATTAAGTGGCAAGACAAAATCACAAATACTGAAGTATTGGAAAGATCAGGTTGTGTGACAGTTTATTCCATGCTCAGTCTTTGTAGACTTAGATGGATAGGACATCTTAGGAGGATGGATGATGGTAGAATACCAAAGGATATCTTTTTTGGTGAATTACAGATGGGTAAGAGATCTCAGGGTCGGCCTCTACTACGATACAAAGATGTGTGTAAGCGGGACATGATTGATACAGGCATTGATAATGCACATTGGGAGCAAGTCGCCGCTGAACGTGTTGCATGGAGGGCAAATATCAGAAATGGAATAAAGTCAAAGGAGAAAATTATTGCAGAAAAGTCACACACCAAGCGTTTGAGACGTAAGATGGTGCATGATGGTGGAAATGACCACGTGTTCACATGCACCCACTGTGAACGGACATTTACAGCGCAAATTGGCCTTATCAGTCACACTCGCTACCGCCATAGTTAAAAGTTATTATGCCTTTTTAGAGCACAAACTATCGTCTGTCAAGACGGCAAGGTGCCAATGAATGACAATCTTATAATACAATAATCAATTTAAAAAATGATCACTCAACAAAATAATGACATAAATAATCAATTAATAATCTATTATTATTTATCTTTCAAACACCCATTACTATGAAATGAATTATATTAATGCAATTACTACAATCAATTACAAAATAATAAATAACATAATACTATATTGTTAATCTAAAAGGATTCTTTCACTTCAATTAATAATCATAATTGTATGAAATTATTTCTATCATTTTCACTTGATTTAACTTAATGCTGAAATGTAACATCTATAATTCATTAATTGGAAATTAACATTTTTTTTTCTATACATGATTCAATTAAATATATTTAACTTTATGAATCACTTAATCCATCAATTCATTGTATTAGTAAATTACAATCAACTGATTCGGATTGTAATTGTTTTGAACATAGACTGAATCATGTAAGCAACAGATGCAAAGCATTAACATGTGTGTCTACTATCGGATCAAACTGTCATGTAATTGAGACTAGCTACACCTTTATCCTCATCAGTCGACAGCTTCACCTTACTATCCATTCATATTCATGGATGCAATGTCGATTGCTAGTTCCTAACTATTGTTAAATCATTAGCTTGGTATCTAAACTCATCATCTCTGACTTTAGCTTTCACGCGCCATATACTATAATAGTGACTAAAGCCAATAGGACAATATTCCCAAACCTCCTACAAGCTCGATCACATTTTCTGCAACTCTTTTCTCCTCAACAAATAATAAACTTAGTTTGTGTTGAGTTACCAATTATTTTCTTTATTTTTTTTTCTTGTACTTTTCCTAATTAACCTACCCTCCTTTAGGATAAGTCTTGCACTGTATTCCTTTTTATACCGCAGAAGTTAGTGTATAGTGCCACAAATCCTTACCTCAGAGACTATACTGTAGTCTTGGTATCGTATAGTATGGCAGTCACTCGGATTAGGGAATCACCGACTTTCTGTCAGCCCATACTGTACCCCTTTACTAGATGTTTATTTCCGTATGGCCTTGAAAGTTGTAGCTGAAATTATACTAACTTACCAGAAAATAACCATATTATCTGCAAGAATGCTTGCAAGAAATACTAATACCAAAGCAACTGAACTTCCGCATGCAACAAACCTTATTCAAAAGAAAATATTGAATGAACATAAAATATAAATTGATATTTCTCAAAATCATACCTGAGCCGCTTCCCACTGCTATACAAGATAAAGCAAAATACAACAAGCACAGGAAACAGTGGTTAATCAAACTTTCAAGATTTTAGGTCTTGTCATGCAAATTTAATCAAATTAACCAATGAATGTTAGTACATTTTATAACCTCCACAAAATTAGTAATAATAACAAGATAATTAAAAGTTAATTATAATACTACATAATTTACTAACTATGTTTGTAATCGCATGCTCCCTGGACTAGGGGTTAGCGACTTTCTCCGTAATCCCATATACTCTCGTGAGTAACGTGACGACGGCGAGAGTCGGTAGCTGTTCTGGCCGCGTCGGAAACTTACTGGGTATGTGAGCCGGTCTCTCAGAAAGCAATGGCAAGCTACTGAGCGTAATCTTGCCAAGAAATCAACAATCAGCTGAAAGATGCTGATGTTGACAGCGATGTCATGTAAAGGATGGCACTCTTCCGAATTCCGGTCCCAAATGAAAAGTTAATTCTGCAGTGAATAAGTATCCTTTACAGTGCCCCATTGGGTCAAAAGCAAGTCACGTGACATACGTGACGTCATCGGGACATGTGTCTGAGTACATGACATATTTTTGATAAATTTTCACAGTGTCCTCAGTAGCATATAGGTAAGTATCTCCGCCTGTAAAGCAGGAGACCGTGGTTCGATTCCCCATCGGTGAAATGTGATTTTTTTTTTTTTCATGTTTCATAAATTAATTAAGTGAAAGCGACAAGATAACTATGTACAAAGACAGTTATTCGGCATTTTGACAAAATTAGCTAACTTGTGTTTGCTTGTTTTATTGTAATCAATTTTTTTGTATTGTTAGAAGTTTTTACTCAATGAAGAGATCTTTTGTATCGTTTTGTTACGTTACTTTTTTTTCTATTATAATTTGTGACAAGAATTACCAGTGAGGTGACACAAAACACAACTGCTATACGTCAGCTATTAGTATTAGCATTTTAGCACCACATATTAATATCACCCATCCATGACTGTGACCCATCCTGACACGGACATCATCCATCCAAACATGGATGCCACCCATCCAAACATGGATGTCACCCATCCAAACATGGATGTCACCCATCCAAACATGGATGCCACCCATCCAAACATGGATGCCACCCATCCAAACATGGATGCCACCCATCCAAACATGGATGCCACCCATACGTTTACTTCACTCAAGTATTACTCATGCTCATATGTCATATTCCCGATGTTAAAAAGCTAAATGTAAGCATGTTTTCTGTATATGAATCGCTAGCCATGCTTGACCTTGGTCATATGAAGACAATATGTGTTTGTGCTTTCTCAACAAAACAAACTTGTTTTCCCCCAAAATAAAGGATCCAATTTTCTTGTGTACGATATTGTGAGGCATTTAACACAATAGATTGTTCCTTGTTGAAATATCTATACCATTTGCAGGTTTTTTTTTTTTTTTTTGGGGGGGGGGGGGGGGGGGGGGAGAGAGGGTGTCATCTGAGAAGTGAGCATTCTAGTTAGGTGTTGTTGGTGTTGCCTCTGTGAACTGTTTGTTGCCCCCAGCTTCCATTAGCATGTCCATCAGGCTGCTGTGGGTTTGTTGTTGGTGGTGCCTCTGTGAACTGTTTGTTGCCCTCAGCTTCCATTAGCATGTCCATCAGGCTGCTGTGGGTTTGATTGAACATTCTCTGGAGCATGTTTTTTATTTTTGTAATTTGCGCTCGCTCGCTTTGAACTCAAGCGTAGTCCATACACACATACACACAGACACACTATTTCAAGTAGTGCTGGAATGAACTTTGCATGTGGATTAGCATCCCCTATTAACAGTGTCCCTCGCCATCAAGCGAATCCACTCCGACTTCAGAGGTACTTGTAATTTACATCCCCAAGCCAGGACGATATGTCAGCATTTTGGTCCAACTGCCCGGTGTAGGGGTTGAACCCCTTACCTCGGCATCAGCACACCGGATGTTTAAGAACACGTGTTCTTATCCATTCGGCCATGCTGACCTACAAGTATGGAGTTGAACCCATGGATCTGAGTCAGAGACCAAATATAACTAGGAAGGTGTACAGGGAAAACATGTGCACAGATACAGGCTTCTGTTTGGTCCAGTCTTCATCGGCGAACAATAAAACAAGTAGAACTTAAGTCAATCTTAAAAGTAATTTGATGAACACAAAAATTACGAATGGAACTTGTTCTGTTGATCAGATTGTTTTTCTCACGCCCGAGTTGTTTTCTTGTTTATTGTTTGTTGATTCCCTTGACATATTTTCCCTTGTGTTCTTCCAATTCGTCCTCTCTGTCGTTCGCATCCAAATCTGTCGTCTAGCGTTTTCCCATCTTTACAAATCCATGGCGCTTTTCCAGATATGTCATAGGCTATCCATATCCTTGAATTATTCCACTGCCAGCCTTCTATCTCTTCAGAAGCCGCCTTAGTCCTTCCCGAACTTAGAAACACAACCGATCTGCTTGATGAAAGTCACAGCGTATGCTTTCGGTTGTCAGGTTCACATTCCGTGACGCATACAGTTTCCCTGGTTCTTCGTGCACCATCTACTTTACTATACACTTGGGTTTTTCCTTTTATCTCTCCGAATCATTTGATTTGATCTGTGCAATCGCTATATGGCATCCCTACCCACACACATCCACCCACCTACAGACATCTCCCCACCCACTCACAAATCCTCCACCCGTCCCATTACCAACCCACATATCCTCCTCCACACACACACCTCCAACCACCCAGCCAAACACACATCCCTCAACCACACATCCAACACACACACACACACATCTCCCCGCCAACTCACATATCCCGCACACAAATTCCTCACCCACCCACATAATCTCCATTCTCCCTCAGCCCATTCACATATCCCAAGCCTACCCATACAAACATCCTCCACCATCTCCTAACCTACACACACTCATCCACTCACATATTCTCTACCCACCCACACATCCTCTACCCACCCATCCCCCAACCACACATCCCTTAACCACACATCCCTTAACCACACACCCTTACCCATATACTATCACCCACCCACACATCCTCTACCCAACCACATATCCTCCAACCATCCCTCACCCATACACTCATCCCCTCACACATCCCTCCTTACATGTACTTATCCCTAAACCACTAACACCCACACATCCCTCACCCACTCATCAACACATACATCTCCCATCTACCCACCCACACTCACACACCCCAACCACCCATCTAAAGACACATCCCCCACCCTCACACACACACATCCTTTATCCACACTCATTTCCCCTCCCAAACAACACCACACCCACACACATCCCCAAGACACATCCCTCACCCATATGTCCCCACACATCTCCTACCCACCGACACATACCCCACCTACAATCACCCTCACTACCCACACATACATCCGCCATCCAGCCACACACACCCCACCCACCCAGACATACCCCTCACCCACACACACATCCCCAAATCCATCACCCACACAAATCACGCACCCATCCCCCAACCCACACAATCCCCCACAACCCCACACACATTCACCACACATCCCTCACCCACCCACACACACACTCCCCACCCACCCAAACATCCCACACCACACACATCCCCACACCCACAACCACCCCCACCTGCACACATCTCCCACCCACCACATATCCCCCACATCTCCCCAAGCACACACATATCCCCACCCATCCCAACCCACCAACAATCATCCACCCACATATCCTCCTCCACCCACTCACCCACAACCGCCTAGCCAAACACACATCCCCACCCACCCACACACACATCTCCCCGCCAACCCATACATCCCGCACGTAACCATACACAAATCCCGCACCCACCCACACAATCCCACTCCGCCCACTCACACATCCTGAGCCCACCCACACACATCACGAATCTAGAATGAAGTAGCACTACTCATCACACAAAATAAATATTACAACCAATGAATATTTTTTACAACAAACCTGGGAATACATGAGTTTCATCAAAGCCATCAACATCATCGCACCATTAGCTATAAGTGTGTTGTTTAAACTATTTGTAAATTCACTTATTATACTTTGTTATGGTTATTACACAAATTTTTCTATATTTTTCTTTGTTTACTTTTGCTGTTCATGTAATTAAAAGTAACGTGTTATTTGATAGTGATAATAAAGGATTTGAAAATCAGACTTTAAAAAATGTGTTGTTTTCTTTTCTGCTTCACATATATTTTTGTTTGCACTTCTCTCTGCACATACATTCTTTCTACCAATCCACGTAGATTATTTCTCATCAACATGATGTGTCATGACGAGAGAGAGAGAGAGAGAGAGAGAGAGAGAGAGAGAGAGAGAGAGAGAGAGAGAGAGAGAGAGAGAGATGGATAACTTTCTGACAGGCAGACAGGCAAGGGCATGTTCTTAAGTGTGTGTGTGTGTGTGTGTGTGTGAGAGAGAGAGAGAGAGAGAGAGAGAGAGAGAGAGAGAGAGAGAGAGAGAGATTTTATAGGTATAACTTTATGACAGGCAGACAGATGACGGTGTGTTCTTAAGTGAGGGAGAGAGAGAGGCATAACTTTCTGATTGGCAGACAGGCGAGGGTGTGTTCTTAAGTGAGAAAGGAAGGGGGAGGAAGAGAGATAGAGGAGAGAAAGAGAAAGAAAGAAAGAAAGAAAGTTATTGGGATAATGTTATGGCAGGAAGACAAATGAGGACTTTCATATGCAAGCGAGCGAACGATCGTGTGAGAGGAAAAAGGTATAGAAAAAAAAAGAGTGAGAAAGAGGTGGAAAGAAAAATAAAGGTTGTTGTCATTATGAGTTTATGCAAGAAGACAGATGACGACATATTCTTAAGTGCGAAGAAGTTTGAGCGTGAGATAAAAGAAAGAAGATAAAGTAAGGTAGAGAGAAGGGGAGATGTAGACTATTGTAGAGATAACTTTATGACAGGAATGTCGGTACCGACATGTTCTCAAGTGCGAGATAGCTGGATAAAGATAACAAGAGATGGGGAGAGAGAAAGAAAGACAGATATAAAACCATTTAGGAAAGCAAGTCAGGACATGTTCGTAAGTGCGAGAGAGTATGTGAGAGGAAAGAGAGAGAGAGGATGTGTGTGCTCGAGCGGGAGAGGGGGGGGGGGGGTCATAGAAATAATCCAGGAAGATAGTGAGGGAGAATTCTTCTGTTTGAGAGAAAGAGGAAGATACACAAGTAATAACGTCGGTCGGGGAAGTATTATTATTATTACTCTGACTGAAAAGTCAGGCAAGGATGACTAGACAGTTAATTATAGAAATAATATAGTACAAATCACTTCAACCCCACCTCCGCCCCTCCCCCCTGCGTTTGCTGGCTGTGAACTTGAGCGTAGTCAACATGCGTGCTATTATTGCTAGTAGTTGCTACTGCTAGTTAGTGCACTAGACTGAATTTTGCGCGTGGATTAGCTTTCCCTATTACCAATGTCCCTCGCCATCAGGCGTATCCACTCCGACTTCTGAGGCACTTGTAATTTAGTCCCCATCAACATTTTAGTCCATCTGTCCGGTGTAGGGGTTGAACTTACACACCTGATGTCTAAGAACGCCCGTTCTTATCCATTCGGCTATGCTGGCCTCTGATGGTTATATTATCATATAATAAACCCCATCCCACGTGACCCTGTCGTCTTCCCTTCTTCCCTATATCCCTCAATGGAATATCGGCCATAAAACAACTCTTGCCCCGGCGTTCTATATTGTACAAACTTGTTGGATTGAAATTGAGATTGAGAGCAGCCGACAACTAGTTGTTGGTTATAATCTCAAGTTGGCGAAGTTAGGAGGAGAGTCTCTTTACAGGGACAGTTCCTACGGTCACTGACCTATATTATAATTGCCTAATATATATGATTTTGATGTCCTCATGCTCCAGGAGCTAAATACAGACAAATACCATTGCCCTGGGTACGCCAGTTATATAAACCCTACTGGGCAGAAGAGACATGGACAAGGTCTGCTGGTGAAGGAAGGAGTGAAGCATGTGGTACTTGACTTGAGCCAGTGGAATCACAGTGCAAGAGAGGTCCAGGGTATACAAATGGAGATTGGTGGCTTAAATTGGAACATCATAAATGTATATGCCACAGTAGACTGTTTTGTCAGAAAGGAACACTGGGACTGGCATTAAGGAACTGGAGGAATTACCAGGTGATAGGCTACTCATATGTGGAGACTTCAATGCAAGGAACAGAGATTGGGACAGTAGTGGAAGAAAACCGACAGAGAATTGCCCTTGCGGATGCCATGGTGGACTCCAATGTGGTCTGCATAAATGATGGTAGGCCGACTAGAATGGCAATGAGGCCTGGCGATGCAGACACAGCTATTGACTTGGCACTTGTCTCCCAGTCATCAGTCCTTGATGTAAAGTGGACTGTTTTGAATGACCATGGGAGTGATCACATGCCATGCTCAGTCCTGATCTCTAAACCCAGGAAAGTTAAAGCTGGGAGAGCTCGCAAGACTTTCCGGTATGAGTGGACCGATTGCCTTCTTGGACGCCTCAGACAAGGGCATGCAACAGGACTGTAAAAACTCCCTTTTTGCAGCCCCCATGGTGGACCCCAGAAGTAGACCATGCTTGGAAAGCAAAGAGCGCTGCAGTGAAGCAGCTAAAGAAAGTGCGACAGACACTTCGTAAGCTCACGAGAGGAAGTGGACACAGCGGAAAATGTCAAGAAAGACAAGGTGGAGGTTTTCAAGCGCTGTGCTGCAGAGGCCAAAAAGGCAAAATGAGACTGTTTCATGAAGGAGATTGGAGGTGATAAAACACTGCGAAAATTCTGGAAACTGCACAGGCAAATGCAGAGAAAAGAGCGGCCTATGACAGTGGGAACAATTGATAGAGATGATGGTGTGCGCGTGACAACAGACAAAGAGAAAGTGGAGGCGTTTCTCCAGAGATTTTTAGAGCAGACCAATCATAATGATGCGGACACCAGGGATGCAGTTAGAGAGGAGTTATCTGGCACCACGAAGAATATGCAGTATGAAGAGACATCATACAGGTGGAAGATGTTAAACACATTTTGAAAAAGGCAAAAGACACGGCACCAGGGCCCGACTGGGGTCAGGTATGGCCACATGAAGGGTTTGAGCGATGCAGACCTGGAGGAGATGACTGACTGCTTTAACCAGAGCATTAGGACAGCATCAGTACCTCCGGATTGGGCGCACAGCTATCTCATCCCTCTCCCAAAACCATTCAAGGATAAGTCAAAGCTTAGCGGCTTTAGAATCATCACCCTTCAAAATACATTTGGGAAGGTTCTAGAGAAGATATCGCTGTCAAGCTGCAAGAGTTTTTGGAAAGCGGGAAGCTTCTTCCAAGAGGCCTGGGGAGCTACAGGCCAGGAAAAGATACCATGGTCAAATGCAGCCACTTTTGCCTTTGACGTTTATGAGGGGTTCCAGAGTAGACAGGAAACGATGGCGGCAGCGCTTGATCTCGAGGATGCGTACAATAGAGTTCGATATGTTATTTTGATGACCGCACTGATGGAGAAGGGGGTCAATCCCTGGTTGGTGAACTGGATAGCAGCCGTCCTGCACTCTCGTTTGGTTGCTCTCCGTCTGGGTGCATGGACCTCAGAGCCACATATTTTAACCCCGGGACTGCCACAGGGATCTGCAGTCTCACCGGTGCTCATTAATATGTATACGAGCAAGATTGCAAACCTAGAAACACCTGGGGTTGGAAGAATACTAACATTTGCAGATGATATTTTTGCATACAGGCAGGGGAGAGATAGGGAGCAAAAACAGCCCAGGAGCTACAGTGGACAAAGTGATTGAATGGTGCACTGAAATGGGTGCTGTCATGCACCCGGAAAAGGCGGCTGTTTTGTGGTGCTCTCTGGACAACAGGACTGTGAGAGCTGATGTCCCAAGCCTCGCGATAGATGGTAGAAATGTCAGCAGAGAGAACAAATGAAATCGTTCACATGTTCTTTATTTTGACCTCATTATGCCCGTTACAATAATTATAGTTCTTCATTTGTTTAATTTTTAACAGATGTTCTCTTTTCATACACCTTGAACACTGAATATATCTTTCATGTTCCACTTCTCATTACAAATACTTTTTCTTATATTTTACTTGAGTCCGCTCCCGTCTTTACATCAAATTAACAGCTTAACTGCGTGGTTTTACCCCTTTTTCTATTTTTCTTGAATCGTTATAGGGTTATATTTTCCCGGTATTTTCAATCCACTCCAAGTCCCCATATCTGCCACAGAGGTTAGATTGTGTAATCTGAGTTATTATATTATGTTCACGTATCTACCGTACTAGCAAGGTGGGCAGAATACATTCAAGAACTACTTAACCCCACACATAACATAGAAAACCTCACTTTTGTGCCTAACAGCCAGGGACAGCAAGTACCAAATTTCGCACATGCAGAAGTCAAAGCAGTTATTCAGAAAAGTCCTAAAAACAAATCACCAGGTCCAGATGGAATAACCAAAGAAGCTATTCAGGCATGTACGGAAACAGGAGTTAAATGGTTAACAAGACTTTTTAATATAGCATGGGAAGAGAGAAAAGTCCCAAATGATTGGCAACGGGCAATAATAGTACCAATATGGAAAAAGAAAGGCAATATGAGAGAGTGCGAAACATACAGAGGTATATCACTCCTGAGCCATTGTCGGATACGTCGAGATTGATGGCTCAACCCCAAAGAGGTAAAGGATGGAAAATCCTTTTTCCCAATGTGATCCTGCCCGTTTAATTAATTTAGCTGTACTGACTCAATTGTTTGAGACCAGAAATAGAGTTTTAGAGAACCAAGGAATACCTTCAGGAAATAACTGAAAAAGTTGTATTCCCTTTTATACCCAAAATATCCTTTAAGTGGTTCCTTGCCTCTCCTCTACCAACTAATTAATTCTATCTAGGGTAGTTTAAAACAATTTGACTATGACAAGTAAAAATACAATCAATACATGACAGGACCACATTTTTTAATGATTTAATAAACACAAACATGGATTTTGTAAATTGCATTCAAAATTACAATTTCCTGTCATAAAATAAGGACATATACATATAATGGTAATTATACAGAATTGATGTGCCAATTATAATGTGTATAATAACAGCTATATTTTTTCCAGTGGCATGTACTGCTAATCTTTTACTGGCCTGGATGATCTGAAAAAAAATAACTGTCTACACTCAGGGTTCTCCACTTCCAGCTTTCGGAATCCCTCTGGCTATCAATTAATTGCTATATGTTCTGTAGTCTTTGTGTTCCAGATCTGAGTAGAACATTATACGTTGGCTCTTGGTTTTCTTTCCAGTTGTGGCAGGTAAATGTTTAAATACAGATTACCTCTCCTTTGAGACAAATGGAATGTTTGCAGGTAGATAGGTTTCTGCACTACTCAATCAAAGGCATCACTCAACAATGTGCTCACTCAACAGGTGCTGCATTCAATCTTCACCAAGTCAGGTCTGGATCTACATGAGTATGACCACTACCTGAAATTCCATCAATCACATAATTCTAATGATATCATAAATATGACATTAGAAATGAAATGTAAAAGCCTAAGAACACAACAAGTGAAAACAATAAAATGAATCTTGTTCTTAGAGAAAATAAACATAGAAGAAAGATAGTCTTGGTGTTCTCAATTAGTTATCACCAACATAGGTGTTTGCTCTCACTCCAATCTTCCACTATCAGTGTTCAAGGTTTAACTAGCAGATGTGCAAGTTTCATCTTCACTTATGCCTGTCCTTCAGGTCTATAGTTTAAGTAATACCTTGATTGATTTGGAATTTGACAATTATGTTGACCATTCTCTTCTGTACCTAGTTTTGTTCTCTACATCTTTTTCTATTCAGGAAAAAGGGTCTCATAATATGGATTTTAAAATAATTTCCTATTGTAATGTGTAGTTGCCTATAAACAATATAAGTACATCATGGAATCAATTATTGTATAGCATTCAGGTGCATTCTTCTTCATTAAATGCTTCAAGTGAGAAGTTATCTTCCATTCTCATGGATGTAATATTTATTATTATGATCATCAACATCATCATGGTTTCCTTTTATCATGGTCATTATAATCATTATCATTCTTACATTATTATCATTACATTACAGTCATCATCATCATCATCATCATCATCATCATCATCATCATCATCATCATCATCATCATCATCATCATCATCATCATCATCATCATCATCGTCATCGTCATCGTCATCATCATCATCATCATCATCATCATCATCATCATCATCATCATTATCATCATCATCATCATCATCATCATCATCATCATCATCATCATCATCATCATCACATCATCATCATCATCATCATCATCATCATCATCATCATCATCATCATCATCATCATCATTGTATTACATTATTATAATTACACTAGACCATATGTGTTAACATGAGTGACATGAAATACAAAGTGGGATTTTGATGCTGTTAGTATGCGTAATGTAGGATATTGGTTGTATCGTGCTTAGCGCACAAAACCAGATGATTATACGATAAGTGATATTTAATACAACGTGTGGTCATTCGTCGGAGTGTAATTTATTATTCAGTTTATGGGTTATGCCGAACAAGTTCTCTGGTGATAGTCATGGCATTACACATCAAAGTTGCCGGCTATCCTGAGATTGTCTGTTGGCCTATACCCCCAACAGCATCAGCATGTAACTTCACTCACTCACACTCCTCATGCATCAGTCACAATATCCATCTGTGCATGTGGGGTCAATTCACTCATCTCAGACATCATTCATATGCATGGATGATCATTCAGGAATCATTCCTCAAACATCATTCATACTTGCATGTAAAGTGGGTAATTATACTTATGTGATTTCCCAATGATAACTTAAAATGTTTAACATCATTGATATCACAATGAAATATCTCCTTTCACAATCACTCATCAGACACATCATATCTGTAGGAATGACAATTAAGTATATGTCTGTGCTTTACACATGATAAATTCACAGATTTAACCACAATTACATTACATTAGAACCTCATTCTTCATCAGAAATTATAATATTTTCATACTGATGGGTTTTATCAAATGATACATTCACATCTGTTTAACAATAATGAAACACACATGACACAAGCATGCTCTTCAATGACATAGACTTATGTGATCATTAGGCATACTTATGAAATTCACCAAGGATTTAGCAAAATTAAATCCATGAGTCACCACATGCTTTCATCAAATACATACAATTTATGTGATATACTCAATTCACATTCAGGCATTATGAATCATAATCAATCTTATATGGCAGTTGATTACGCACTATTATGTGGCACAAATATTATTATTCCACATGTTTGACAACCATGAAAATATATTTGCCTTACCACATGTGTGCTTTAACATCACACAAATTATGATACCTATAGAACTCTTTTTGGTTCCCATGTGTTCAAGAAATATAAGAAACTACTGGTTTGTTCATGTGCTTATGTATAAAAATCATCTACTGACTAACACACATTACACTAGTTTGACTTACCAGTGTTTACACATTTACAATAGTTTCCTTAAGTCTTAAGTTACCACTCTAATTCATTGTAGATTGAGTTTCATGCTTAAGAAATAAAATGTATAACATGTGTCTAATGTTTACATTAACTAAGTTGTTTAGCTGGGAGAAAATAAAACACTGTAGTTTTATCCTAATGTACAGTTTATCTTATGACTGTGATAACTGAATATAATATTATTTAGTTTCTACTAGATTAATTTCTTAAGAACTCACCATTCTAAATCATTGTAGATTGAGTTGCTTAAGAAATAAATGTACAACTTGGACTAATGCTTATACATTAAATCAGTTGTTTACTTTGGGAGAAAAATAAAACTCACTATGGTTATACTTAATGTACAGTTTATATATAAACTATAACAATTAAATATATTATAATTTAGTCTCCTACTAAATTAATTTATTAAGAACTCACCACATGGGTTCAACAAGTCGACTTACCAACTCTTCTTCTGGGAAAAAGACTCACAACTAATCTAAGATTTAAAATAAATATCATATTCACCTTCATCCGAACGGGACGGCTTCACAACACATGTCAACAGTTGACAACACCAAGATGCCAGGTCCTCATTTGGTTGATTCCAAATGATGGCTGCTGGTTTTCGTCCTTCTATTCTCTCTAGACTTTACTTTTCTAGTGTGGTCGTAGCGAGTTGAGAAGCTACCATTTCCCGCATGCACAGTCGGCCTTTCTCTTGGTTTGTGACGAGTTGTGGTTTGCGTTTGTACAATGAGCACCGGAAACCGGTTGTAGCTGTTTATATCTCAGCTTTTTCCGAGTTCGGGTTTTACGCCGACAATGAGTTATATTAAATCTTGGATTGTACAATTGTGGAACAAAACAACGCTCTTGCGGTATCAACTTTAATTGTCGACCGGAAATATTTATCGCGCGTTACGCTTGAGAAAATAAGGTATATCACAGCCATATAGAGAAAATGTATGCAAAACTATTAGAACAAAGAGCTAGACCCATAGTTGAACAACAGTTAAGCAAAGTACAATTCCGTTTTCGGAAAGGTAAAAGTCGCACTGATGCATTATTTAGACTTAGACAAATATGTGAAAAAACTATCGAATATAGTGAACAGCAGAATATTGTGTTTGTAGATCTGGAAAAGGCTTTCGATAGAGTAGACAGATACAAATTATAGACCATCCTTGAAGACTATGGGATACAAGGGCAACTGCTAGAAAACATCATAGCCATGTACCATTCGACCCGAAGTGCAGTAAGAGCACAAGAAGGTGTATCCGATATGTTCACAGTCAATACAAGAGTGAGGCAGGGATGTGTGCTCTCTCCCCTGCTATTCAATATCTACATGGACATAATTTCCAAAGAAGCAAGTCTCGACAGAACAGATTCAGAAAATTTAGAACTCTTTACTCCAGATGAAACAACTGACCCACAAATAAATGAACTTCTATTTGCAGACGATCAGTGCCTGTTTTATAGCGACGAGGGCAGACTGCAAAATCATATTAATAATCTGAGTTAAACATGCAGGAGATACAATATGAGTATAAATACAGCTAAAACCGAAGTAATGCAAGTTAGCAGATGTATACTAAGTATACAGATAAATAACAGACCTCTGAAACAAGTTAAAGAATTCAAATATCTTGGAAGTATGATCACAGAAGATGACAGAATGGACAGATAAATCGAAATCACATGTCAAAAAGCTAGTGCACTTACATATCAACTACCACCCTTACTGAAACATCCAAATATACCCATGTCCGCAAAACAACAGATAATAAACAGCATATTCACACCAGCCCTATGCTATCAATTTCAAACTTGGACTTTATCCAAATCACACCTTCGCAAAATCAACACCTTCGAAATGAGATGCCTGAGGAGAGCTGCCAACTTAACAATCCGAGACCGAGTGAGAAATGGTGTTATCAGACAGACAGTGGGATCAACACCTTGTGCCACATTTATTGAAAGATAGAAGATCAAGTGGTTTGGCCATGTAGTTAGAAAGCAACACCATCAACTACCATCACTGGCCTTACATCAAAGATCATCTGCGACGAGACCACGAGGACGTCCAAGAAGAAAATGGATTGACGACGTTAAAGACATTGTACAACCACACGGAATGACACTATCCAGTGCCGTCCACCGGGCGCTGGAACGCAGATTATTCCTCCCCACGACGCTTGACGGCATAAGTGGAAGATGATGATGATGATGATGATGATGATGATGATGATGATGATGATGATCAGCCGTAGCTCGTTTTCTATATCTGCCTTATAGCGGCTCACGTATCTCCCATATCTGCCGTGGATTGTATGGGCCTAAGAGACCAGTCGCCGTTATTATGTTAGGCTCACGCTCACGAGCGGACTTCATTGCCGTGTAATTTCTTTGCTTGAGACACGGGCCGACTTCACTTGATTGGATGGCCTTTTGTCAGTACCTCAGCATGATGACTGTTTCCATAAACTGATTTACTGTGATTTCTATACTACACACTATGACGGGCAGAACGCAACTATAAAACAACAAAACTCCAGCGGCGTTTTCACAGTTATATTAAGTGCAATACATTTCAGATATTCAGCAATTCTTCGACACCACAAAAAAATCTAACATAATAAAAGACGGCATACTATTCGCCGTGCCTATCTTTTAGACGTGGTGCGTCCACGACGACAACCACACCTCGATTGCCCTTTTTCGGATTCTGCTTCCTGGTAATTGAGAAGCGAATCCCAGCGTCTTCACGTTGCGTGAAAAGTATCCGCTTTCACGGTCCAGGTGTCCAATTACCGAACACTGCCATAACCTCTAACCTTATCTAACCTGGGTTATGGCTTGATTATACCATGACGAATCCTAGGTCATGGCAACATCGACATCTTCCCACACAAATTAACACCTCAACCTCACATCGATATCTTCACACACATTAACATCTCAACCACACATTTACATATTCATACACCTTAACACCTCAACAACACATCGACATCTTCTTACACAATAACATCTCAACCACACATCCAATATCTTCCCACACATCAAAATCTCAATTCACTGATACCCTTCACAGTAATGAGATGAATTTTGGTAACCAATCTCAGAACAGAGTAACAGAGTGTCAGACAAGTGTACCATCTGACGTATCTGCATATTTTGCAATGTTCATTACATTAATTGCGATTTTACTTTTAACCTTCCTTGCTTTTGTTTGCACAAATTTTGCACAGATAAACCTGGTACTGAATATTCTCATAGCAGGGTTGCATGTAGCAGATTTAAAACACCCAGAATCGTGATTGCCACTGTTTTATTTGTATTATTGTCTGTTTTACAGATAATCTGTACCTTGTTGGAAACTGGAGCTATAGAAGTATCTCATTATGCTAGTGACACTTGTGTTGTAACAACTGAGCTAGCATCCTGGAGTTATGTTATCGCTGTCTTTCTTTCTAGACGACCACAGAAGCAACAGATCAACCAAGACAGGCGACCACAGCAGCCACAGGTCAAAGAACATAGACGACCTGGCACGGCTGTAGGTGGTCAGCGTGAGAGTATAAGACAGTCGGAGACATACAGATTTATCCAAGCTCAAAGTGACCACGATGAATTAAGTTGGGAATAACCAGGGCACACACTGTATCCCCCGGTGTTCTCATGCTCCTTAACCTCCGTGTGCAAATTGCGCTGACAATGTCATGAGTACGGTCGGACGCGGCTTTGAAGACTGGTCTCGTCGCTTGCGAAAGTGAGGGAAAGATTGGTCGTCTATTCTTCCTTACTCTCACACATCTACATCTTCCCAAACATTAACATCTCAACCACATATTGATATATTCCCACACATTAACATCTCAACCACACATCGACATCTTCCCAAACAGCATCTCAACAACGCATCGATATCTTCCCACACATTAACATCTCAACCACATATTGATATATTCCCACACATTAACATCTCAACCACACATCGACATCTTCCCAAACAGCATCTCAACAACGCATCGATATCTTCTCACACATTAACATCTCAACCACACATCGACATCTTCCCAAACAGCATCTCAACAACGCATCGACATTTTCCCACACATTAACATCTCAACTACACACAGACATCTTCATTAATATTAATATCTCAACCTACTGATACCCTTCACGGCCATGAGAGAAATGAGGATAGCAGATCTCAGAATAGAGTCACATGGTTTCAGACAAGTGTACAGTCTGACGTATATGTATTAGATATATGTCGTATTATTTGTTACATTAATGGCGATTTTAATTGCAGCTTTCGTTGTTATTGTTCGCCTAGATAAACCCGATACTGGATATTTTCATAGCAGTGATGCATGTAGCAGATTTAAAACGCCCAGAATCGTGATTGCCACTGTTGTATTTGCATTGTTATCTGTTTTACTGATAATCTGTGACCTATTGAAAACTGGAGCCATAGAAGTATCTCATGATGCTAGTACTGCTTGTGTCGTAATAACTGTGCTAGCAGCCGGGGATTATGTTATCGCTGTCATCTTTTTCATTAGACAAGCACAGACGTCACAGGTCAACGATGAAAGACGACCTAGCACGGCTGTAGATGGACAAAGCGGCCTGCGTGGGATTGACACCATACACCCAACATGTGTCACATCATGGAGACGGGCTTGTAAATTATGGCGTTATACGAGAGGAAGTCAATAAGTACATCACAAATGGCTGTGAAAATATAACTAACTATGATAACAATTTGAAACATATTATTTTTATAGATACATTGTCCCGTTATTTCTCAACATAATTTCCACCAAATATTGATGTATTTATCTCATCGTTTTATCAGTCCTCTCAAACCGGCTGCATAGAAATTCGTGCTCTGTTTTCTAAACCACGTTTTTCATTTCACATTGTGCATAGCTGGGTAGAAAACGTTGCGAAGGCGAGTCAATAAGTAAGTCACACAGTTCTATGGGATGGCCATTGGTGACTTATTTATCAATTTACCATCGTAAATCACACAACACACACAAACAGCAACATTCTGTTTAAACACACACGCAAACAAACGGCAACACGTGTATATACACACACAAAAATAATTTACATAACGCAACACGATGTAAATAAACAATTGCCATAGTTAATAAACATTGAAAATTATTCTTTGTTTTGCTCAATTCCTCTTTTCTTCTTTGTTTTACGTTGACAAGCCACAAGCCCAGGTTTGGAACCCATTTCCCACCGTGCACGTGACACTGCCAGCGTAGTTCACTATCAACTTCGCTAGTGAGCCCTTATTTAATTAACTCAAATATATATGTCTTAACAGATTCAGTGACAAACAAAAATTAGGTTTGGACTTAACAAAAATGGATGGTGGAAAATGGGAAGTAGTGGTGTGCCACAGTGATGACTTAAAAGATGTTAATATGGTAGCAAGCATATTGTATTATATACGATATATCAAACAAAAGGGGGATGCAAATCTGTGTGTTCTTGTTAGCTAGATATGTGTGTTCTTGTTAGCTGGAGCTGTGTGTTCTCTTGTTGGCCGGATCTGTGTGTTCTTTTTAGCTGGATTTGTGTGTTCTTGTGTGTTGAACCTGTGTGTTCTCTTGTTGACTGGATCTTTGCGTTCCTGTTATCTGAATCTGTGTGATCTCTTGTCAGCTAGATCTGTGTGTTGTTGTTAGCTGGATCTGTGTGTTCTTATTAGTTGAACCTGTGTACTTGTTAGCTGGCTCTGTGTGTTTTTGTTGGCTGGAACTGCGTCTTCTTGTTAGCTGGATCTGCATGTACTTGTTAGCTGGATCTCTGTGTTCTTATTTGCTGGATCTGTGTATTCTCTTTTTGGCTGGATCTGTGTTCTTGTTGAATCGATCTGTGTGTTCTCTTGTTGGTTAAAACTGTGTGCTCTCTTAATGGTCGGATCTGTGTGTTCTTGTTAGCTGGATCTGTAGGATTTGTAGGTGGGTGAGTGTTGGAGGTTATGGGATGGGTGGAGGATGTGTGCGTGTGGATGGGGAGATGTGTGAAGGTGGGGGATGTGTGGGTGGGTATGGATGGGTGGATGCATGCATGTGTGCCTGGGTTTGTGTGTGTGTGTGGGTGGGGATGTGTGTGCGGGATCTGTGGTGGGTGGGAGATGTGTGTCTGTGTGTGTGGGTGGGGAGATGGTTATGTGGGGTGTGTGTGTGTGTGGGATGTGTGGGTTGGGGGATGGGTGGATGGATGGGGTCATGTATGTGCCTGTGGGTATGTGTGTGGTTTGGTGGTGGATGTGTGTGTATGGGGGACACGCGGATGGATAAGTGATGGGTGGATGGGTGGGAGATTTGTCTCATAACATGGTAACATGCATTGTTTATGTTTACAACATTCATTTGACAATGTTTTTTCCCTATGTGAATGCACTATGCACTGATGAAAGACAAATGAGTGACTGGAAGGGCCGAATGTAAGACGGGCCTGCGTGCCCAATTTGTTGCCCTTCGAAAATTAAGTTCGTTCGTTCGTTTTGTTCTTGTTATCTGTATATGTGTTTTCTTGTTGGCTGGATCTATGTTCTCTTGTTGACTGGATCTGTGTGTTCTTGTTAGCTGCATCTGTGTGTTCTCTTATTGGCTGGAACTGTTGTTCTTGTGAGCTGGATCTGTGTGTTCTTATTAGCTGGATCTGTGTGTTCCTGTTAGCTGGATCTGTGTGATCTCTTTTTGGCTGGATCTATGTGTCCTTGTTAGCTGGATCTGTGTGTTGTTGTTAGCTTCATCAGTGTGTTCATGTTAGCTGGATCTTTTGTTCTTGTTAGATAGATCTATGCGTTATTTTTAGCTGGATATGTGTGTTCTCTTATTTGCTGTATATGTGTGTTCTTGTTGGGGCGGTCTGTGTTTTCTTGTTGGTTAGATCTATGTGTTATATTATTGGTTGAGCCAGTGTGTTCTCTTGTTGGCTGGATCTATGTGTTCTTGTTGGCTTGATCTGTGTGTTCTTGTTGGCTGGATCTCTGTATTCTTGTTGGCTGGATCTGTGTTTTCTCTTGTTAGCTGGATGGGTGAGTTCTTTTGTTGGCTGGCTCTGTTTGTTATCTTCTTGGCTGGATCTTTGTGTGTTCTTTCGGTTGGACCTGTGTGTTCTCTTTTGGAGTGAATCTATGTTCTCTTGTTTACTGAATCTGTTTGTTCTCTTGTTAGCTGGATCTGAGTTTTTCTTCGTATCTGGTGTCGTAATAAGTGTCGTCCCTGTGGTGAGGGGAATCAACACCCACATTCTTTTAACCCCATATTATTATCTTGAGGATCTTCTGGATTTCTGTCCACAACACCCCGTCAGTCTTTGGATCTCTCTCTCTCTCTCTCTCTCTCTTCTCTCTCTCTCTCTCTCTCTCTCTCTCTCTCTCTCTCTCTCTCTCTCTCTCTCTCTCTCTCTCTCTCTCTCTCTCTCTTACCACTGGACCATGACCCTCTCATTCATTTCAAAAATATACTACACAACTCTAACTTCTAACAAAATAACAAATTAATTTAATAAAGAAAAGTGTCAGGTATGTGCAATGTGTATGTGTAGAATGTCTGTCGTACACTCTAGTGCAGTGATTCTCAACCAGTGGGGAATTTCCCGGGGGTGGGGGGGGGGATGAAGACCATTTCAAGATCGTGTTAGTACAAGAACCGATTACTTGATATTGTTTTTCCCTTCATACTTTACAGTTATGTATGTCTCATCCTTCTAAAATTCATTTTATAAAGTAAATAGACCCACAAATCATGTTTTATGTGGATGTCTAGACTTGTTTTAGTATATGCTATTAAATTTGCCTTCCACTTTTACACATACTGTGTATGGGTGGGGGGATTTTTAGATAGGAAATATGAACGGGGGGGGGGGGAATGACGTTCTGAAAATACGGTGAAGGGGGGCACGGGCCAAAAAAGAAAAAGGGTGAGAATCACTGCTCTAGTGTGTATTCAGAATCAGATCGAACAGCTCAGGAGCAAAGTCTGCTTCATCACAGTACCGGCCACACAACAGCACCATAGATCAAGTACAGAAGACCTCACCAAATGATGCGTCTCTCCTGCCAAGTGTCGACTTCCTCCAATGGCTCTTGGATAGTCCGGATGCCTGGTCACCAATAGTGGATATAGTCTAATACTGACTATGAATCTGACACACACAGTGTAACTAATATGTCACTAACAGTTCTGTGATCAGATAATCCTTGTATAGTAAAATAATGTTTACTGTCACTTTGAAACAAAAATGTCAGTAGTTAATTTCTCATAGGAATTCACCATTTTGGAAACCCAATGTTGATGGTTAATGTCTCACCGGAATTCCCCATTTGGAAAAAAACACAATGTTAATTTTTAAGTTCTCTATATAACTACTATTGTTCCTGTTACTGGTGGTATTGTAAGTATCTTCACTCTACTATGATGAGAACTACCACTGAGGAATCACTCTTAGATGATCATCGGTTCCCGCTCAGCAGAGGCCAGGTTCTTGCAGACCCTCTGGGTTATGGGCCCAGTGCAAAAGCCGCTGAGTAAAAACTGCCTTCAATGAACGAGCCATATTCTTCTTCTATGACTTTTCTGCTAGCTTTTTGGAAAACATAGTGGAACTTGTTGAAGAGAGAACACACCTGGTGAGAGCAACCCAATTCCAACCTTATTAGGTGAGTGTAGGCCGACGGCCGCACTCAGATATATAACAGAGAACTAATCTCTGTCATAAGGCAGAGGAGCTCATCACATCGGTCTGAGTCATGGTAAGACAAGGAAGGCCTAAAGGAAAAGTGAAGAAACCCAGTAGTTACCCTACTGGAAGATCCCACCATTTGACATTTCCTTTATCCCCCAGCAATCCTCAATCTGCCCAAATATCATCCCACTACATTGTTCTTAACTCACTGAATTAATTGATATCTCACACTAGCTAGTTTAAGCAACGCGATAGCCTACTGTTGCCGACGCTCCTATAATACGTTCTCATAATGCACATTACCACTGTAGTCTCCTAAGAATCATCTAAGTTGGGTCTATTTATTTAAATACCATATATTTATTCATGTTTGAAATCGAAACTACTCAATCACACAATGGATAAATGTCCGCCGATGTAAATCAACATAAGACAATGTAGTCTCTCTCCGTAATCAAACCAGGAACATCACACATGTCCTTGTTGTCTCACAACATTTGGTCGACTCCCGCAAAAGTTGTTTATCCAGACTGTTTTAATACTGTGTCTGAATGACGTCACAAATCTGACTAGACATTAGGTGTCGATAAACTATTTGCTTCTCTCTTTTTCCGACTCGATGTAAATAACTGGCTGGCTGTCCCGCTTTCATCTGGGGAATTGTTCCGGTACTCCAAAAAGTCTTGCCGGCCTGTAATCTGGAGAATCTTTTCCCCACAACAAAATATCTTGCCGACTTTCACCAGGACAGTCTGTCTCCATCTTCAAAAGATGGCCGCCGCCTGTAGACGAATGGTGCGACATTCTTTCATCGATCGACAACTCCAAGAATTTCCGCGATAGCTGGCTCTGCGTGTTCCCTTGTTGCCTGGATCTGTGTGCTATCATGTTGGCTGTATGTGTGTGTTCTCTTTCTAGCAGGGTCTGTGCGTTCTTGTTGGCTGGATCTATGTTCTCTTGTTGTCTGGATCTGTGTGATCTTTTTTTGGCTGGATCTGTGTTTTATTTTCTTGGCTGGATCGGTGTGTTTTCATTTTGGTTGGATCTGTGTGTTCTCTTGTTGGCTCACTCTGTGTGATTTCTTGTTGGCTGGATCGGTGCTCTCTGTTTGGCTGGATCTGTGTGTTATCTTGTTTGCTGGATCTGTATGTTTTTGTTCACTGGATCTAAGTGATGTACTTTCTTTTGGGCTGGATCTGTATGTTCTCTTTTCTTTCTGGATCTGTGTGTTCTCTGGTTGGTTGGATCTATGTGTTCTTGTTGGCTGGATATGTATGTTCGTGTTGGCTGGATTATCGTTTATTTTTCATCTTTGTGTTCATTTGTTGGCTGGATCTCTGTGTTCTTGTTGGTTGGATCTGTGCGTTCTTGTTGGCAGGTTCTGTGTTTTGTCTTGTTTTTTGTTTTTTTTTTAAATCTCCGTGTTCTCTTTTTGGCTGGATCTCTTGTTCGTCCAACCAATATTAATATCCTTCTTTATCACTTACATTCACAGCGGCGATCATTGCGATACGCTCCCCGCAGTCACGCTGGCGAATTTCTACAAAGCATCCTTCCTACAAAGCCCGAAAACCTTAGCTCTAGCGACGACCCCCAGGAGTCTGGGAGAAATTTTTTTTCGTAAACCACATGATATTCTGAAATGCTGAAAAGCTGGTTTGCTAACCACTCAAGTGTCAGTCATTGGATGTCACATGAAAAGTGCATGCTCTTAGCATTGTGACTTGTGTTGCTCTGTCTGTTCCAGTCATTACATGCTTTTATTTCTGTCCTTCTTGCAGAGCAATATTTGTTCTTTTGGTTTAAATATCTGTCGTCACATTTCTATCTATTGATAGAGTCAGTGGCCAACTGGTTACACTGTCTGTCTCCCGCTCTCAAGGTTGTGGGTTCATTTCAGAACTATATCATGTGGTTTACGAAAACAATTTTCTCCCAGACTCCTGGGGGTCGTCGCTAGAGCTAAGGTTTTCGGGCTTTGTAGGAAGGATGCTTTGTAGAACTTAGCCAGCATGACTGCGGGGAGCGTATCGCAATGATTGGTCAACACATTGAAGTCATGTGGCAAACTGGAAACTACATCCATAAGCGTCACTAGGATGTGTACCGCGTAAAACGGTGTCGACTAAAAATGTTTACCGCTGCCGGGCTGTGACGGGGGTCGGAATAAATATATTCAACACGACAGAGAGGCTCGACGGGTGGGAGGAAAACACATACAGACACCGGCGAACGTTTCCACGGAAGTCTTTTTTTCACCACACATTGGATTCAGTCTGGTAATTATGCCTATTTCCATCCCGATTCCGATTTTTAGATATAAAAGTAACTCTCCACCTCTTTCAAGCAACTGTAGCAGCCTTGGTTATAACTTTGGTTGTTCATAGTGCGGTTGAAATTGTCACAGTCTACTGCATGTGAGACAACTTCTATGCATGATGCATGCCTGGCGGGTTTCCTCTTCTCTCTTAACCCCCATTCCTTCCTTCGAAGGCTGCATCCTCGATAATTGCTCCGTTGCTACTTGATATATTTTTAATGAGTGGCCTCTCTGTTGCTTGAGGATGCCGGCGGATCCTCTTGTGCTGTACATGTTCTTTTTATCCCTGTTCTGCTGTCTTTATCAGTTCCACGAACTCCTGCCCCTTCCCTCATTTGGTGTTTTCTTAAGTAGCCCTCAGAAGGACTGTTATGCTGTTGTATTATATATTTATATAAACAATATAAAATAACACAAAGTGTCAGTGTCTCACATCGCACACAGGCACTCCACCTTCTTCATACGCACTCAAAGAAACATCAGTCGTGCATATGGTACTTTTATCATTTATTTAAGGCGAACCTGATATAATTACAAAGTATACACAGACGGTGACTTCATCACATTAATATAGAATGCCGCCTTACATACGTTTATCGCACACAGTCATTTACACAACCCTACACTCGCTATCTTCAAATTAGCACTTTCGCAAAACTAAGCATTTGCTCTCGAAAACACAAGCGTCCTCCTCTGAAACTGTCCTGAGTCCCGTCTGACGTGGTCAAGCTGGTCGGCTGGGTTCCTGGTCCTTGGACCCCGTGCCGTTCGTGACCCTCGTGCTGTCACAGCCGTCACGTCGTACTGCAGTCTGTCCGTGCTAGGATAGGTTATTCAGTGTACTGACGTCTAGTCCGTTCAGGGCAGTGTCCCGTGAACTTACGTCCCCTCCTATCACCCGGTCTGGTCCTGCCGGTGTTCTGTCTATGACACGTTGGTGTCCCCACCTAAGTCCTGTCTCCACTTTATCTACTGTCTTGTAGATGGCCTGTGTTATGACCATTCTATGTCATGACTTATGTCCTGTCTCTACTCTATCGGTTATATTGTAGATGTCCTTGTCTATGTCCTGTATGTCGTTATCTCAGTCGTTCTAACTCTATTCTGTCCATTGTCCTCTCTATGTCCGATATCCTCACTCTCAACACTCTGACACAAAGTAATGCAGCTTTACATAACAGAATAGCTGTTTGTCCATCAAGCATGATGATGACCATTCATTTCATCCAGTGGGGTTGAAAATATGGAGCTGTGAGTTCTAAGATGGCTGATAAGGCCTATTTTGGCTCGAAATATTCTTTGACAATGTGGACAAAGAATGCTTGACGTTTCTGGAGGAGGATTTCCTGCAGTGTTTTTCTGTCCTGCCTTTTCTTCACAGCTCTTGCAGTCCTGGTTGCCTCACACGTGACTGCACCCTTGCGTAATGATGTACGCCACGAATTTCGGTCTCTGGCTGCAGTCTCCCAGGTGTCATGATGAATTCCAAAAGCATTCAGTGAGATTTTCAGAGTGTCTTTAAAGCGTTTCCTCTGGCCGCCTTGGGAGCGTTTACCACAACGCAGCTCGCCGTAAAAAAATTCGTTTAGGGAGCCTGTGATCTGGCATGCGAGTCAAATGACCAGCCCAGTGAATCTGATTCTTCATTAGTAGAGTGTGGATACTGGGCATGGACGCTCTTTCTAGGACTTCAGTGTCTGGGATCTTGTCTTGCCATTTAATCTTCAATAGCTTCCTAAGGCAGACTGTGTGGAAGTGGTTTAATTTCCTAGCAGTGTCGCTGATAAACAGTCCAGGTTTCACAAGCATATAGCAGTGTGGATAATACAACTGCTTTGTAGACTTTCAGCTTTGTTTGCAGGCTTATTCCATTTCTGTCCATACATTCTTGTACAGTCTGCCAAAGGCCGTGCTGGCCTTGGAGATTCTTGCATTCACTTCGTCATCAATTGTGGCAGCTTGTGACACAGTGCTGCCAAGATAGGTGAATTTGTCCACAACACTTAGTCCTATGACCATTCACTTTTATATTCGGCATAGTGTAATTATTCCCTGGAGCTGGCTGGTACATAACTACAGTCTTCTCCAAGTTGGTACTGAGCCCAAAGTTGGCACAGGCTTAGGAGAAAGCTGAAACATTGTGTTGCATGTCTGCCTCTGAGTTGGCATATAGAGCGCAATCATCAGCAAACAGGAGCTCTCTGACGGTGTCACTGTTAATTTTGGTTTTAGCTTTCAGCCTTCTGAGATTGAACAACTTTCCATCCATGCGGTAGTTGATGTCTATTCCAATGTCGTTGTTCTCGAAGGCATTCGTCAGCATAGCTAAAAACATGAGACTGAACAGTGTTGGTGCCAGGACACATCCTTGCTTCACTCCATTGGTGACAGGAAAGGGCTCAGACAGTTCACCATTTTCCTGTACTCTTGCCTGCATACCATCATGAAATAGCCGCACTATTTGGACAAACTTTCGTGGACAGCCATATTTCGCCATAATCTTCCACAGTCCTTCTCTGCTGACTGTATCAAAAGCCTTGGTAAGGTCAATGAAAGTGGAGAACATTTCGAAGTTCTGTTCCTGACATTTCTCTTGCAGCTGCCTTGCAGCGAAAATCATGTCAACAGTTCCTCGTTCTTTTCTGAAGCCACATTGACTCTCAGGAAGAAGACCTTGATCGAGATGGGCCGTGAGGCGATTGAGAAGAATTCTGGCGAGTATGTTCCCTGCAATTGAGAGCAAGGAGATGCCTTCGTGGTTGTCACAGATTGGCGGTTTCCTTTACGTTTGTAAAGGTGGACTATTGACGCGTCCTTGAAATCTTGTGGCATGAGTCTCAGTTCACCCATATGTTTGTAAAGACTTGGCGAAGCTGCTCTATTAGGACCGGCCCACCTGCCTTGTATATCTCTGCTGGGATGAAGTCAGGACCAAGCGCTTTACCGCTGAAGAGTTGCTGGATGGCTTTGTTTACTTCCACTATGGTTGGTAGGTCATCAAGTGTATCATTTGTGGGAACTTGAGGAAGGCAGTTGATGGTTTCATATCGGAGAAGGAAGCTGCATTTAAGATGTTGCTGAAATGATCTGCCCAGCGTTGAAAGATATCTTTCTTATTGGTGACCAATGTTCCCCCATTTGCATTGAGAGGGGAACTATGCCTTGTGATGTAGGACTATAGTCCCTTTCAGTGAGTCGTAGAAGTTTTTCATATCATGTCTGTCAGCAAAGCCTTGAAGTTCATCAGCTTTGTTGCTCAGAAGTCCTGCTTGTGCCGACGTTTTTGCTGCACTACTCTCCGAATGTTATTGAAGGCATCTTTTTTTATGTTGTCTTCGGGTCATTCAAATGTGCCTTGAGGAGAAGATGTTTCTCGGCCAGAAATTGGTTGATGTCTTCGGAATTTTCATCAAACCCGTCTTTATGCTTTCAGGGGGCTAGACCCAGGAATTCCATAGCAGTGTTGTAAATTATGTCCTTTAGGGGTCTCCACTCTGCATCCTGTTTAGCTGCAGCATTGGGCTTGAGGCGGCTTCCAGCATATTTTTAAACGACAGCAGCATTTTTTTTTTTTTGTTGCTGTTTAGGCGGGTGACATTTATTTATTTTTTTTTAATTTTTACCCCTTGAGGACGCCGTGGTGGTTTGATGTGTATGTTTATTTTTAGAGATAATGAGACGATGGTCTGGCCAACATTCGGCACCACACATGGATTTTGTCACTCGAACGTCTTGTCTGTCACTCCTCCTGACGATGACATAGTCAATGAGGTGCCAGTGTTTCGAGAGAGGGTGCATCCACGATGTTCTATTTCTCATGGGAAGACGGAACATTATGTTGGTAATCAAGAGATCGTGTTCGGCACATGTCTGAAAGAGGAGGAGTCCAGTGCTGTTACAATTTCCGACTCCGTAGCTTTCCTAATAATGCCACTCCAAGAGGTGGTGTCCGTGCCTACTCTGGCATTGAAATCCCCAAGGAGTATAAGTTTGTCTCCTTTGGGAACAGATGTTAATACATTGTGCAGGTCCTCATAGAACTTGTTCTTGACGTCATTTTCATTGGTCATGGTTGGTGCGTAGACACTCACGATGGTTGCATGCTTCCTTCCATTCAGCAGGGGCAACTTAATGGTCATAAGCCTGTCGTTTATAGCCTTCGGAAATCCAGCTAGTTTGCCAACCAGGGCCGACTTAATGGCAAATCCCACACCGGACTGGCGTCTTTCCTCGCTTTTCCTTCCACTCCAGAAGAATGTGTAGCCGGCACCTACTTCACAGATTTGGCCTTCTTCTGCAAGTCGTGTCTCGCTCAAGGCTGCAATGTCGATGTTGTACCTGCCCAGCTCTCTCCCAATCAGTGCTGTTAGTCTCTCTGGGCCCGACGTGCCATCTCTGTCAAGTAGGGTGCGTACATTCCAAGTTCCAATTGTTAAGGGAATATGGTTTGCTCTTTTAGATTTACCTGTGTTTTCGTTGTTTGTATGTAGACCGCAGTATAGGGTACCTTCCAACCGCGGCTAGCTGGTTAGGTAATGATGGAGCAGACAATGTTTAGGGCATGCTATGGAGGTGAGCAGTGTGTTCCTATAGAGGGCTGCTCAGTCGCTCAGGGGGCTGCCGAATCCCACTGCTGTTCCGGTCAGTAGAAGACGACCATATGGCCTGAGCCGCCTGTGTGCAGGTCTGCGACTACGGCTGCCAGCGTACCCACGTCTGCCGCTTTGCTGCTCGCCCATCGCCACAGAGCTTGAAGGTGATATATGACATTGGATGAAGAATGACTTGCGCGATGAATTGGATTAAAGTGAGGAAGAGTTGCGCAATTCGTCGACCTCACTCTCTCGCCTGAGTCCATCTGTGTCCAGTGGCAAGACAAGTCAAGACGACTGGAGACGAGTACAGGTGCAGTGGATGACCAGGGCGCTCTACGTGCCTTGCCGTGCTCATTACGTTCGACAACGCTTTGCAGGTAAACGCCGACTTGCCCGTTGAATCATCTGTGATTTTATCCGCACAGTCTGCCGAATCATGTCTTCACATGCTAGGTAGGCATACCCTAATTTACCGCTTGGTTTGACACCAAATCGGCTACCCGCGCCTGGTTTAGAGAATCTCTCACAGCTGTTGCCCGGGGGGTGGGGGGTGGGGGGCTGTCGCATGCTGACAGCTACTAGGAGCCACAGGCGTGAGCTGGGTGTCAGGCTTGGACTAGTTGGGGATGGTTCCTGAAAAGGACGTGAGAGTCATCCTGACCAAAGGTACTAACATAACAGAATTACGATACGTAGAGGACGTTGCGGCGACTAGCCTTCAACAGCAAACAAATACATACACAAACCACAACATATAGTTACTGTTAAGACCCTCCGGTGACTACATTGACGCATAACGACGGGATGAGAAGAATAAACAGATGAACAAATGAAAGCAATTAATAGAATATGAAAATTTGAAGGGAAAAAAACAAAAAAACTGTTCCTACTTACCTCAGAATCCCAAGGTGTGTACCCATATCTGTTTGTCCCGTAGCAGGAAATTGCCGTGGGTATGTGAAATATTACGAACATCACGTGTTGTAGGCCTGAGTGCAGTGAAGTGTAGGTGGTCAGTCTTTCCATCAGTAACGAATGACGAGAGCGAACATTGAACCCTCTTCTAACCGCGCTTATGCCGCTGTCAGCGTTACCTCATGACCGTTACACCAACGAGCCCACTGTTTGTTGTTTTAACTAACTATAACCCGATAGGCTCTGTGGCACCGGATTTACAACGAAGGGGATACGAATGCAATTCCTAATCCCATTTACCGCGTTCGAAACACAGCTGCTGGCGATTTGGAAGCAGGCCGCCTTGCCTTGTTTCCATACAATGCTATGAGTGACGGTAGTTCAAAAAGCACTGGAAAACTACTGAACGAAAACTTGCCCAGGTGTTGCAAACAGCCAACAAATGTAGTTGACAGCTACGTCATTTAAGGGGTGGGCATTATGTTTGAGGCTGTTGGCAATAAAATACTGAAACCGCGAAGAAGAAAACAATACAAGTCATTACTGTCTGTTGTTCTAACAACATATCGCTGCGGGAATTATATTAGAGGCTGTTGACAATGAAATACTTAAACTCCAAGGAGGAAGCAATACTGGCCTAAGTCTAATCTCATCATCATCTGGGGATGTAAATTGGACCTGGTTTTATTATCACGAAACTGTTTGCACTGTGTTGAATCATGGCATAGTTACAGTCTCATATGACTATCCGGAAATGTACAGTTCCAGTACCCGTATTGCACACCCCGCTGAATTCTGAGCTTGGAGAGGGGAAGCAGAGCTCTGTATGGTGATGCTAGTTTGGTACAAGTTCCGTGCTAACTTCTCTACAACAATAAAAATAAAAGATCTTGAAAAATAGAATGCGAAAAGGGCGACTACCGAACATTTAGAGAATGTAGAACACTTGCGTTCTTGCTTCCCTTTTCACATCTTTCTTGTCTGGCGGCACTGATGAGATGCAATGTTCAAGATAAGAAAGACTCCAAACTCCGAGAGAACCTGGCACCTGCATTCCTTCTGACTAAAAAACTTACATGGCAGACGATGGTCAGTGTCACAGTCTTAGATCTCTAGGGGATCTGAACTCGGGCTCACACAGGTAACAAAATCCGTTAGATACAACATAGCAACATTTATTTATATAATATATACAGTGCGCTGGCGAAGTGGGTTTTGACAAGCCCGCACTTGACAAGTTGCGTATCACAGATGATTATAACAAACAATTCTAAGCAACTATCTAGCATATGTCTACGACCCTTAAATACACATGGGTCTGAACTATCAAGTCCCCCTAAGGTAAGCCCTGTTGCTTCTCCGATGTCCAGTCTGTCTCTGCCGTTCCACACGTGTCGCAATCCGACACGGGTGGTAACTCTATCCGAGTTTCTCGTGGACCCCGCAATCGGCGGGCCACATCAGTGTCCACGGGACAGTGGACACACTGACCAGTCCTTCGAGAAGGCTCTGGATTCTTCAAGCCTTCGAGTGACTCACTTCGTTCCCTTGAGCGTGAGTTTTAGCCCTTCGCCACTATCTCTTACTTTATGTTGGTTACCGCCCCTATGTGAGGCTGTGACAGGAGTCCCCCTCTCCCCCCTGATTTGATGGGTTATTATAAGGTAATTAGTTTTGTACTAATTCTGTCACAGAATCACATAAAATCGGTGTTTGTAGTTTGGTGGATAGTAACTTGGCAACCTACACATCTGCATCAACACTCATGTATTCTCCCATACACCACTTCACGATGATTTGCTGAAGAGGTCTCTCTCTTCTGTGTCCTTAAAAATGCTTATCTGACCGAAGTTACGTGACGTTTCCTAGTTGTTTATACAACCCGCCCTTCTCAAGTATCCCACTGATACCAAGATAATTAAACTCTGTGTAAAAGAGTATTAACAAGACAAAAGTCTTGGCTAATTAAGTACACCTGCAAATCTTGTCCTGTGTGTGCATTTCAATACACTTTTACTTTCGTATGTTGTATAATGCTGAATATGTAGTTATGCTGTTGTTTTATCCCATCTGACTACATGTGTCCCTGTTGGCTTGTTAGTGTATTGACTAATATGTTGCTGCTTCTAATAAAGTGACTGTATTTTAATTGTTAGTGTTCAGTTTTGAGTTTTGTATAAAGTGTGTGCTCAATGTGTGGTTTATCTCCAAGCGTCACGAGTTGGGATATCCTTTATCATGAATTACCCCAATGTGTGTAATGCATGATCGGGCATTCCAAGCAGTGGCGCTTAGATATAGTGTCTTAAATACTAAACATGTATCAACAATTTAGACAGGTAATACATTTTACATGAAAGACGCAGACAAATTAAAATAAATACGTTTTGCGTACAATTTGTCCGCTCAGTATATCGCTCTCTCATTTAATTCATTCACCCTGTCATTCACACATCTTTCACACAAAATAGTATTTAGTTAAAATATCTAAATAAAGTTGAGGTAAGTCTTACTGCCCTTAGAAAAACGGATTAGGCGATATGTTCCTTTTAAGAAAATAAGTACGAGTACTTGTATGAGTACTCAAAAAAATGGTTCATAACTTAAATAGAGAAAATTGCATAGGAAGAATATTTCGCCTATGAGTGGAAATACCTGTAATATTATGGTAGAAAATATACAAGTTACAGGTTGACATATTTTATATACATAATTCAACACAAGTATAATACATATTAAATACTACTAAATTAATTAACTAACTAACTAAATCCAACGACGATGTGTGCGTTGTCCTCCTGTTGTCCGCGTGTCATGCCATGAATGTTAACGGATAATATGGCTGTCTCTTGAATGTTGTAATCGACGTAGTTCTATTTCGGCTGTTTGCATAGTTTCTTAGCAACAGCAAGTATGCAATGTTCTTAATGTCGAGTATAAAGTGTTCTTAATGCTTTCATGATCACTGTCAGTTCACTGGTTGAAATCATTTCACAGATATTATCTATCGCTCGGATTGTTTCTAGAGCTTTGGTAATTGGTAGTATGGGGTTATCAAACCTATTCACTGGGGTGTTATTCCTTCTAAATGAAAGTTCTCTAGCAGGTGTAGAGTTACACTGTTCTATGCCACAGAATAAAATATCACAGCTTCTTGTATGGCGAATTATTAATGTGCCTACTGTTATTCTGCTGGCGCATTCGTTTGTCGCGATAAAATATCAGCAATAATGTTGTCAGTGCCTCTGATATGGCGGATTTCGAAGTCGAAATCTTGAAGAAGAAGACACCATCTTTGTAAACGATGGTTGTTAGGAACACCTTGCTTAAGTACCAACAATGGCGAGTTATCGGTTAGCACAACAAAATGGGAACCTAAGAGGAACTTAGATAATCGGCGCATACAAAATAGTAGACTTAATGCCTCCAATTCCACCGTGGAATAATGAATCTCTGCCTTCTTCAGCTTCCGGCTTACGTAGAGTATTGGATGTCTCACTCCTTGCACTTCTTGCATTAAGCATCCTCCAATTGCGATAGCACTCGAATCTGTGGTCAAAATAAAGGGTATATCTATGTTTGGTCATCTTAATACTGGTGGGTTAGAAAAAATGGATTTCAATCTGCACATTGCATCCTCTAAGCGGGTACTTTTACAAATTTTTTCTGGATGATCTTTTGTCAACAGATTAGAAAAAACTGATGTAAGTTCTGCCCAGTTTGGTATAAACTTGGCATAATGGTTTATGAGACCTAATAAGTTTCTAACTTGTTTCTTTGTAGTTGGAACTTCTAGATTGAGAATTTTCGATATAATTTTATCATCTGTCAACAGTTTGCCTTCGGAAATCCTATGACCAAGGAAGTCTATCTGTTTATAGCCTATTTCAACCTTGGAAGGTTTGATAGTAAGTCCAAAAAGAAAGATTTGGTTAAAGACTTGTTGGAGTATAAGTAAGTGAGAAGTCATATTAGAAGAATGAATGCATATGTCATCAATATAAGATTGCACGTTCTTAATGCCGTGCAATAACAATCTAGTTAACCTGACAAATGTGGCGGGAGCGTTCTTGAGACCAAATGGAAGATATCTTCATTCGTACAACCCAAGAGGTGTAGCGAATGCTGTTATATGTCTTGAAGAAGGGTGTAGTGGTACTTGCCAGTAACCTTTCGCTAAATCAACCTTAGAAAATAAGGATGATTGAGACATATTCAAAATGAGGTCTTCACAGCTGTTCATTGGCTCAGCATCTGTTGTGGTTATCGTATTTAACCTTCTATAATCTATGCACAAACGAATCGTTTGGCCCTTCTTTTTCACCAGGACAATTGGTGAAGAATATTGGGACATAGTTTTCTGTATTATTCTATTTTTCTCTAAATCCAATTTTCTTTGTCTAAATTTGCTCTATAATGCAAAGGAATAGAATATGGTCTACATTTGATCGGTGTAAGATCTGTCAACACAATTGAATGTGTTATTTTGTCAGTCCGTCCAGGTTTGTTTGAGAAGATAGTTTTATAGTCGTTAAGGAGAGACAAAATGTCTTGTCGCTGCTGTTGTGTCAAAGTGTCAGAGATTTGTATGTCTTTCATACTACTGTCGTCATTCATAATTGGTACTGGAATTTCCGTATTGTCTACGTCCGTCTGATTTATTACTGATGCTACTGTTTGTAAATTGTCTTCAATGTCATTGTCGTCGTCGTCGAGACTAATAGTTGTCAATGTGTCGTCAAATTGGTCGTCGTTGTCGTCATCCCATATTGTCGGTACTGTAAATATGTTTTCGTCGTCTTCGTTGTCGCAAGAATGAGTCGTTAACGATGCTTCGTTTGTCGAGGTGTCATTCAGTTGGGTAAGTGTCGTTTCGTTTCTGTCATCTGTCATCTGCGTCTGTTTACTCGTGTCACTGTCATTTCTAGAATAGTACGGTTTTAACATATTTACATGGAATATTTTCAACTTTCCATTCAAAGAAATTTCGTAGTCAACTTCCGAAATTCTTCTCACAATTTTAAATGGTCCCTGCCAAGAGGTTGATAGTAAATCTCTCTTGTCAGGTAGCAATAGTAAAATATCCTGATCTGGTTGTAATACAATCGTTTTTGCACCTTTGTTGGCGTACTGCCTGTACCTAAAACCTTTCTCCTGTAATGATGTTCTGGCCAGTATACAGGATCGAATGATTTTGTCTCTGGTGTCAGTGACTAAATCATAGGTGGCAACTGGTAATTGGGTATTGACAGGTTGTGATATTATATCTTTGTAAATAGTGAGAGGTCCTCTTGGGTTCGCTCCATATATCAATTCGAACGGAGAGAACCCTGTGCCTGATTGTGGGACTTCTCTATATGCGAACAGCACCGTTGGGAGAAGTATATCCCAATCGGCTGGATTTTCAGCTGTCACTTTGGATAACATATGTTTCAGGTCCCCATTTAGTTTTTCGCAAATTCCATTCGCGGCCGGTCGATAGGGACTGGTGAAACATTGTTTTATGCCTAGTAACTTAGTTACCGATTGGGTGGCATTAGATATGAACTGTGTTCCCCTATCTGAAATTATCTTCTCCGGGAAGCCAAAAGAGGAGAATATCTGTAAAAATACGTCCGTCACATCCTTAGAGGAGATAGATTTTAATGGAATCATTTCTGGCCATCTCGAACATAGATCAATAAGTGTAAAAATATATATATTTCCTTTGTTTGAGATGTGGTTCAAAGAACCTACTAAATCAACTGCCACGATTTGAAATGGCCTCGAGGCAGTTGTGGTTGATTGAATTTCTGCCGTAGGGTTTTTTCCCTTTTTAACCAGTTTCTGACATGTATCACATGATCTACAATAGGTTTTTATGTCTTGGCAAAATTTAGGCCAATAAAATTGGGTCAGGACTCTGGCTCTAGTCTTTTCGTAACCCATATGACCTCCGAAATATGAGTCATGGGCTATATTTAGTACTTTCTCACGATGTGATTGAGGTAGAACTACTTGCTGTATCGTGGTCTGATCTCTGGTATATAATCTAGTTAGAACATTGTTCTTTATTCTAAATGTCCATGAAGCATTTTTAGTCAATTTTGGTTTAAGTCCTACTAACCGAAAATATTGTGAAAGTGTAGGATCTGCTTTCTGTTCTTCTCCAAAATTAGTGGCGGTAGTGTCAGGTGATATGATTTCTAGAGACTCCTGAAGTTGGTCGGTGTGGGTTTTGTGTGTTGTCTGTCGTGTTATTGCATTAGTGTGTTGTCTGTGTTGTTGCACATCTACAGGCTTAGAAATTTGTGGATCGATAGCATCCTCAGTTAGAGGTTTTAAGTTGGTGGTAACACTGATAGATTCAACTGCCCCTGCATTATGCACCTAGGTGAATTCATTTTGAATTACGTCATTGGTTGTCTCACTTATGCTTTTGGCAGTTTGAGACAAGCACGCGTGGTGTTTCCCTTTAGAATCGCTGTTTGGGTTCTGGATACAGTTTTTCTGCTCCCAATCTCTGATTTCCTTTTCAGAGCAAGATCTTATGTTGGGAAGATTCCCAAGGATAATCTCAGCGACAGGATTTTCTAGTACTGCGCACAATACTAGTCCTGATATAAACGGTGTGCGAATTTCGACAAGTGCTAGGGGGTATCTTTCGATCGTGCCTGCGAATGTGCGACAAGTTACGTATTTGTGTGTGTAGTCTTTGTCGTTAACTAATGTTTTCTTAATTCCACAAAGAGTTGCGCCGGAATCGCGTATTAATGTGCACTTTTTGTTATTTACAAAACCTGTTGTGAAATTTAATTTGCCTGTTGATGATAAGGCTGCATTGGCCATTTCGTTAGAAACTGGGATTGTGTGGCCGCATAACAACGTTGTATCAAGCTGAAATTTTCTACAGGTGTTACATTTGTTATCTGTAATGGTGTCAATGATTTGCACTGCATTCCCTAGCTCACTCAAACTTTCATTCTGGTTGTCACATTCGTTCAGTTGTTCAATCTCTTCATCTGAGGAAGTGTCAATTAGTGCGGCATTGGCCTGCTTCATTATTTTTCGCCCTTCACAAAATCGTGAATAATGTCCATAGCTGGAACAAAAATAGCATTTGACCGCTCTCTGATACGCATTTCTCTTGTTCTTTTGTTTCTCCACTATCATTTGGAGATGATGTGGATAATTCGGTGATTTGTCACACATCGCGTACTCTTCGTGTGTCAGATGACAATACTGGCACTTGATTGGTTTTGTGAACTTCGAGCGTTGTTTGAACCTATTTTCAGATGGTTTTGAGTATTTAGTGTTTATAACTGCTGCTGTTTCATTTTGACTCATGTTTAACAAGAAAATATCGCGGTTCGCTGTAAAAAAAAAAATGCGCTCCCTTTGGTTTCTACCTCTTGGATAGTTTTACAATCCATTTGTTTCAAAAATTTAGAAAAAGGTGTTGGAATTGTATTAACAATTTTGTCAATTATAATGAGTTCTTTCAGTTTGTCATGGTTGTTATTTGTTTTTGCTGAGTTTATCCACTTTGTACAAACATCCTGAACTGTAGACACGTAGTCTATGAAAGTTTGGTTAGGTTGTGGGGCTAATTTTGCGAACTGTTGTTGATAGCCTGCTGTATCTAGTGAGAAATGTTGGAGTATTCTTTGCTTTAAATAATCATAATCTTTCCTCATATCTTGTGGAACTGTCTCTATTACTTTTAAGGGTTCAAGAGCTAAATTTCTCATCAAAATAAATGACCAATCGACTTTTTCGACCTTATGGTAGGTCATTAAACACTCAAAGTTTTCTAAGTATGCGCTGATAGAATCTCCTGAACAGAATGCTTTAACGAGGCCTTTATATTTGTTGTATTTTTGTTCCTCTTCCTTACTTCTCAGTTTGTTTACTGACATCTCTAGGTTGGAGTCAATTTCCATTTGTTTTAGTCTTATCTGTGTCCATCCATCCATCATGTGCCATGCCGGTAAGCGTGGGCGGTCATGTTCTGCCATCTCACTCGATCAATAGAGTCGTGGATCAGTTCCGTGTTTTTGTCTCGACCATGCCACAAGGCCAAGCCATCCAGATACTTGTTTCTAGGTCTTCCCCTTGGTCTGTTCCCCTCGATCTTACCAGTTGTCACCAAGTTCTCCAAATCATTTCTTCTCATAACATGCCCAAAAAATTGTGACTGTCTACGTCTAATGTCTCTGATCAGTTTACGATCTTCATTTGTTTCTTGAAGGACTTGTTCATTGGTCTTTCTGGCTGTCCATGGTATTCTTTGCATTTTCCTCAGAAACCACATTTCTACAGCCATCAGATATTTTTCAGCCTGGCTGCTCATTGTCCAAGCTTCACATCCATATAAAAGTACAGGTTCTATGTAGCATCTCAACACTCTTTTTCTCGTTTCAATTGACATCTTTTTATTGGTCAGTATGTTTTTCATCTTGCTAAAGGCTACTTTTGCCATGGCGATTCTTGTTCTAATCTCTTCAAGGCATCTCCCATCAGATGTTATTACTGTTCCGAGGTAATTGTACCTATTCACTTGTTGAAGAGTATTCCCATTTACTTGTATATTACACTGTGGTATTTCGTTCTTCTTAGTGACGACCATAATCTGTGTCTTTTTACAATTTAATTCTAACCCTTGTTGTTCACTATGTGTAACAACCGCATCTACTAAATTTTGCAGGTCCTGTTCATTGTCTGCAATCAAGACTGTATCATCTGCATATCTAATGTTATTGATGCATCGTCCCCCAATGTTGATTCCTTCCATATTTTCAATATTTCTGAAAATATTTTCACTGTACAGGGAAAACAGATCTGGAGACATTACACATCCCTGTCTCACACCTCTCTTAATAGGCTGATATTGGCTTACTTCATTATCAACTCTTATGGCAGCTTGTTGTTTCCAATATATGTTTTTTACAAGTCTAAGGTCTTTCCCATCAATTTGTAGATCTTCAAGCATCCTTATCATGTTGACATGTCTCACTTTATCAAAAGCCTTTGTGTAGTCAATGAAGCAAAGGTGTAGATCTTTGTTTACTTCTATAGAACGTTCGATTACGGTTCTCAGTATATACACAGCATTTACTGTACCCTTGCCTACTACAAACCCACATTGTTCTTCTCCTATTTCAGGTTGTATTTTCCTCCTAACTCTTTGCATGATAATTCTTAGCAAAATCTTCGTGATGTGACTCATTATACTAATTGTTCGATGTTGATCACATTCCAAGGCTCCTGATTTCTTTGGGATTGCAATAAATACAGAATTACATAACTCATGAGGTATGTTTCCAGTATCATATATTGTATCGATAAGTGAACACAACATGATTTTCTTGGCATGTGTAAAGAAGGTAGTTTTTATCTGTGTATCCGCATTTAATTGGGCTTGTTTGGCCGCGGCCTCAAGCTACATTTGTTTCTCTTGGGCCTGCAATTGCATTTTCTTTTCTTCAGCCTGTAGTTGCATTTTTTTATCTTCTGCCTGCAATTGCATCTGCATCTTTTTCTCTTCTGCCTCAATTAGCATCTTTTTCTCTTCTCTTTCTGATTGCATCTTTTTTTCTTCCCGTTCTATGGCTCTTTCTTCTCGCGCCACATTTTCTGAATGCGTCTTTTGTGCCCATTCCGAAAGTTTCTCCTCTTTATATCCTAATGTAATACCTAACTCAATACATTTTTCTAACGTTGACATCTTGTCTGTTAGTTGTTAATTTTACTGAAATTAAATCCCTTAGAAAAAATTTAAGGAGTAGAAAATTTAGTTATCTCCCTTAATGTTTACATGAGCAAATACACATGAAAAGTTTTGTTGGTTATGAGGTTATGAATATACATACAAATCAATGCATAGAAAAAATGTTACATGAATGGATGATGGTAAATACCGCTTAGGGTTGCAATGGGCATGACATGAAACTCATCTTATTTTCCCTGAACTTGCGAATGTAGTCTTGTTCTCTCGCCACTGTTGGAGGATAGGTTACATACACCCCATAATTCGCAGAACAATCTGATAGTAGAATCAAAATAAAATTAGTAACAGTCACGTAAATGTCACAGTCATGTCAAATTTCATAATATTAACATCATTTGAAATGTATCTGACGAGGGACTAATACTAGTTCATTACTAGATAGCTGCAAAGTTTTTTAAACTAGTTCTGTATTAAACTTGATATAATTTACTTAATTTTTTACTTGGCAACAAAGAGCTGTCTGAACGTAAAGCTTGTGCCAAAACCGGCGATTGCCCCCAAATAGCCTGTCACAGTCTTAGATCTCTAGGGGATCTGAACTCGGGCTCACACAGGCAACAAACTCCGTTAGATACAACATAGCAACATTTATTTATATAATATATACAGTGCGCTGGCGAAGTGGGTTTTGACAAGCCCGCACTTGACAAGTTGCGTATCACAGAGGTTTTACATCACACATGATTATAACAAACAATTCTAAGCAACTATCTAGCATATGTCTACGACCCTTAAATACACATGGGTCTGAACTATCAAGTCCCCCTAAGGTAAGCCCTGTTGCTTCTCCGATGTCCAGTCTGTCTCTGCCGTTCCACACGTGTCGCAATCCGACACGGGTGGTAACTCTATCCGAGTTTCTCGTGGACCCCGCAATCGGCGGGCCACATCAGTGTCCACGGGACAGTGGACACACTGACCAGTCCTTCGA
This sequence comes from Cepaea nemoralis, assembly GCA_014155875.1. NCBI lineage: Eukaryota > Metazoa > Mollusca > Gastropoda > Stylommatophora > Helicidae > Cepaea > Cepaea nemoralis. The sequence goes on along the minus strand of JACEFZ010023233.1, from coordinate 262,629 downwards.
GAAGGCTCTGGATTCTTCAAGCCTTCGAGTGACTCACTTCGTTCCCTTGAGCGTGAGTTTTAGCCCTTCGCCACTATCTCTTACTTTATGTTGGTTACCGCCCCTATGTGAGGCTGTGACAGTCAGTCCTTCTGGACTTGTGAGCCCTGTACAGAGATAGGCAACACGGATGTGGAATTGTTGGTCAGTGTTTGTAACAAATCTCTCGATGCTGTACTCTCTGAACAAGTGCATTCTGCAGACGTCGTCCAAGGTAGGTTGTGTTTCTGCCTTAATCCACTATTTTATCTGTTTTGCAGTCCCAAAGTGGGAGCCGCAGTAGCTAGCATGCTTGCCTGCCAGTCATCTAGTCATGTATTCGAATCCGCTTAAACACGAGAATATGATTCAGGTCGACCCAAGTTAACACGAGTACCAGAAACTATTGTAGGAAGTCAAGGCGATCTGTGTGATATTGATCTCATCATCCGTCCAGGTACAACTGGTCTAAATATACGGAGATAGAACCATATACCCAGCACGCCTCGTGTGGTGAGCAGATCTTTAGCTTAACTTTACTAGTGCTAGGTTTATGTCTCTTTACATGCTCCCCTGTTTTGTCTGTTATCTAACTTCAGATGTAAACCGTCTCTTTTCCTGATCCATTATTTTGTCTGTTATCTAACTCCAGATGTAAACCGTCTCTTTTCCTGATCCATTATTTTGTCTGTTATCTAACTCCAGAAGAATAAAGTATCTTTTCCTGATCCACTGTTTTGTCTGTTGTTTAACTCCAGATATAAAAGTCTCTTCTCTTGATCCACTATTTTTTCTATTATCTAACTCCAGGTGAATCCTGTCACTTTTCCTAATCCACGATTTTGTCCATTTTCTATCCCACATGTATGATTTTCCTAATTCACACGTGCCGTTTAGCACGTTCGTTCAGAACGAACTAACGAACGAACGAACGAACGAACAAACTTTATTTTCAAAGGGTTAAGAATTGGGCACGCAGGCCTGTCTAACATTCTGCCCTTCTATCACTCTTTTTTATACATTATTTCATTCACACATCATTCAAGGCTAACAAAGAACAGCAACAATATAAAAGATATGCATTATAAAGGCATGGGCAAAATGCGAACATCAAAACTACACGACACAGTAATATTAGATAATGGTCTGAAACTTGTTATTAGCCATGTGGAATATACTGGCCTACAAAAAGGGGACTGGCTGTTATACTAGGGTTTTGTTATTATTATTATTATCTCTATTATTAAGGGGGAAGGTAATCCGTATTGAGATAGTGTTCGAATAATTTGCGATTATATGAATAGGGATTGGTGATGTCTTTGATTTCTTGTGGAAGATTGTTCCACAGCTGAGCTGCAGAGTACGTTAAGCTTGTTTTGTATAAGTCAATCCTAGGCTTCGGAATGTGTAGTATATTTAAACGTTTACTGTGTCTAGCATTATATTTAAACAATGGCCAAAGGTAATTTGGGGCATTCCGATGCAGGATTTTGTGAATTAGTTTAGCTTTATTGAAAAGCAGGCGTTTGCGGAATGGTAGTAACTGAAGGCGTTTATACAGGCTAGGATTGTCAGATAAATGTTTGCTATAAATTAGACTCATGGCCCGTTTCTGGAGTGAGTAAAGTCGCTTGGTGTTTGAATTAGAACAACCGTCCCAGATTGTAGAGCAGTAGTCAAAGTGTGTCTGTATATGAGAAGTATAGAATAGTTTCCTTGTGTCCTCATCAAGGAAGTTTTTAATTTTGGCGAGTTGGTAGACTTTTTTCGCTGTTTGTTTAATGAGCGCTTGAACGTGGGAATTAAAGGTTAGGTTTCTATCAATGATTAGGCCTAATGTTTTGTGCTCAATTACACTTTCTACTGGCATGTTATCGATGTGAAGTTGAAGTGATGTGTGTGAGCTTAGAGTTTGAAGTCTTTGTCTGGTTGTTAATAACATTGCTTTTGTTTTAGTGATGTTAATTTGCATACGGTTTGAATAGCTCCACCTAACTACATTATTTAATTCTTGTTGTAAAGACGACTCCAGTAAAATACAGTTTTCAGCGTTTGTGTACACTGTACAGTCATCTGCAAATAGATCGCAGGACGACGAAAGATGCAAAGGTAGATCGTTAATATATATGGCAAATAATAGAGGGCCAAGAATAGAGCCTTGCGGTACTCCAATATTGAAGGTAGTGGTTTGAGACAGAGATTTATTATGTGATACTACTTGCTTTCTGTTTGATAGAAAAGATGATATTAGGGTGACTACATTGGGGCCAATTTTCATGGTCTCAAGTTTTTTAATTAAAATAACATGGTCTATCATATCAAATGCTTTCTTGAAATCAATAAACACAGTTCCACATAGACTGTTGTTGTTTATATTCTGGTGCCAATTTTCTATCATGTTTGTTAGGGCCGTATGGCAAGAATATTTTGGTCGAAATCCTGATTGGCTGTCAACAATAAGCTTGTTGCGAACTAAATACTGTAATGTTACTTTATGGATGTGTTTTTCTAGTGGCTTAGATAGTGATGATAGTAAGGAAATAGGTCTGTAATTGTTCGGGAGACCATTGTCCAATGAACCAGATTTAAGAAGAGGGTACACTTTAGCGATTTTGAGAGCTGATGGAAAGTGGCCTTTGGTGAGACACTGATTATATACATAGGCTAGTGATGTACAGATCACTGGCGCAGCACAACGGAGAATCCGGTTGTTGATTCCATCTAACCCAGATGAGGTTGTGTTTTTTAGGTTACTGAGGTAAGTGAATACTTCTGTGATAGTCATTAGCGGTATGTCGGAAAGAATATCGCGGGAGCATCTATTCTCGCAACACGATGACAATAAAGATAAGTTGCAAGGAGAATTAGGTATTGAAGCCTTCAGCTAGTCTATATCAGTTTGACAAAAAATTACTGAATTGGTCGCATGTAATATGATTTGATGGTAAAGAATTTCGGAAGTTATACTTGTTCGTCAAGGTGTTAATTGCCTCCCATATATCCTTACTATTTGTTTTATCCATTACTAAGTTCTTAAAGTAATTTTTCTTTTCCTGTCGTATGTTATATTGAACTTTGTTTCTAAGAGTACGGTATGCACTGAGATCCCGCTTTTTATGTGCTTTATCTCTGTCTCTCATAATTGCAAGTATTTCCTGGGTGATCCAAGGTGGCTTGGCGTGGTGTTTTACTCGAACTTCCTTGACTGGCACATGTCTATCAAAACATCAGTAAAGGTTTTCATCCAGAATTCCAGAGCATCATCCGGGTTAGGAAGCTGATAAACATTGTCTAGAGGTGAACTGAGCAAGTCCTGTAAAAATGCGTTTTGGTTGAAATTTTTGTAATTTCTATATTTTACACTTATGTGTTTATTTTTAGGAGTTTTAATTCCTTTTTTAGACCACGTGCAGCATATTGGGTAGTGATCGCTCATGGCACAATTGGGTACGGTGCATTCTATGATGTTGTCTGAGCAAGTTACATAAATGTGATCTATGACTGTTGAAGATGACATTGTTAATCTAGTAGCTTGTTGTACTATTTGTTGGAAATTGTATGATGCAATTATATTTCCCCATATTATGTTGGATTTGTTGGTGTCAATGTTAAAGTCTCCGAGTAGTATAATTTCCTTCCCGGAAGCGAAAACCACATCCATCATGGTAGTGAAGTTTTCGTACCAGACGTGTCCAGCACTGGGATTTCGATAGAGGTAGCCAATTATCAGGGGTGTGCGGTTTTGAAGTTTTAGCTCTAAGCAAATGCATTCTATTTCGCAAGTTTCAAAGTCCAGCCTACGGTGAGCATTTAGTAAATTAGAAACATAGGTTACTATGCCTGTCTATTGTTTCCTACAGGGATCCCTTCTAAAAACTTTGTACCCTTTAATAGAGATGTCCTCATCTGAAATTTTATCATTAAGCCTACTTTCACTAAGGCCGAATAAATGAAAATTTTGATTAAGAATAGAAGATAACTCTGGTAGCTTGTTAAATAAGCTGCAAATGTTTAAGTGTCCAAGGCGTATTCCTGACTTATTGAGCCAGTGTTGCCACTTCTCAGACATTTCATCCATGAAGAAATTGTAAATAAGTCAAAGTTAAGCAAAAATACAAGATCATAAAAAAATCACAATTACATTAACTTACAAAATATCAGTAATACAAATCGATCAGTAAATGACAATATTATAACGATATAACTAATTAGACGAACGAATATAATGCAAACAAGGAACAAAACGAATTAAAGAACATACAACAAATAATTAACCTGAAAAAACTACTTCACAAGCTAAGTACCATCTGTTATCCAAAAGAATCAATAAATGACTATACAAGTCAATGTCTCTGTTTAAAGCGGGGAGTGAAGACCCCCTCACTCAGAGTATTAACGCGATAAAAAGTATAATAAAAGATATCTAAGTGTCAATCTCTGTGATTTCAATACGAGTCAATGTTTACAGCCACGTACAATCTAATACGTTGCTATATAAATCAATAACCCAGTATGCGCATAAACTTTCTAGGAGAGGCTCTTTCTTGTACCGCGATCCGGTGTTGCTTTGTGCTGAATTGCTAGTAAATACCAGGCTGTGTTGGTCCTTGCTACAGCGACATCATAAATGCCTGCCGAAGTGAAGCTGGGCTAAACCGTGTGAGGTATAACAACTCTGGGTTACAATGGAATGGATACTGTTGATTTCTCACGGGTGTGTAACGACTTCCAACTACAGGCTCTGATTCGTGGCTAACAGGAGGCTGTGGTGGCACGTTGTTGTTACTACTGGATTGATCCTTGCTGTGGAGAAGAGGGAACGTATCTTTATAATTATCACCCTCCTGTGTGAAAGAGGGCGTATTGTACGGATTTGGTGTGGTGGAAATGTTCCGTCTGGCTTGGATATCAGGTGCCGTGGTTATGAGTGGTCTGCTCTCTTCTGGCCTATTGGTACTTGATGTAGCGGCAGTATGTCGTCTGGCTTGAGTTTGAGGTGGTGAAGCTAAAAGTGGCATACGCGATCCAGTATTGGATGTAGGTTGTGTAAGTTCAGGTTATTTAATATTTTTGGCGAGCAAGCTGGTTGGTGCCCAATGTAGACAAATGTACTTGATCCTTATAAAGTCGTTTGTTAGGTGCTCCTGACTGTGAAGTAAACACCGGTGTGTTGTTGATGAACTGTATGTTGTGGTGAGAACAATACTTCTGCAATATGTTGTTATTTATGTCAGCTAGACGACGCTGGAATCCATAACTCGGTGATATGATGGAGGAGAAGAAAATGGACGAGTTAGGAAAAATGTGACGTAATCCGTTCAAGAGCGCCAGCAGTTGAGATGTTGTGATTTGCTGGTTGTTCATGGTGTCATTGATACCAATATGAACGCTTGCCCTTTTTACATTAAGATTTACAGCCAACCTTCCTAATCTTGTCTGTTAGCCGGTCAACACCAGCCCCAGGCAATGGAATTATGGAAACAATGTCTTTGTCTGTAGTAGCCATCCGGTCGCTGTATAGACCTTTCATTAGAGAGTCGCCTATTATAATGTGTGTACATGTCGGGTCGTGCTGTCTGCACATGTTGGTTGTCAGTACGCCTTGCTCGTTGTTTCTCCCATTTAGCAGCAGTCTGTACGTCTCCATGTGACTCTCCCTGTGTTTCCTGGAGGCGTGTGTTGTCTGTTGGCAGTGCACTATAGCACTGTACGTTTTCTGACAAATTGTCTTGAAGCACTTCGAATCTGTTGCTTATTTTTACACCAATGGGATAGACTACTTGTAGCGTTTTATCTTCCTCTGCACGTTGAGGTTTTACCGCGTCTTGTTTTGTTATTTGTTTTGGTGAAACTGGGCTTCCAGATTCTCCGAAGTTGATACAGCTGCTTGGGAATTACACGCTTGTTCAGTTGGGTTGGTGGTGGACTCGTGCTGTAAAGTTTCTATTGTTTTTCTTAGCAATAGGTTTTCCTCTCTCAGGAGCGTGATTTCTGCTTTGAGAGCAGTGTAGTCACTGCTGGTCTTGCTATTAGCTTCAATGTTCGCTGTAACAGTAGCAGTGAGCGCCTTTAAGGATTGTTCTATTACATCAATGCGCCTATGACAATCGCACGATTATCCATTGATAGTTGGCGTGTTATCTAAGGCTGGTATTTCTTCTGCTACTCTTACGTTGGTCTCAACGTTGTTTTGGAGGTGCTCCATTGGATATTCAATGGCCAAGAGTACTGATGGGGTAGCTGACCTCGTGTTGATGGTATTGTCCTGTTCATTCATTGTATGTGTTAGTTGAGAAACATTGTCTGCTGTGATGTCCACAGCTGTAGTTGTTGGCTGTGTAGATTCTGAGTCCTCACTTGAGACGAGCATGTTGATGATATCTTGTGTCTTTGATATGTCTCTACACGTGAATGTAAGTATTGAGTTCTCCAGCTCGACAAAGTCTAATTTTAGCCAAGAGTTAATGTTTTCAACGCTGCCCTGAGCTAGTAACTTGTTCTTCGAATGATATAAATGTATTGTAAGGACTGGCGTCGTAATCAGATCTTCCACGTAGGCTCCGCTTCTATCTTGTCTGTGTTGGATTCGTTCAGGCTTGTAATAATTGATGAGGCACGTTCGAAATGCCTCATAATGGAGTGTATTGTTAAAGGATACTGTAACACATTGGCCAGAGTTGGTGTGTTGGACGACTCGGCCGACTGGATTCAAACACCTGGCAAGCGTGGTCTTCACCGCCTTCTCTTTGTTTAGTGTGTATGGTTTATTCACGGCCGATCGTAAACCGGATCTTGTTTGAACACCAGTCACCTCCAGAGAGGCCTCTCCTATAGATGACATTAATGCATCATGTTATCAAACCCGTTTGAAGAATGCAGCGAGCTCATTGTAGTCTAGACGCGCCGCGGGCTATTTGAAGTCATGTGTTGCGGTTCGTTTGTTTTGATAATTGAGGCAATAACACAGAGCCGATCAGGAACTTGCGATATTGTGTGCTGGCGACTTACCACGCGCTAGTCAAGCATGGTTTAACCACACGTTGTCGTTACTCGATAATTGGTAGGTTTCAAAATTGAATGACCTTACCGTCCATTTATCAAAGAAATCCTCATTTCACTAAACCACAATCACATAAACTTAAGATATTAATTCGTATTAGATCCAGTTTTAGAACTGACACAATGATATACACAGCATTTAGATTGAAATAGGCAAAACTTTGATAAATTCTATAAAAACTGGGAGAGCTTGAGAAAACACGTCCGCTCGTAACCGGAAACTTAAACTAGCATTCCACGGGCGGATGTAGTTGCTTCTACGGAGAACACAAGAGTATACTGAGTAGACAAGACAGATTCAGCACGGCGATTAGCTAATTTAATTTAGTTTTAGTTTAGTCGATGGATCAACATCAAGGCACACTGGTGCAACCATAAGTGCTCCATTCTACTCCTAACTCAAGCCTGAATTCGAAGGTCCTCGGCTCAGTGCACAAACTCCGTAGCACTGGCGAGGATCCTGAAATAATTTGGGTAGATTTTTAACTCGAAATTTTGCCAGGGCAGCGCCATTAGGCTACTCTTTATAAGGGGGCTGAGTGGTCTCGAGGTATGGTGTCCGCCTCGATTGCTGGAGGTCCCGGGTTCAAGCCCCGGTGAGGACCGGGATTTTTTCACGTGGACTTCTAGTAACAAAATTTCCCAAAGTTTCTCAGGGTAGTGAGATCGGACGCCCGTGTGTATTGCTGCGAACGTAAAAAATCCCTTGGCACGGCGATTAGCTTTCCTTATTACCACTGTCCCTCGTCATCATGCGAACACTCTCCGACTTCTGAGGTACTTGTAATTTACATCCAGAAGTAGAAGACAGGAAGTCAACATCCAAGTCCAAATGACTGGCAGGCGGAATGAACCCACTACGTCGGGGTCACCAGAGGAAGTTTATGTGATAGCGGGGTAAACCTCTCGGCCACGCCGAGCTCAAGATAAACTAAAGCAAACAGATAAAACCTTCAAGCTGACATATACAACACACATATTCCCGCAGTCATTTACATTGCCTACCACGGTCGTTTTAAACAAACTGTGATGCCTTTTTAGTTATACAAAGTTGGTTTGGCCATATTAATAGCAATTGCTTCAGCTAATCTTTTCATTCGTCCATTCTGTGTGTTAAACCACACACATTACACATTGTCTCTATCAATCACGTGACAGGATTCTAAAAGAATGTGTGCTTTCGATGACGTAAGCAATGTTGTGTAAGTACGTTCTAATGTGTTACCAGAGTTTATTCATCATCATCATATCATGTGCCTTGCCGATAAGTATGGGCAGTTATGTTTCGACATCTCACGCGATCACCAGAGTCGTGGATCAAAGTTTATTATGGGATAGCTAAAGTTAGCTGAATCCTTTGTTTATTATTCTGTTTATCTAAAAGTTGGGTATTTGCCAAGGAGCTGATTGTTGGCTCGTTGTCTCAGCCTCAATGACAGACTTTAGCAGGAACATTTATAGGATATAAACACTGAACAACATGATGTCCTTGACATTCCTCAGTATTTATTGTTAACGATTATCACAGCAAATATCTCCATACGTTCCCGAATGGTGCGGGATGGCATGTGATAAATAATCAAAGTACATAATCAAAGCAGCTGAGTAATGTTCACAACTTTGATGAGAGACAATCGTCTCCTTTGCACAGTACTGTCTAACATAATGTCTGACTACGCTATGGTCGCACTTACGGCCGTCCGCCCGTGACGTCTGGCGTGGAGCATTGCTGAGCCGCCGTCAATTCGGCACACTGCAAACAGGCTTTGAATGGCTATTCAATCAGCCGCACAACTGTACGAAATACTTTCGCCTCTTGATGAAGAATCATTACACTAATGGAGTAATGTGGAATAATCTTTCACGGCTTCAACACAGTTTCGCGTCTTGCTTCAATCGAGACCCTGGCCTGACTGAATTAGTCCAGCTGTCTCGTTTTCACGTGGACTACCCAACTCCCGTCACGTGATACGCAACTTCTTTGAATAGTCTCCCTTCGCTATTCAGCATCATCATGAGTTCCGCACTGACTTTCCTTGATTTATTTGTGCGTGTTAGTTCATAGGGATAGCGTGAATTGCTCTCACTACGGCAATTCCTCTTCTACGGTAAATCTACTCTTAATACATTAGTTTACCGCTGCTTGCCTCATATCGGCACATGGCAGTATTATGTTCTACCACTTCATTTTTCAACCGTCTCTCTGCTCTGTCAATTTAAGTAGACAGGCACCGACACTGAAAGTGATAATGCAAGTAAATTTAGCTTTCAGAGAAACATGTTCTTTTAATGCTGGGGTGGGGATAGGGGTGGTTGTTTTATGTAATAACCTAGGTTGCTGTGTGAATTTGTATGTTGCATATTTCAGCTGCAAGGATTTATCTTATCGCTTGAGTTGATGTTGTGTGACATCTGCGGTGTGCACCTGACGGGATGCGGCGAAATATATCTGTCATTAACGTGTGCAGTCTATTGTTAGAGGTTTAATTATTCAAATAACCTATGGGAAAACATTGTTTTCAAGCTTTTCTATTTCTCAATGTCAGCCATATATGTGGCCATTGTCTTGTCCTCGCCTGTTGATTTGCTAGAGTATATCTGGTTCTCCCAACATGCTTCTCATGAATGATTCTCCTTAATCTGCTGGAATAAATCTGGTTATCTCCCCAAGCTTCTCTTGAATGATTCTCCTTAATCTGCTGGAATATATCTGGTTCTCTCCCTTAGCTTCGCATGAGTGATTCTCCTTTTCTATCGCCCTCTATCCTCTTTGGCAGCATAGTCCCCCAACCAACTCACTCCAGCCCTCTTGTCTTTAGCTATCCCATGCTGCATTCGTCAATATCCACCACGTATTATTCATTTTTATTTATACATATCTTCTCATTGAGTTCTGGATCTTCCTCTATTTCTTTTGCCCTGTTTGTTCCAGGCAAAAGCCTTTCTAGTTATACTATTCTCGGGTATTCGGTGTACGACCTACCCAGCGTCCTTTCTTCGCCTCTTGGTTCACTGGGATTTGCCCAGTTCTGCCTATGATCTTTAGGCTGGTGATTCTGTCATAACATTTTATACCTCCTATTTTGTACAGGCACCAATAAGTGAATGTGTGTGATTTATTTGTAATCATTTTAGTTGCTCTCTGTCTTTCTGATCCATACAGTAGTATGATTTAACGGTTGAATTGAAATTTCAGTTTGGTGCTCAGTTTAATTTCTGTTAACTTCAACACAAATCTTGGTGCTATACACTTAGCCCTCTGCATGTTTATTCTGGTAGCTGTATCTGTTCCACCTTTTTTACCTACATCGCTAACTAAATAGGTATATGATTACGTCTATTAAGGGGAGGTGTCATCAAAGAAATTAGTGATTCTGTCACACCATTTTAGTCCTTCTGTTGTGTGTAGTCACTTATTGATGAATGTCTGTAGTTTATTAGTGATTGTTTTAGTTAATCTCTATGATTTGTAAACATACAGCAGCACTCATTTAACTTTAGAGGTAAACGTTATAAGTTTCACACTAGGGTTAATTTCTTGTGACCTCCCCAAATCTTCCAGTGCAATGAAAACTTTTCTTGCCATTTGTATTCTTCTTTGAATATGGTTCTTCATATTTATCTGTTTTGATATCTAGATAAAATTGTGATGTAAATGAAGTTGAGTTAAGACCAGAATCGACATGAGAACACTCGAGACATTTCTATACGCGCTCCGCCCTCTTCAACTGTCAGCGAAGAGTCTGAATACCAGTGATACCAGCTGTAATCTGATTATGTGGACATCTGGCCATTGCTCGGAGTACCGAATGTCTGCCAGGTCCTTTGGTCACTCCCTGCGCCATTATTCTATCCAAGTCATGATGCTGTATCTGTTCTTCCACACTGTGCACATGCTCCCACACTGCCCTGACCACATCCGCACTATCGTGCACCAATAATCCACACTGACTCAGCCAATCTGCCCACCTGCTCGTTTCCCAGCACACCAGCATACTCTGGGGTAAAGATCCAATGGATGATCTCAATCTTTGATAGTTTAATTATAGCACGCCACTCTACACGAAGCTTGCCTGTCTGAAATGAAGCATCAGCAAGTGACATTAGTGTATCATTTTATTTTCGCTATCTTTGTGTTTTAATGTCTTGCGCTTAAACTTCCCGTGCGCTGACTACGGTAGTTCATCCCCTACACGGGTCTGTTGAACCTCAACCGGGACTTCTCGCCCAGAAAATAATTTCAATCTGCTGAACGTCATAGTGTGTGGAAAATAAATCTGGAGTTTGGGGTTGATCGCAAGGTCCTGCAAAAAACATGAAACAAAAAAAAATATGTGTCTGTCCTGTATTCTTGTACCTAATTGTTGCATCGTCCCGTCAAGTGTGTGTAGATGTCGCACTCGTGTGACCTATTTACCACACTGGCTAGTTAAGTTTAAGAACATCCTGTTCAGATTTCCTTAGAAAAGCCGATGAATAAATCACACACACCAAAAAAAAAAAAAAAAAATTAAAATAAAAAATAAAATAAAAACGAGAAGTAGATTATGAGCTTCACTAGAACACGATTAGAAGAAACAAGATGTGCGTTGCAGCTAAAGCCTTCGTCATCACTGAACAAACAAACATAAACCGACACACAACATACCACGAGTGGGCTAATTGGTCTCGAGTTATGATGTCCGCCTCAAGTGCTGGAGGTCCCGGGTTCATGCCCCGGTGAGGACCAAGATTTATTTCACGTGGACTTCTAGCAATAACATTTGCCCTGGTCTCTGGGTAGTGAGATCGGACGCCCGTGTGTATTGTTGCGCACGTAAAAAATCCCTTGGCAGTTGGAAATCGAAAAAGAGTAGCCTAACGGCGCTGCCCGGGCAAAATTTCGAGTTAAAAATCTACCCAAAGTATTTCAGGATCCTCGCCGGTGCTACGGAGTTCGTGCACTGAGCTGAGTTTCTCCAGACTCAGATTTGAGTTAGGAGGAGAACGGAGCACTTATGGGTTACACCCGTGCCGTGATGTTGATCCATCGACTAAACTAAACTAAACTAAACTAAACTAAACTAGACACACAACTACATAAAAAAAAACACTACGTGAAACTATTCAGGTTACTTATCTGTATCCTTGTTTGGCTGAATACGTCTTGAACGATCGAAGCATTTGATGACTGACTGTCAGTGGATGGAATGAACCTGATGTGTGGTTCAGGCGGGTTAATGGACCAACTTTCAATAATGTCAGAAGCTCAGGGACTGGCTTAGCCAACAGGTGGGAGACCACTAGCCGGGGGATGGTAAGGCACCCATGTGAGCGAAAGGTAAAAATAGGGATTAGTGTTCTGGGGCGAAGGTGTCACGGACACAGTTGGCAATTCTGCATCCGCGCTGGAAACCAGCTACGGGCGATTTGTATGCAGACCGCGTGCGTTGGTTTTCATAAAATGGTATGAGTGCCGGTAGCTCAGAAAGCAATGACAAATCACTGAACGCAAATTAGCCAAGACATCACAAACAGCAAAAGTAATGCTGGTGTTGACTGCGACGGCCTGTAAATGATATGCAAGTAACTTTTTTGTGGACTATACAACTTGTCGCCGGTCGTTAGGGTAATTCTTTTATAATAGACAGAAAATCATATCCAAGAGTTTGCCGACAGTCTCTAGACATTATTGCTCGTTATAAGAATGTCTAAAGGGATGGTCCCGATAGAAGAGACTGGGATTCACTTGGTAGACAAAGGCAGAAGGTGAAGAACACTCGTGTCTGTAGGAAGACCTAACACTATTGTCTAGTTTATCTGGCCGGGTATGTTTGTCTGCTAGTTTAAGCCCCCCCCCCCCCTGTTTGTGATACACTTTCACTCACAAGCACACCCATTACGTTCACAGACACAAGAGTGGAGTACGTGGTGAAATTACCAAACACTTATATGTTCTTTTAATAAACAGAGTTTTAAAAATGCTGAGTTCAACCACTAAACTAGAATCTAATGCTGATTGGATACATCACAAGAAATACGTAGTCGCTCTAAGTCACTCGTTCATCGTGCACACCATTACAGACACAGGCACGGATAGACGCAGTATTGTTACTGAGTCACCTGGAGAATCTCGTCTAATGCGAGAGCTCAACTCGATCCTACTGTTGAGGTATGGGAGTCAAGATCCACTCAGGTACTTGATGCTCCTCCGGAATCTATGTTCCGTCTCCACTAGGTAGTGAAGTAGCTTTAATGTAACAGTCTATCTGTTTCTGGCCTAAGCAGTAGAAGCAAAGAGGCTCCTTAAATGAAAAACAACAGTTGCGTACCCCTCAATATCTTGGTAATGGTCCTGTGTTCGAGGGTTGATGTTGTATGTGTCTGTTTGTCTGTCAGAGAGGCAGAATAAGAACACGACATAGTTCCTATCCGCTACAAAACAATGAGTTAACACAGCCTACTCACACATCAAGCATTAGACATAAAGCAATCAATTTTCGCCAAGGAGTCGTGTAGTGTACCCCAAAGAATATAGGAGTTAGTACGTAAGACTAAAGCAATCAGACCAAGTGCTTGAGGTATTCTAGAAGTCTTGCTTCAGGATATCTGAGTTAACCCCACTGAATTCATTACTCCCGAAATTCAGATTCTCCAACACATAGTTTATGAGGTGTTCCGACATTCAACGGTAAGCTGTTCGGCTTGGCATTGGATGAGGGTTAAGTAAATTTCTTCTTCTTCTTCTTCAGCATTCCTAGCCATTGAGGTTCTTTGCTGCAGATACACAGCCGTCTCCATTCGTCTCTCTGGTTGACCTTCTCTTAATAATATAAATCGCCAGGTAATATTGCCACCATATGAGAATCAGGTTCCACATATTTCTTCTTCCACTCTATTATATATATATATATATATATATATATATATATATATATAGGTACATGTGTTTCAAAATGGTGTAGATGAAAATGAGTCTCCCTGAGCAGACAGATACCTTTCTACCAAGATTACCATGTCCTCCAATTTCTGATCGCCTTTTTCAACGATAAAAGTTTCCATCGGTTTAGACATATAGTCCCTCAGCTTCTCAGTTCACATCATCTCCCGTAAGCCATCATATGAATGTTTATAAATTCCCGCAATCTCCCATTTGCACAGGCAACTCTGCAGTCGAGCGGACAATTGTTAGAATTAGTTGAGTTGAGTTTAGTTTAGTCGACGGTACACGGGTGTAACCCATAAGTGCTCCGTTCTACTCCTAACTCAAGCCAGATTACGGTAGCATCTCAGCTCAGTGCACGAAATTCGTAGCACCGGCGAGGGTCCTGAAATACTTTGCGTAGATTTTTAACTCGGAATTTTGCCCGGGCCGCGCCGTTAGGCTACTCTTTTTCGATTTCCAACTATCAAGGGATTTTTTTTACGTTCGCAACAATACACATGGGCGTCCGATCTCACCACCCAGAGACCAGGGGAAATTTTGTTACTAGAAGTCCACGTGAAAACATCCTGGCCCTCACCGGGATTGAACCCGGGACCTCCAGCACTCGAGGCGGGCACCATACCTCGAGACCACTCAGCCCTCTAAATGACTCACCCTGTTGTGAATTTCCGCTGGCAGAAAAAACCGAGAATGTGTAGCCAACTGCCTCGTTCTGGATTAGTGAGAAATTGTATTCCAAGAAAGTTTGGTTTGTCACTACTCACAGTTGTTGCTGGAAATTCCAGTGTTATGTTTATTAACCACGTCACAATGATTACATTTATCCCCAATCTTATTATAGCTTCCATTATCATCTGTTATGCTGGAAGAATTTCTGGCACTCTTCCGAAAGAAGGGTCTAAATAGTCCCGCAGTGAATAAGTTAGGGTTTAGGGTTAGGGTTAGTGTTAGTTATATAAAATTATTCACTGCGGGACTATTTAAACCCGTCTTTCGGAGGAGTGCCGAATTTCTTAATAACACATCGACGTGTTGTAGCTGTCGTGTGGTCGTCATGTGAAGAATGACCTTAGCCCTGAGATTGTCAAGGTAAGTGATAAGACGTGCTCTATTATATCGAATATCTTAGCTATTTTGTCCTGATATTTATTTTGGACCACTACTACTACTACTACTACTACTACTACTACTACTACTACTACTACTACTACTACTACTACTACTGCTACTACTACTACTACTACTACTACTACTACTACTACTACTACTACTACTACCACTACTACTACTACTACTACTAGTAACTACTACTACTACTACTACTACTACTACTACTACTACTAACTACTACTACTACTACTACTACTACTACTACTACTACTACTACTACTACTACTACTACTACTACTACTATTTTCCATACATTGGGATTGACTCATTATAGCTCTTAAGACCTCTTGTCCTCACCTCAATTGATAAATATCTTTTGCCGAGAATATTCTTCATCTTGTGAAATGCTGTTCAAATTTAGCCCCATCTGCTGTTATTAAAGTACCCAAATACTTAAATACATAGGCTTGTTTCATATTCGTTCTATTCACTTCGATGATGTATTTGGGTATTCAATTTTCCTTTATTAATAACTACTACAACAGTTTTTCTGTTATTCAGATTACGTCCCTTATGTTAAATTTATTTTGCAATATCTATCATTTCTTGTAACTGCGTTTCATTTTCAGCCACAAAACCACGTCATCAACATAACGCAGCTTTTTACATTATGTCCACCAACTGATATTCCTGGCATGTCACAATTATTTTGTTGTACAAACTGAAAAGATCGGGTAATGTTACACAACCCTGTCTAACATCTTGTTTAATCTATTGTAAAGTTCCACAATGATTGTCAACTCTTAAAGCTGTTATTTGTTGCCAATACATGTTCTTTATTATTTTGAGAACGTTGCCACTAATGTTTGAAATTGTCACCATTCTATTAATTTCTTCGTGTTTCATCTAGATAAATACCTTAGTATCTAATAAAACACAAATATAAATATGTGTTCATTGCAATCATTCTTCCTGTTAATGTTCTCGATGTGTATAAGGCATATGGCATTGTTTGTACCTTTAACTTACACAAATCCACACCGCTCATCTCCAATTTCTGTTCTGATATTACTTCTTATTCTTCTTATTAGTTGATTTTATTATAATTCTCATCGGTATTTTTGTCACGTGATTCATTAAACTAAGTGTTTGATGTTCTCCTTAACCCATTACACCAGATTGTATGAAAATAGATTTTTAAGTGCTCACCATACACATATACACACATCCACTGTTAAAGATAGCATTCAACAATTGTGTTATAATCTCTATACCCATCAACAGTTTATATTTTCTCGACAGTGATGTTATCGATTTACATTTCCACATGTGTCATAGAGCATCTCCATCTTCTACTTTCAGTATTGGTGGTTTGTATTTTACATAAAGTTAGTTAGTTAGTTAGTTAGTTAGTCACAGTTCCAACTTCACAGCAACGGGTCGTCCCCATTATGCTCCATTCCTGTGCCAGTGAATATCACACAAAACACTCCCCACATAAAGTGTTTTTCGTTATTACCACCATACAACAAAAACTTTTCGGGAAAATCCAAAAATCCGCATTGCTTATATTCTCACACAGAAGAAACCAGACATGATTATAATTGTAAAAAAAATAAATAAATAAACTGCATACCAACCGAATCGAACCAGCTGGAGGGATAAACAACAATTTTCGCTAATAAAGAAAGTAATCGGGATCATTTCTACCAAAGTATGCGTCAAATTAGTTGCTTATCCTTTACAGAACGTTGCAGTCAACCCTAGCATTTTTTAGGCTGTTTGGGAATCTTGGCAAGTTTACGTTCAGTAGTTTGCCATTGCTTTCTGAACGACCGGCTCACATACCCTCCGTAAATAAACAACGCGATGCGATCCGCTGCCGAATCTCGCGCCGCTGTGTTTTATACGAGAGTATACGGGATTACGAACAGCGTCGTTAACACTCTTCGCCAGGGAGATCGGCCCACATGCAGTTACAGGTACATAAAAACAGGCATAAACAGACACATACACGTATACACATACAGATAGACTCATACAGACATACAGACATACACAGACACTTACGAAGAGATACTTACACACAGACACATACATACACACAGATACAGACATACACACATAAAAATACACACAGAAACATACATAGAGACACATATTTAACGAAACAGACACAAACACATAGACACATACAAACAGTCAGATACACACAACCACATACAAACTGACACATGTAAACAGACACATTCTGACATATACATACAACGACATGTGTACACATACCCACAGAAACATACATACAGACACATACACACAAACAAATGTTGTTGTTTGTCCAGCCAGAATGACGGTGACCATTCAGTTCATCCAGTGGGGTTGAAAGTATGGAGCCGTGAGTTCTAAGACAGCTGATAAGGCCTATTTTAGCTCGAAATGTTCTTTGACAATGTGGGCAAATAATGCCAAACGTTCCAGGAGGAGGAGCTCCTGCAGTTGTTTTTCTGTCCAGCCTTTTCCTCACAGCTCATGCAGTCCGGTTGCTTCACAAGTGACTGCACCCTTATGTAATGATGTACGCCACGAATAATGGTCTTTAGCAGCAGTCTCCCAGGTGTCAGGATGAATTCCAAAAGCTTTCAGTGAGATTTCCAGAGTGTCTTTAAAGCGTGTTTCCTCTGGCCTCCTTACGAGCGTTTACCACAACGCACCACGCCGTAAAAGTGAAAAAAATTGTTTAGGGAGACGGTGATCTGGCATACGAGTTAAGTGGCCAGCCCAGCGAATCTGTTTCTTCATTAGTAGAGTGTGGATACTGGGCATGGACGCTCTTTCTAGGACTTCAGTGTCTGGGATCCTGTCTTGCCATTTAATCTTCAATAGCTTCGTAAAGCAGACTGTGTGGAAGTGGTTTAATTTCCTAGCATGTTGCTGATAAATAGTCCATGTTTCACAAGCATATAGCAGTGTGCATTATAGACTTTCAGCTTTGTTTGCAGGCTTATTTCATTTCTGTCCCATGCATTCGTGTACAGTCTGCCAAAGGCCGCGCTGGCCTTGGAGATTCTTGCATTCACTTCGTCATGAGTTCTGTTCGTCTCTCTGGGCCCGACGCGCCGTCTCTATCAAGTAGGGTGCGTACATTCCAAGTTCCGATTGTCAAGGGAATATGGTTAGCTCTTTTAGCTTTAACTGTTTTTACTTCGTTTGTATGTCGACCGCAGTATAGGGTACTCACCAACCGCGGCTAGCTGGTTAGGTATTGATGGAGCAGACTATGTTTAGGGCACCTTTTCTAGCCCCTTCCTCATGCTATGGAAGTGAGCAGTGCTTTCCTAAAGAGGGATGCTCAGTCACTCAGGGGGCTGCCGAATCCCACTGCTGTTCCGGTCAGTAGAAGACGACCATATGGCCTGATCCCCCCTGTGTGCAGGTCTGCGACTACAACTGCCAGCGTACCCACGTCTGCCGCTTCGCCGCTCGCCACAGGGCTTGAAGGTGATGTATGAAGTTGGATGAATAATGACTTGTGCGATGAACTGGATTAAAGTGAGGAAGAGTTGCTCAATTCGTCAACCACACTCTCTCGCCTGATTCCATCTTTGTCCAGTGGCAAGACAAGTCAAGACGACGGGAAACGAATACAGGTGCAGTGGATGACCAGGGCGTTCTACGTGCCTTGCCGTGGACATTACGTTCCACAACGCTGTGCAGGTGAATGCCATCTTGCCCGTTGAATCATGAGACACAGACACAGACACACACACACATGCACCCATACATAGAGACACATACACACAAACACACTGTTTCAAACACACACCCACACATACGCACAGGTACATAGCACTCGTCACTGGCTGTAGAAGATGAGGACTGAATGTCACGTGTGCTGTCATGACGGTGCTTGACTCAACTCAGCTCAACTCAACCGTCAGTATCCATCTATTTTTCAAAACGACACATCATTGTCCGATGTTACCAGCACTAGGTTTTATAAACAATTTGCCTTTCAATAAATTATAAATACTTTTGAAAACTTTTGAAATATGAGCACATCTATCAGTTATTATGCTGTCTAGTGTGTCCTCTGGCCTCTTATGAGTGTCGATCAATACCAAAGCTGTATTTCTCACTCTATTTCAGCGACTACAAGGATTCCCCAGGAACTGAATCCACATGTAAAGTGAAGCGCCCTTTCTCTTGAGACATGCTAGGCACACGGTGCTAGTTTCATATGCTCTTGATGAATGAAAGGCGAGTGATTGGAAGGGCCGAATGTAAGACGGGCCTGCGCGCCCAATTTGTAACCCTAATAAAGTTGATTTGAGTTGATTTGATTTGTTTATAGACCAACCGTCACTCACTGGCTGATGTTGTAAATACCATGTCATACCATATCAATACCTTTACTCCAGAGAACAGTGTCCTGGCAACCATTTAAGGCTGGGTCGACCTTCAAATCCAAGTCAATGAACAACAAGCCCCCTTCTAAAGATATGGAAACCACAAGACCACCCAACAATCTTACCATGCTACCGCGGCGGCGCCAGTTGTGTATGTCAGTGTATGACTAGCAAACATTGTAAGCCCTCAACGGGTTTACCCGGTCATCGTGACGGCATACAGTGACACAAACTGGCATAGTTAGATCCTTCGGAGAAACTATGAATCATCATCATCATCATCATCATCATCATGTGTTATGCAGATAAGCGTGAGCGGTCATGTTTCGCCATCTCACGCGATCACCAGAGTTGAAGATTAGCTCTGTGTTTTTGTCTCGACCATACCACGTTACCAAGCCATCCAGCTATTTACTTCTCTATTATAAATGAGTTGAGTTAGTTAGTTAGTTAGTTAGTCGAGGTTCCAACTTCATGGCAACGGGTCGTCCCCATTATGCTCCGTTCCTGTGCCAGTGAATATCACACAAAATGCTCCCCACTGTCCATTGTGAAAAGTGGAATAGGCAGGAGTCTCGGCAACCCAACAGCCCGCACAGGTACACTGTGCATAATGCCGCTGCCAGAATGCCAACACAAAATTAATCCACGAAAACCACAGTTCATCATGGATGGACTCAGCAGTCACCAGAAAGACCTCATTGACCCGAATTTTCTCACATGGCTCGGTCTTTTACCAGCAGGGCGACCCGCCGAAAGTGTCACATAAAGCACGAACTCGGCAGCTTCAGCGCAGACTCCCGGGAGTCTCCTGAAAAATGCACTTGTGAACCGAAAAGGCAAATCAGTCTATTCAGCAACAGCCGGTAGCCATTGTTCCGAACATGCAGGTCACTGTACAGGACAGATGTAAAAGCATTCCCCGCGAATTTCACAGCTCACAGTGTCGCCCACACACTCACTCAATCGACATCACTGCACTCAGGTCATTGCCATACGCGCTACCTCCACTCGTTCAACAGCCAGCGAAGAAATAGAAACAAATAAATACCAGGCACTTGTTTCCAACAGAAACACACCTTCTTCCTATAGTCCATGCCGACTGGCGTTGGTGATCATGTCTGTCTGCAGCCTTCTGTCTCTTGTATTGTTAATCTTAAAGTCCATTTTTTATTTTTTTTTTATTTTTTTTTTTTAGCATATCCTTTACAGGACTTAGCTGTCAACACCAGCATCTTTCAGGTGTATGTTGATCTCTTGGCAAGATTATGCTCAGTAGTTTGCCATTTATAGTCCATGCCGAACCAAAATTAGGAGGGTACTGATCAGAGAGTTGCTTTTGCAGATGATGCTGCAGTTACGTCCCATTCTGAGGAAGAATTACAATGTCTGCTACCTGCATTCTCCAATGCTTGTTCTGAATTTGGTTTAACAATTAGCAAAAAGAAGACACAGATTATGTCACAAGGTGCACATAGGGTACCATCAATCCTTATTGACGACGCCGAACTAGAGATGGTAGACCATTTTACATATCTAGGATCAGTGGTAAATAGCAAATTATCCCTAGATCAGGAAATCAACATCCAGATTGGTAAGGCAGCAACAACAATGAACAGGCTAAGAAAAAGAGTCTGGGAGAACAGGAAGCTTACTGCCAAAACAAAAGTCCTTGTCTATCAAACCTGTGTCCTTAGTACTCTTCTTTATGGCAGTGAAGCCTGGACAACTTACTCACACCAAGAGAAACGTTTAAACAGCTTTCATATGAGGTGTCTGCAAAAAATTCTTGGTATTAAGCGGCTAGACAAAATCACAAATAATGAAGTATTGGAAAGATCAGGTTGTGTGACGGTTTATTCCATGCTCAGTCTTCGTAGACTTAGATGGATAGGACATCTTAGGAGGATGGATGATGGTAGAATACCAAAGGACATCTTTTGTTGTGAAGTACAGATGGGTAAGAGATCTCAGGGTCGGCCGCTACTACGATACAAAGATGTGTGTAAGAGGGACATGATTGATACAGGCATTGATAATGCACATTGGGAGCAAGTCGCCGCTGAACGTGTTGCATGGAGGGCAAACATCCGAAATGGAATAAAGACAAAGGAGAAAATTATTGCAGATAAGTCACACACCGATCGTGTGAGACGTAAGACGGTCCATGATGGTGGAAATGACCACGTGTTCAAATGCACCCACTGTGGACGAACATTTACAGCGCGAATTGGCCTTATCAGTCACATTCGCTGCTGCCATGGGTAGTAATTATGCCTTTTTGAAGTACAACCTATTGTCTGTCAAGACGGCAAGGTGCCAGTGATGATGAGTCCATGCCGAGTAGCGTTGGTGATCATGTCTGCCCATAACCTTCCATTTCTTGTACTGTTAATCGTTTCTGATACCGACCTTCATCCAAGCCAAGGTGTCCAACAAATCCATCATCTTCTCTCTTTGCCTCCCTTTGCCTTTTTTTCCCTCTAACTTTCCATCTGTTTGGACATACTCCAACTTTCCTATTATCGTCGCATTCCCAAAGAATGTGGACTACATTTTCCTGATGCAAGTAACCAGATTTTTGTGTGTGAGTTATCTTTCTATCAGTCCATGGCGCTCTCATCATTCGTTAATAAATCAACATCTCCTCAGCTTCCATAAAATTCTTTATTTGTCTCTTAAGTGTCCATTATTCGCTACCGAAAATCAGGAATTGTTCAACTTTAGCTCTTAAGAACTCTTTTCTATAACCTCCACGGACAAAGAAACATTGCAGAGAATAGTCTCTCTCTGGTGAAATGCTGCCTTTGCTTGAGGTATTTAGCTTCCTTAATACTCTAAAATCAACTACCCAAATACATTGACTTGTTTCAAATTAGGTCCATTGACATTGATGCTGTATTTGAATATACTATTTTTTGTCTTTTTACTAACCATTACTTCTGTTTTTCTGTTCTTCAGAATAAGTCCTTTGCTTTTAGTTTCTGTCCCAATTATATCTGTCATTTCTTGCATATTGCTCGTAGACAAACCAAGAAGTATAAACGACCGCTGTTTATACTTCACCTCGACACCGGGAGGTACAAGTGGAAACAAGATGAGATGAGATTTCTTGTAGCGGTTTCTCACTTTCAGCGAGCATAACCATGCCATCAACATAACGCAGGTTAGTTAGTTAGTTAGTTAGTTATTTAGTTAGTTAGTTATTTAGATAGTTAGTTACTTAGTTAGTTAGTTGGTTGGTTGGTTGGTTGGTTGGTTGGTTGGTTGGTTGGTTAGTTAGTTAGTTACAGTACTCCAATTCCAATTCCAATTTCTGGTAAGAGTAGCCCCTTTCAGCCTTCGAATTTTAGACTTAGCTATGTAGGGGTGTTTATGGTGTAGCTTAAAGTTTGTCTTTCGTAACTTGGGCTGCTTGTTGTCAGCTTCCCGGCTTCTGATGGGTTGATTGCGTTCGTTACTTTCTTGATGAGGTTTTTCATGTCTGGACAGAGTCGCGCACTTGTTGAGGCCCGGCGTAATTGTGGTCCCACCCCGTCATATGGTGCTGTTTCCTTCAGGGAGCTTTACCAGTTGTCGTCTCTCCTGGTGTTCCTCCCATTTCCCCGTCGTGGGTTGCCTTCGAATCTTCTCGGTGTTCGCCAGTCGGATCTTGGTGGTGAACGGTAGCACCCTTCCTCTGTTGCTTCTTCTTCTGTTTGTGTTCTTGCATCTACTGGTTCGGGTGTGGCTGTCTGGGTCTTGAGCAGGTCAAAAATCTCATGAAAAGTGCATTCTGTCTTTCGTTTCACATCTTGTATAGCTATTAGCTGTTTTTCATTCTCATCCCTTAAGGCAGTCATTCGATTGAGATCATGTTCTATTCTCTGCTGAACTCGCTTCATTTCGTCCAGGATGCGCTGAACGGCCGTTATCTTTGTTTCCTGCTTCTTGTCTTTTTCTTCTTCCATGCTTGATAGCCTTTCTTCTGTCTCGGCCTTCATAGCAGCCATTCGAGCGACATCCTGCTCAATCTTCTGCTGAACTTGCTTCGTTTCGTCCAGGATGCGCTGAGCGGCTGCAATCTGAGTCTCCTGTGTCTTGTCTTTTCCTTCCTCCATGCTGTTGAACTTTGATCGCAGGTCCTTCAGTTGGCCTTCAGTTGCGCTTTGTCGCTTTTTGTGAGTCGATTGGTGGCCTCGTACTGCCTCCTAGCTTCTTTATAGGGCAGGTTAGTCTTGATGGCGATCTTCATGGCTTCCTTGCTGTCTTGGTGGCAGGGGCAGCCGAGGTACCTGGCGCCGTGGTGTCGATCTTTGCATGCTGGCACTGGCTGTATGGATGAGGTCCAGACCAATATCTGTAAACTGCAACCTCACTCTTGCAGGTGGCACGGGTGTTCTAAACCTTCTGGCATATAGAGCACTGCAGCACTCTCGGTATGTAGTGCTCTGAAACTTGGTCTCTCTTGTCCCATCTGATGTATTGAGGAATCACTCGGTCCTCCGATGTTACTATGACGACTGTGGAGGGGATGTTGTTCTTTCTGATGATCCTCTCAGCGCTGGTGATCTTGAGTTTCTTGATCTCCCTTGTCAGCATCTCCCTGATCTGGTCGTTGGAGAGATGGGTCTTGGCTCGTTTAATGACTCATCGTTTCATCATGCTGCGTCTGGCGGCTTCCAATACTATGCTGTGGTGAAGCTGTATGGTGGCTTTCTCATCTTGTATTATCTTCTTCATAAGTGCTGTGGTCTTTGGGTTTTGTTGATGGAGACCACTACTCCATCGGGTGTCTTGCGCAGCTGGTTGATGTTGTGTCTCCCCAGCTCGTTTTCCAACAGACTGATTACCTTGTCTGTTGGTATCGCCGACAGTTTAGCTTCCCCCAGGCTTGTCTGTTTGAGCAGTAGTCTATCGGTGAAATCCTCAGATGTTGCTGTTGTTTCCTCTTGTGTGGAGGTCACTGGAAGATTGGGCTGCATTGTCTTCCTGCTGGTTGGAACTTCCTGGCTGCTGCTGGCTTGAGTTGTGGTTTCTTCATCAACTGGGACGGTTGCTGCTGGTGTAGGAGCCGGACTGCTGCTCGTAGATTTAGGCTCAGCAATCGTAGCGGCCTTCCTCGCCTCTACCTTCTTTTTCCCGGCTGCATATAGCGCATGTCTCTGCGCGGCACTTTTAAGCGAGGCACAGGGTTGCCAGATCAATGTGATAAAAAAGCCAAGTCATGAAATAAAAAAGCCAAAAAAGCCAAACATTGCCCAGTGAAAAGATATATTAAATATATACTTAGATCACATGAAAACCTCTTCTTCAAATAAGTATTCTTCTTCATTGTTGAGAAATTCAGTACAGGATTCATTAGAATATACAATTCGAGCTTTGAAATCATTCAACATTTTGGATGAGGGAACAAATTCATTATAGCACTTGTTTGAAGATAATAGTTCTGCTTTAATTCTAATAATTGCTTCTAAGAGAGACAGCTGAAGTCTATTACTTGCTTTGGTTTTTATGCATGTTAAAAGAGAGAACATCCTCTCCACTGCAGCATTGCTAATAAGTGTTATTAAGCAAGTAAGAGCAAAAGAAGCAAACTCTTTAAATTGGGGATGTTTCATGACTCCTTGCTAGAACTGCTCTGTATCTTTAGGCAGTCCAATTTCTTTAAATTGTTCTTCTTCCTTCCAATCTATAAAAGGCAATTTTCTGTATTGCTCTTCGAAAATAGTGTGGTGGTTTTCTTCAGCCAAATTCAAAAAGGGCAGTTTCGAAAATAGTGGTCTAGAAACTTGGTTTAAGATTATTCCAGGGCTAAAATTGGTACGATCTTTAAATATATTTCTTGCTGAAGGAAGCCGCTTTCTAACTTGATCAAGTGCTTCTTCTAGCATGGATGAGCATCTTTCTTTGAGATCTAAGACCTCTTGCTGCCAATTAATTTTCGTATGAGAATTTTTCTGAATGTAGTTATCACACTCTGACAGGAATTTGATGCCAAAATCAACATTAGAAATATATTTTTTTCTTATTATTGGTATCATAAATCCTACTATTAAGACTCTTATAATGCAAAAATAGTTCTTCATGTAATTCGTGAGGATCTGCCTTATGTTTCTGAACAAGGCTATTTAACCTATCGAATTCCTGCACAAAAGGGGTTGCAAAATGAAAATAAAGGTAGTTTCTTTGATCTAGAAGCATTTCCTTTATAAGTCGTGACTTAAATTTAGTGTCAATCAATCAATCAATCATGTGCCATGCCGGAAAGCGTGGGCGGTCATGATTCGCCATTTCACTCGATCACCAGAGTCGTGGATCAGCTCAGTGTTCCTGTCTCGTCCATGCCATGTGGCCAAGCCATCCAGGTATTTTCCTCTCGGTCTTCCTCTTGGTCTGTTCCCCTCGATCTTGCCAGCTGTCACCAAGTTCTCCAGTCCATTTCTTCTCATAACATGTCCAAAAAATTTTGACTGTCTACGTCTAATTTCTCTAATCAATTTAGTGTCATAATTTACTAATTCAGCAGAAATAAAATAAGCATTGAGTTCTTCCCAATTCATTAGAATGTCGAACATTACTTTTCCCCGGACAAGCCAGCGAGTAGAGGAAATTTTCTCAAAAGGAAGTGGTGCAGTTCTAGCTTGCTGAAATTCTGTCGATGAATTCATAATTTTGAGTAAATCTGTAAATGTTTCTCGTCTTAGATTGCTATGTATAAACCAATTTGGTATTTCTGTCAGCAAAAATCCAATGTTTGAAGGTAGTTTTGACACTGCATATTTGATGCACAATGCTAATGAATGGCAAAGACACTTATACTGAACACATGAAGGAGATTCATCTGTCATTCTGGACCAAACTGAATTGTTGCATCCAACCATACTGGAAGCACCGTCTGATACAAAATCAATGCAATATTTTAATGATTGATTACATTGTTCAACTTCATTGTTAATCAAATTAAATATATTCTCTCCTGTAGCCTCCTAAACTGGAACCAAACCAAGAAAACTAGTAGTAATTTTATTTCTTTTATTGCTGTGGTATCTAACTAAAATGCACAAATACTTTTGTTTCAAGACATCAGTGGACTCATCAATGATGAGTGTATACTTCTTGTTTTGCAGATCTAGAATTAGATCAGATCTTAAAGACGGTGAAATAACATTTTTTATTAGTGATATGCACTTTGTTCGGTGCAATTTTATCATACCAAGAGTGCTGCCACACCCATGGGCTACCATTATTTCACATAGTGATCGATGGTGCGTATGGCACTATGGCAGGCTATGCTAACAGCAATTTGTAACTCTGCTAATTTGATTTTATCATCTATTTTCTTGCTTATTGTCATCACTGAAAGTGCTTTCTGTGAAGAAGATGGCGCGCTCCGCTTGTGTTTTTCTGTTGTTGCGTGATTTGCGAGATTTGAAAGTCTTGGAACAATATTACAATGGCACAATTTGCAATATGCCTGTTCAGAACCGTCAGTGGATTTCTTGAGCCACACAAATGTCTTTTCCCATTGATCATTATATTTCCGATTAGAATCATAAGATGGTTTCCACTTTGGCATGATAATAGGCTCAATAATAAGAAATACCTGCGACTTGCGATAAATGTATAATGAATTGTACCGTCTCCCTGGCGAAGGGATTACGCATTTCGCCGTAACCCCGTATATTCTCGTGAGTAGTACAGCTGCGCCTAAACCGGCAGCGATTCTGGTAACTTACGGGGGTATGTGAGTCGGTCGCTCAGAAAGCAATGGCAAACTACTGAGCGTAATCTTGCCTAGTACATCAACAGCAGCTGAAAAATGCTGCTGTTGACTGCAACGTCCTGTAACGGATATACAACATTTAAAAAAAAATATAATGAATTTGAAAACTGAACTGACTGAACTGTAAGGTGGGTGGCTGCGCAATGCATGAGTGCGCATAGAACAGGACGGGTACAAGTACAGTACGAAAACTATACGTGTTTAACACAAAAATTAACATGACAAATTAAAAGAAAAAAGAGGCATATGCCTCTATAAATTTTTAAAAAACCAAGCAAAAAACTAAAACGCCAAACTGATTTCCTGACGCCAAAGCTGTTTTAAAAAGCCAAATTTGTCAAATTTGGCTTTTAAAAAAGCCAATGTGGTCACCTAGGCGAGGCATCCTCTGAGTTATCCGATAAGGTGACTTGATCTCGATAGCGTCTCGGAATTATATATAATTCCCCACTGATGAATGTCACGTGACCAACTTCTCTACACACCCGTAACAGCGTGTAGCTGAATTATAGCGGTGTAACTGGGTATGACCCGTGTCATTGGTCACAGTTCATCAACAAAACATACATCTCTTGTTTTGAGTATTTCAATGTTTATTTACGTGACTGAGTATTGCACCGATGACTCAACACAATGAGACAGCATACATGACGCATGTAACCAATCCACCTATGAGCGTCTGACCTGTGATGGTATAGTGATTAACAATTACGTAACTTCTACGTCTGTTATCTGGCGTACATCCACACTGTTGGGATGTCAACACCCCCCCCCCCCCCCCCACCCCCTCCCAAGAATAAAAAACGAAACAAATCAACTCATTATGCCAGTCTTCTCAAACAATTTCAGCTGACCGTGTCGACTGACTGCTCTGTTACTCTAAATATTATCCCACTGCCAAGTAGCTGATTACCGGCTCGTCTATTCAGCCACAAGGACAGTTGTAAGCAGGAACATGTAACAACGGAGAATATCAAACAAACCAATGTCCTCGCCATTGTCGTCAATGTTTATTCTCGAAAGTCATCGCCGCCGTTATACACTTATTACCAACAGGTGTGGGCTGACATGCGATGATTCTAAAACACTCTATCTAACGTTCAATACCAACTTACGACTTGGCTCGACCTTGACTTGACATCGGCGTGTGCGGAGCTCGACTGCCGTTTGCTCGGCGTATAGATTGTCGAGCGTGACAGACTTATATAATCAGCCGCTCAACTTGGGTGACGCACTCTGGCCGCAGGTTAAAGTATCTTTACAACCCTGGAGTAATGCTGAATTGATGTCGCTTGACTTCTGCACTCGCTTTTCACAACCGTCGTGTACAAAGACCCTGGCAAGACTGACCAGGTCTTGCCGTCTGTCCCGTGTCCCACACAACTAATGTCACGTGATACGCAACTCCTTAGAGTCACTTCCCTTTCTTCATCATCATATGTTGCTCCACCGACTTCTCTTATACCCATGTTCTTACTCTGTCCGTTTCCCGCTGTCTCCCTCATATCGGTCCATGGCACCCATGCTCTGGTCTGACTGACCCTATGTGAGAGGGTGTGTTTATCTGACTGTCTTCCCACTGTTTTCTCCCTCCAACTTGACTATCCCAATCCTTGACTCGGAATCTTACATGACTCTATCACTCCTTGACTCCATCATTCCTTGACTGTAAATCTCACTTGGCTCTATCACTTGACTCTATTGCTATGCCCCTCTCATGCCCCACCTCTCTTCCTCTACTCTCTCTCTCTCTCTCTCTCTCTCTCTCTCTCTCTCTCTCTCTCTTGCTCGGCTGTCTCTTGCTCTGTTCTCCATCCCTCTCTTGCTCTGCCTCTCTTCTTAAATACTCCTAAAATCCGCTAGCGACTAACCGCATGACGCTGTCCCAGTCTAAAACGTTGGGGTGCAGCACGCTTTCCTGGTTGAACACTTTTGTTTTCGCATATTCTTTACAGGACATCGCTGTCAACATCAGCATCTTTCAGCTGATTGTCGATTTCTTGGCAAGATTACGCTCAATAGTTTGCCATTGCTTTCTGAGCGACCGGCTCACATACCTCTAAGTTATCAAAGCGGCGAGAACCGCTACCGATTCTCGCGCAGTTTACATTCCTCACGTGGATATAGGGATTATGGAGAAAGACGTTAAACCCTAGGCCAGGCAGACAGGCGGTTGAACACTGTAATTTCTAACTACTCTTCTCGAAACAGGCACGATTAACAGGAGAATGTTCAGAACTTCTCGTGTCGCTGTATCTTCCACGCAACAACATGTTTACTTCTCTCAACGCGCCGCAACAGACCCAACTGACCTCATACACTTCCCCGCTCATCCGCGCTCCTGTTATTACGTTGCCCTATCCTGAAAAACGCCGGCCCACCCGTCTAGGGCGCCCATTGGGAACGCTGACATGGGTATGTCGATCCGCGGTACCCAGCCTAGTCTGCTACATTATCTTAAACACAGACGCCATAAACTAATTATTGCACGATTTCTTTCCTGGCATATTTCGCTGCTTTTCGTCAGGTGCATGCAGCAGAGTTATATATCATATGAAGCGGACAAACAAATAATATTATAGCTGGAGTAATAAGTACACAATCGTTGATATTGTTCAAAGGCCGAGAACTTCAGACCCACGGAAGTCTAACATTTAACAGGAAGTCCTTTTGTTTGCGTAGCAACGGAAGAATTTGCCTTATAGATAAATCCTGCAGAATGATTACCTCCTTTTCCCATCCACTCTAATATATCTTCGGCTACTCGATTTGGATTCATTTACCACTCATTTTCATTTAGAACAGATATACACACATACTGTATTGAAAGGCTGGGCACTGGTTACTACAGGACATCCCAGGGCCTAAAGCAAGGTTATGAGGGACATGTCAATCTGCTACAGCGCAGTCACGGAGGCATCATGGGCACCGTGCTTAAGTTTTCCTTACCTGACTGACTGAAATACTATTATTAAGATGTGTATTCTTTTTTCAGAACCACTTGAAGATAAAGCTGACGTGAGAAGGTCGCCTACTGTACATATAAAGAATGGAGAACATTTTCTTTCTTGCTTTCCTATTCCTTCTTCACTTCTCCCCTGGTGGAACTTACGAGACACATTGCTCAAGCGGAGAAAGACTCCACACTCCCAGAGAAGGTCATGATGTCTGTATTCCTTGTCAGTGTGGAACTTTCATTGCCGAGGAGCATCACTTCTATAGGGAATGTAATCCTTGTACGAGGATAGAAAACCCTGATGTGGAAGTGTTGGTCAGTGTTTGCAACAGTACTAACGATGCTGTTATACTCTGTACAGGCGGATTCTACAGACGTAGAGCCAGGAATGGTCGACAGAAGGACAGGTGTGAGAAGTGTACTGAATGTCCGTTTCCCGCCCGACCATGTGAGGGGTACTACAATACCGTCTGCTGCCCACCTAATCACGATGCAGTTATGACCCCTGATGGTGTGTTTGTGTGTAATGAGAGACCAATTGTGTGTGGGGCTGGGCAGTTCTTTAGGACATCCAGTGAGGAGTGCTTACCTTGTCCAGCTGGGACTTTCATGTCTGACCACAGCCACACATATAAGGATTGTTTAAAATGTGAAGAACTATCTGAGAATAATCTCACCCAGGCGGTCATCACTAGACCGTGCAGCAGAACCGCTCCAACTTTGTTTGGCTGTAAGGCTGGTTACTTCAGAGACCCCACACAAGAATCTCTGCAGATAGAGGTTCCCTGTACACCATGTCGCATCTGTGGTCGTCGTCTGACAGACTGTCACATGTTTCACGACGCCGTTTGTGATGATGGGGATCGAATGGTCTCAACAACTGCAACAAGCATCACATTATCAATTGGTTAGTGTTTTATAGTTATATGTTGTGGTCCCTCTTTGCCTAAGAGAACCATGTTGGTTTCTCGTCTGATTTAGAATGGTTTTCAACAGCTGTTTAGACCAATCGGAGCTTCCCTACTGTCAAAGACCTTCCTCTAGCTACAAAAGGAGCATATTGATTTTGACGAAGATGAACATTTGTGGAGATGATGACTCGCCGCTCTAGCAGAAGATGGTTTGACAAAAGTGCGATGATAATATACTCAACACAACACATATATCAATCCATTAAAAACGCAAAGGGATGTTACCGGAAATAAGACAAAAGCTACGAAAACATTGATCATTTAATACATCTTGAAGTCGATCAGCAAATGTGAAGAATATAAAAAGAAAATAATGAATATGATAAGTTAAATAAAGAAATAAAAGATAAATGCATACAGAGAAAATAAAGTGGTTAAAAGAACAGTAAAACAAAATTGAATTTAATTCTATTCAAGCTACACAAATATTAACAGAAAGATTAGTTATTTAATAGGCAGAAAAATCATTTTAAACACTTGATGTTTGAAATCAAAGACATGGAATGCATTATTGGAAGTAGATGCTGTGGCTTTGATAAAGAGATGGAACAAATACATGTGAGAGTTATTTGCCTGAGTCAGAACTGAATTGACAAAAGAAAGTAATTGTGAAAGGCCACCTATTTTACACAAAGAAGTCACTAATACTAATTAAACATATAAAGAAAGGAAAAGAAATGGCTGGACCAGATGTCATCACTGTAGAAGAACAAGACGTACTGGAAGAATTTGAAACAGAAATATTAACTAAATGTTGAATGATACTCACAATAGTTCACACATAGCCAGTGGTATTCTAACATCAGGATTTATAGCTTTACCCAAGAGACCGGGAGCAATTGAAGGCGAACAATACCGTACAATGAACCCCATAAACCGTGTCACCAAACTTCTACACAGATTTAAATTGTGAAGGGCAAGAAGGAACAATCAATCAATCAATCAATCAATCAATCATGTGCCATGCCGGAAAGCGTGGGCGGTCATGACTCGCCATTTCACTCGATCACCAAGAAGGAACATAAGCACATAAAATGAACGAAGAACAGTATGGATTTGTAGAAGCGAAATGAACAGTTAATGTAATAAACATATTCCGCACTAGTGGAGAGACAAACTGGGACACAGAAAGATCTAGATCTTTACTTGTGATTTATAGATGACGTCAAAGAATTTGATAAAGTGAAACACGATGAACTGATTAAAACGTTGGAGACTATTGAAACTGACCAGAAGGCTCTCAGAATAAAAACAAAAACAAAATGATAATTATTGGAACCAAGCATAAAGGAATAAAGTGGAAAATTATGAAAAGAAAACGCACGGAGTAAGTCACCGTATCACCTCTCTTTCTAAAGCGATATAAAAATGAGAAAGATCAAATATAGACCAGGAACTTGAGTGTCAGGTTATTGTAATAAATCGTGGGGCGCTGCCGCCAATTTAAGTAACATCACGGGCGAGCAACCAATTTGTCATAGATTTATATTCCTGCGGTGCCGTCCAATGTATCAGAAGTCACTGCTTCTCCCACTGATGTTTCTTTTTGGCTCACGGATACGATCCTTTACATTCCAGATCCCAGAGAAAAACTCGGGACAAGTCTTTTTATAAGCTGCTCAATGACTAAATTCTTGGATACTCAAGTTACCGCTGACAATGGCTCTCTGAAAAGTAAAATTAGCTGGCCTTGGTATCTCCAACGTGTGGGAAGGAGAAGGTTAGATGCCAAGATTTATGTCTCTGTGGACTACTAGACAGGGCAGGTTTTTCTCCCCTTCTTTGTTTGTAACTAATCCCCTACCAATATATGTACGTGTCAGGTACTCACACTTGAAAATTAAACAAAAAAGATATAACTATGATTTAAAACAAACTACACTGTTTTATTTTCTATCCATATATTTACAACATGTTTGGTGGTAAGATGTTAAATGACCTGGTGATTTCTATGAAGTAAAACATTCACATATGCATCAAGATTATGACTGATTACATAACTGATATTTATGGTTGTGGCTTGAAATCGGGAATCCAGGGATTAAGCTGAGAATACGGCTTGAATCCACTAAAATCAGCTGAGTCGATGTTCTGGATCACTGCCAGTCCTGGCTCCGCCGTGTCTCTCCTCGTTGACACTGAACTGGATCTGTACAGAACCTGGCGCTAGTAATAGATTATCAATAATATGCCTTCCTCTATCTGTCCCGTCATGATAAATGGAATGTCCTACATCTATGTCACTCATTCAGGCACAAGGTTTCTTCACAGCCACTCCTTCATTAAAGTTGTAT
Source organism: Cepaea nemoralis (assembly GCA_014155875.1). Classification (NCBI taxonomy): domain Eukaryota; kingdom Metazoa; phylum Mollusca; class Gastropoda; order Stylommatophora; family Helicidae; genus Cepaea; species Cepaea nemoralis. The sequence goes on along the minus strand of JACEFZ010023233.1, from coordinate 229,125 downwards.
TTAGCAGATTAAATGGGCAGTGGTGTTAATCCACCTTAATTGGGTAGCGGGGTAGGGGTATCCCCTATCAAAGGAGAAGTAAGGCGCCTCCTTCCCTCCGCTAGCCTACGGGACACCCTTGGGCAAGGTGGAGTACCCGTTTAGCCCCCCGATCAGGGTTACGTGAAGCCATGGGTGCAGGTGATGGATGAAGATGGAGAGCAGCCAACAGATAGTTGTAGGTTATGGTCTCCACCTTCACGACGGTAGGCAGAGGATCTCTTTTTTGGGGAGACAATGGCTACGGTCACTGACCAGTATGGTCACTGCTAGGAAGGAAAGCAATGGCAAACTACCTTCTTTACACATGCCAAGAAAATCATGTTGTGTGAAATCATCGATAATCAGAGAAACGGCGTAAATGGGTGCTCCATAGGAGCAACCTCGCCCGGTAGGGATAGTCATGCGCACCAGGTGACTCCAGACCGTCAACAGGCTACTAGGTGCAACAGATTAATATCATTGAAAGTAGGAACTTGGAACGTTAGAACAATGAATGCAGATGGAAAGTTAGAAAACATCAAAAAAGAAATGAAGAGAGAGAAGATTAACATATTAGGAATATCGGAAACGAGATGGAAAGGAGCAGGGATAAGGACAGGAGAGGATTGTAAGATTATTTACTCTGGGGGAGAAGAACAGCAAAGAGGTGTAGCCATTATATTAGATAAGCAAACATCAAATTCTGTCAAAGGATATCATGCTGTGTCAGACAGAGTCCTATTAGTAAAATTAAACGGAAGACCTTTTAAAATAAATGTCATTCAAGTATATGCCCCAACAAGTGAAAGCAGTGAAGAAAGCATAGAGGAATTTTATAATGACGTGGAGTCTGCTTTGAAGAACTGCAAAAAATCAGAAATAAATATCATAATGGGTGATTTCAACGCAAAAATAGGACAGCAAGGCGATGGATGCAGTGTAGGCAACCATGGTTTGGGAGAGAGAAATGAAAGAGGATACAGACTTGTAGAATGGGCAAAAGAACAAGAAATGGTTGTAGGAAACACCTGGTTTAAACAGCATCCTAGAAGATTATGGACATGGAGGAGTCCAGACAGCAGGATTAAAAACCAGATAGATTACATCCTGATTAGCAAAAGGTTTCGAAATGCGTTAACAGTCGTAAAAACAGTTCCAAATGCAGACTGTTACAGTGATCACAGATTAATTACAGGCACATTGAGGGTAAAGTTAAAGAAAGTCAAGTATACAGCAGGAAACCCTAAATATGACTTGTGCAAATTGAAAACTGACAAAGAAATACAAGATAATTTTAACATAGAAGTAAAGAACAAATTTGATATATTGTCTGATCTAGAGATCCTGTTTCAAGATGTAGATGATCAATGGGAAACGATGAAGAATTCAATCAGTTGCGCAGCAGAAAAAACTATTCCAAAAGTAAAGAAAGTGGGCCGTAAGACATGGATGACTGAAGAAATTTTACAACTAATGGAAACAAGAAGACAGAACAAAAATAATCCTGCCAAATATGAAGAAATTCACAGAAAAGTGAGAACCTTATGTAAGGAGGCAAAAGAAACATGGCTTGAGAAAAATTGCAGAGAAATTGAAAAACAACACAACAGTAACAATGCGAAACTAATGCACAAAAGAATTCAGGAGCTTACTAATCAAAGAACACGTACATCAGCAGGCTGCCTAAAGACAAAAGATGGAAGAGTCATAATAGAAAAAGATCAGATATTACATGAATGGTCAGATTACGTGAAAAACCTGTATGACGATAACAGAGACGAACAGTATGATGTTCAAAATAATAATGAAGGACCAGCAATTTTGAAGATGGAGGTTCAGAATGCTCTTAACCATATGAAATCTGGCAAGACCCCCGGTTCAGACAGCGTCACAACAGAAATGATTAATGCTTTAGAAGAATATGGAATAGATCAAGTTACCAGTCTGCTTAATACAATATATGATACTGGAAATATACCTCAGGAGTTATGTAATTCTGTATTTATTGCAATCCCAAAGAAATCAGGAGCCTTGGAATGTGATCAACATCGAACAATTAGTATAATGAGTCACATCACGAAGATTTTGCTAAGAATTATCATGCAAAGAGTTAGGAGGAAAATACAACCTGAAATAGGAGAAGAACAATGTGGGTTTGTGGAAGGCAAGGGTACAGTAAATGCTGTGTATATACTGAGAAACATAATCGAACGTTCTATAGAAGTAAACAAAGATCTACACCTTTGCTTTATTGACTACACAAAGGCTTTTGATAAAGTGAGACATGTCAACATGATAAGGATGCTTGAAGATCTACAAATTGATGGAAAAGATCTTAGACTTGTAAAAAACATATATTGGAAACAACAAGCTGCCATAAGAGTTGATAATGAAGTAAGCCAATATCAGCCTATTAAAAGGGGTGTGAGACAGGGATGTGTAATGTCTCCAGATCTGTTTTCCCTGTACAGTGAAAGTATTTTCAGAAATATTGAAGATATGGAAGGAATCAACATTGGGGGACGATGCATCAATAACATTAGATATGCAGATGATACAGTCTTGATTGCAGACAATGAACAGGACCTGCAAAATTTAGTAGATGCGATTGTGACACACAGTGAACAACTAGGGTTAGAATTAAATTGTAAAAAGACACAGATTATGGTCGTCACTAGGAAGGACGAAATACCACAATGTAATATACAAGTAAATGGGAATATTCTTCAACAAGTGAGCAGGTACAATTATCTCGGAACAGTAATAACATCTGATGGGAGATGCCTTAAAGAGATTAGAACAAGAATCGCCATGGCAAAAGTAGCCTTTAGCAAGATGAAAAACATATTGACCAATAAAAAGATGTCAATTGAAACGAGAAAGAGAGTGTTGAGATGCTACATTGAGCCTGTACTTTTGTATGACCTCTGATGATGTCTTTGTGTGCAAGGAGAGGCCAGTTGTGTGTGGAGCTGGACAGTTCTATTGGACATCCATTGAGGAGTGCTTACCTTGTCCAGCTAGGACTTTCATGTCTGACCACAGCCACACATATAAGGATTGTTTAACATGTGAAGAACTATCTGAGAATAATCTCACCCAGGCGGTCATCTCTAGACCGTGCAGCAGAACCGACTCCAACTTTGTTTGGCTGTAAGGCTGGTTACTTCAGAGACCCCACACAAGAATCTCTGCAGATAGAGGTTCCCTGTACACCATGTCGCATCTGTAATCGTTTTCTGATAGACTGTGGCATGTTTCACGACGCTGTTTGTGATGACGAGGTTCGAGTGGTCCCAACTGCTCCAACATATCTCACAGTATCAACAGGTTAGTGTCTTATGTGAAAAAAATATATGTCCACAAACCTCATACAGCCATCAGGTTGGTGTTGCATTTACAAAATGTGGTGTCCACAAACCTCACAAACCATAGTGTTGTATATGTAAAATTGTGTGTGTATTCGTTGCACAAGAGAAATATAATGGTAGTTGATTATACTTGAGTGTTAACTCAGCTGCTGATTAGGCCAATTGTTGCTAAGAAACGACTGTTACAGTGTCTGTAGAGGAATGTTGACAGCAAATCAGTCTGGCATAACTCGACTTTTGATTTTCTTAGTGCAAGAAATTCATTTGGTTTTTAATCCACACTCACAGAAATATATGAAAAGAAGTAGAGATTGGAGGACCCCCTAGACATTATACAAATTAAGTCTAAAGTAGCCAAACTGGGATTCGAACTTTGCGCTTAAAATAACGTCTGTGGCTCGTGAAGAAAACAGGTATGCTTCCGAGTACGGCAAACGCCTAACAAAGGTGTCGTCCTGTCATTCCACAACTATTGGTTATGGATAGACTTCGTATTCATCTATTGAAACTAATAATAGATATTGCTGTCGTAGCAGGGCCTGGCAATATGAAGTGCAACCATTAGGTATGTGTGGATCCTGAGAGAGAGAGAGAGAGAGAGAGAGAGAGAGAGAGAGAGAGAGAGAAAGAGAGAGAGAGAGAGAGAGAGGGGGGGGAATGAGACAGAGAGAATGAGAGAGAGAATGAGAGAGAGAGAGAGAGAGAGAGAGAGAGAGAGAATGAGAGAGAGAGAGAGAGATAACAGACACATCCACAGTGTTCAAACCATACAGCGAACGTATCCCAGGAATAACAAATAACACTACTAAAATAGCGCAAATGTGTAATCAATAAGCTAAATAAAAAAACCACGAATCCAACTTTCGATCCTTGTGACCTACTTCAGGAACAGCACAAAAGCATTGAAATATCACCTTAAGACTCAGAAATGTGAACAAATCAATAATGTGTCAAGTAACAACACACCGGACAGTGATGCAGGGTCTAATATATTACGGACATGTAAAGAAGACGAGACACGGTTGGATGGTTTCAGTGTGTTATATGGACGTTGTCATCACCCCAGTTTGATTTTCTAGGCAATGTTACTTTCAGTAGCTGGCCATTGCTTCTGAACTAGAACTCGACGTTGAAGTAAAGCTGACCGGTGTAGGTGTTGATCCCGCTACCCCGCATTCACTTCAACGGAAGTTTTCTAACTCTTTTATCCTATCGGACAACGTCAACAGCTGTGTGTTATGACATATCACAGAAATATCACAAAAATATCACTAGATTGAGGAAGCTGTGATTATTTATTTAGTAATATGACGCCGTTTAAAAACAAACATAAATTGTATGTCCAATGCAGGATTTTGCATTAGCTGTCGTAGTCTGGTCGTCTGAACGACAAACTGGGTACCTATTGTTATCAGTATAGCTTAGATTACATTCACGTGCAGGTCCGCATGGCCGAATGGGTAAGAACACGTGTTCTTAAACATCCGGTGTGATGATGCCGAGGTAAGCGGTTCCACCCCTACACCGGACAGTTGGACTAAAATGTTGACCTGTCGTCCTTGACATTGGACGTAAATTACAAGGAGTGGGATCGCCTGATGGGGAGGGACACTGTTAATAGGGAATGCTAATCCACTCGCAAATTTCAGTCCATCACTACTATAACTAGTGTGTATTGACTACGCTTGAATTCAAAGCGAGCGATTGCAAATAATAATAATAATAATAATAATAATAATAATAATAATAATAATAATAATAATAATAATATTATTCACGTTGTCACTACGCATTCCCCAACTGGCATGGGCGACTACCCATTATCATCATCATCGTGTGCTGTACCATGTCTTATAGCTACTTATAATGCTCCCTTTTCATTAGCCTTTTTATAGGTAAACGCTGTTAATTTCTCTGACAGTCCAAAGTATTCGCAATATTCGTTTCGGAAACCACATCTTTGTCGCTTAAAAGTCGACATCCCATCCCATCCACATTTCTGTTGTTTCCACTAGTTTCCTAATTAGTTCATTCACACAAATAAGTTACCAAGTGAGCATAAAACCGTGGCTGTTAGATACCAATTAAACATGTTATTTTCAGCATGCTATTTAACTTATTAAGCGACGCGATAGAGATCAGCACGGCTGAAAGGTTTGATACGCTCCACGTTCACTTCTTACGAAGAGAGAACCATGTAATGACAGTGAATATGTGGTTTCTGGGGAAAATGGGACGAGTCTAAATAATTCAAATCAACTGTATTTTTGTCGATTATATAGTGTCACATAATAGACCAACGTGATTTAACCCGTGATGAGAATAAAAGACGTTCTGATTAGCGGCATGTTCGAGGCCACGGGTTGTTTCAACAAATCCAGAGAAAACAGTTCGGGTTACAGCTGCACGTGTTTACATCTGGTCAACAGATTAGGAACATTCGGTGGTGAGTGAGATAACTCCCTGCATCGCGTTGACAGTTTATCAACATTCGAATACAGATAGAACCCGTCAGATCCTGGTTTCAATCAGATGTCAACCATCACAGGTCGGGCAAAGTTAACAGCTGCAGATGTGTAGGGGAAGTGAGTGAGATGACTCAATACACCACTTTGATAGTTTATAAACAGGTCGGATTGAAAGCGGAAGTACTCAGCTCGGGAGAAAAACAGTCCGTCTGTCATTTAGAGTTTCCGGACATCACGCAGATTGGCAGATTGCTATTGACAACTGTTGTTGGGATCATACAGTAACTCGCTAGCTTGTTGGGGATGTCAAAACAAGTGATGACAACTCTGACAGTGACTAAGCCAGGGAGGATAGATTCTTGACAATGGATGATTGCCCAAATAACACCTGTGTGGACATAATGAATACCGTCACGTGACCAATTTTAGGTTTTGCCATAAACCATGATTGGGAGAAACAGTGTTGACCAAAACCGTGGATTATGATGGACGTGTTTGTGGGAGAGCTCTACAGTGTTAGATTAATTTAATATTAACTAGCATGTGTCGTTATGGCAAAGTGTAGCAGCCATCCCGGAATGAGGCGGTTTTGCATAAGGTAGTCAATATAGTCTATTTAGGCCTAATTAATATAGGCAGTAGTCTTGTTAAAACTAGAGTGTGATGATTAGCACTGTTAGTTGAAAACTAGTTAGAGTAGTGAAGGGATAATTGGCTCTGTTGGTTGAAAATAGATTAGTGAAGTATTGATAAGCTTTACTAGTTGAGAATTGAGTAATGAGGGATAATTGGGATATTCCAGTGGGTGTCCCTGGTGGGCGGGGTTCCGCATTCTGTTGTTGTATTTTTCTTCTTGTCTGGGCCTGATGATAACCTATGTGTTCAGTTCATCTGTCCCTGACAGAGTTCGGTTCATGGTACTTTGCTTAGCAAGGGCCAATGGCCACGATCATCTAATAGAGATCAGTGACGGGGAGGCTATCACCAGTTGTATGATCTATTTTACAGGTTCCCTCTGGTCGGGATGAAGCACACAGAATCATAAAAAAATCCGATCCCGGATAAGTTATGATGCAGAAAGATTGGCCAGCCACCTTCTAAATGGGTCGGTGCTAGAAGAAGCTGATACACCTGGCTCAGTGGAGCTGAATGGTAGAAGTATCCTACAGGATAAAGTACCGAATGAGTTGTAGGTCATACCAGTCTTTAACACAGCAGTAGTGATGGATGTTCAGTCCACGTATGACGAGAACAGTAGCGACTGATGTTCACATTGGAGGAAAGATAACATTTAAGTGTAGTTGTTCCACGTATCAAGGAAATCAGAACTGTCAGACAATATCTAGTAAATAAAGCAAGCCATTTTAGTCTAGATACAATGACTGTGTAAGAGTGAAAACTATAGAACCTATCGCAAGAAGAAAAACGTCATGTTCTTAGGACAGTGTTCCATGTTTTTTTTCACTGCGCCGGAATTTTGAGATCTCAGTTGTCTACAAACTATTAGGAACAGTTTTGTTAGGAACAAACATTAATAGTGTTCCCGGACTGTAGTTTCGAATGGGACTCAGATTTCATGGTTATCAAGGTTCATGGAGGATAACAAGTCTGGCGGAAAAGAAGCGGAAATTGGTGAGGTCTATTGTACTGACTCGTGTGATGTCGTGTAATCCTTACCATGATGAGTGGACTCTGATCCTGAACTTTGAAGGCTGACCTATACATTTACATTAGAATACTCGACACACATTTTCTTCGCATACACGTCTCATATACGTTACACTTTTCTTTTAATAAATTAATCTTTATTAATTTTTAGAAGCAAGAGTTGTTGAGTATGTTGCGTTGGGGAAGTATGAGAGGGGGCACAGTACGACAGTGAGAGAGTGATAGGAAAAGGTGTCCATGGGCTGATGGAGAGTGTTGGACGGAAGCTGGTGGATTCTCCAGGATATTGTTAGGAAAGAAAAATTATAATGTGGGTGTTGACTCCCCCCACTCCAGGGACGACACTTTAAAGGAAGACACGACATATAGGTCCTCTAAAAGTGCTGGAGAGTTTTGGTCATAGACCACTAACTTTATGAAGGGAAAATCCCAACTGCACCTCCCCGCGGTAGAGGATGGAAACACACTACGGTGTGGCTAACACAGCTCTGGGGACTGAGTATCCACCGGAATAAGTGGACAACTCTGCAGCTGAGCAGAGCAGGGCACTCACTTGTCCTTACAGTCGGAAATGGCTGTCAAAGGCAGAGGTAAAAAGACCACCATGTGAATGTGGAAGGCAAGGGGAAACCACCACATTATCTTCCCAAGACTTCATGGCAAAACATATATCAAAGTTAGTGAAGGACGTTAATGGCTGTCTTAGGGCATCCTCGTCCGGTAGGGACAGTCATGAGCCACAGGTGACACCAGACCGTCATCCAGCTACTGATGGCAAAATCTTAACTAAAATAAATAAATTTAGAGTAGGAACATGGAATGTTAGGACATTAAATGAGCTAGGAAAGTTGACCAATGTTCTAAGAGAGATGGATAGCATGAAAATGAATATACTAGGCGTTAGTGAGATGAGATGGAAGGGATCGGGCAAAATTATAGCTGACAATCACACAATAATTTATTCTGGAGGGGATACACATGAAAAAGGTGTAGGAATAATATTAGACGAAAAAACAGCCAAGTCAATTAATGGATACTGGTGTATTTCAGATAGAGTTATTATGGTAAAAATCAAAGGCAAACCAATAGACATAAATATTATACAAGTATATGCACCAACAGCAAGCAGTAGTGATGAAGAAATACAACACTTTTACGACGAAATAGAAATGGCGATGGCTCAAATTGGATCACAAGAAATAAAGATAATACTTGGTGATTTTAATGCAAAAAGTAGGAAAGGGAAAAATGGAGGATGTAGTGGGGAATTATGGTTTAGGTACAAGAAATGAAAGAGGGGAAAAGCTAATAGAATGGGCAAATATCAATGATATGATAATTGGAAACACATGGTTTAAAGCACCATAAAAGACGACTGTACACATGGATAAGCCCTGATAAGAAATACGCAACCAAATTGACTACATACTAATTAATAAAAGATTTAGAAATGCTTTAATTAATGTAAAGACAATGCCTGGTGCTGACTGTAATAGTGATCATGTACCACTATGTGGACAAATAAAAGTAAGATTAAAGAGAGGGAAAAAAATGGTTAAGAACATGAGACTTAATAAAGAGGTTCTGAAAATAGATAAAGAAATGCAAGAACAATACAGAGTGACTGTGAAAAATAGGTACAATGCAATAACTAAAATACAGAGTATAGATGAACAATGGGAAATGTTAAGGGACTCCATTCATCAAACTAGCAAAGAAGTATTACCGGAGAGAGGCAAAATAGCTAAGAAAAAATGGATGAATGAAGATATCTTAAAACTGATGGACAAAAGAAAACAGAGTAAAAATGACAAACAAGAATACGCTAAGATAAATAAAGAAATAAAAGATAAATGTGGGAAGGCTAAAGAAAGTTGGTTAAACGAGCAATGCAAAAAAAAATTGAATTAAATTCCATTAAAGATACAAAAAATATGCACAGACAAATCAGTGAGCTTACAGGAAGAAAAATAAGAATAAATACGGGTGTTTGAAATCAAAAACAGGAAAGATAATATTAGAGGAAGATGCTATAATGAAGAGGTGGAATGAGTATATAAGAGAATTATATGAAGGAGAAAGGGAAGAATTAACAGAAGATAGTAACTTAGAAGGTCCACCTATTCTGAAAGAAGAAGTCGCTGACGCTATGAAACGTATGAAGAAAGGAAAAACAGCTGGGCCAGATGAAATCACAATAGAAGAATTAGAAGTATTGGGAGAATTTGGAGTAGATATATTAACCAAAATGTTGAATGATATTTACAGCAGTGGATATTTACCCAGTGATATGCTGAAATCTGTATTTATAGCTATACCAAAAAGACCAGGAGCAATTGATTGTGAAGATTTTCGTACAATTAACCTTATAAACCATATCACTAAGCTTCTACTCAGAATCATAATGAGAAGAACCAAAAAGAAAATAAAAATGGAAATTAGTGAAGAACAGTATGGATTTGTGGAAGGAAAGGGCACAAACAATGCAATTTATACATTACGGACACTAATAGAAAGGTCAATAGAGAAACAGAGAGACATATATTTGTGCTTCATAGATTATACTAAGGCATTTGATAAAGTAAAACATGATGAACTGATTAAAATGTTGGAAGATATCAACATTGATGGAAAAGATTTAAGAATAATAAAGAATGTTTACTGGAACCAAGTAGCAGCAATTAAAATGGGAAATAAAGAGGGTAGTTACGAACAGATAAAGCTAGGAGTACGACAAGGGTGTGTCTTGTCACCAGATCTTTTCTCCCTGTATAGCGAAGTAATAATGAGAGAGATCAAAGAGATGCCAGGAATACTAGTTGGAGGTTATAATATAAATAATATACGCTATGCAGATGACACAGTATTGGTGGCGGATAATTCAACAGACCTACAACAATTATTAGACGTTGTAGTAACAGAGAGTGCAAGGAAAGGACTCTCCTTGAATATCAAGAAAACAGTAACAATGGTAATATCAAAGAAAATGGTGACACCAAAATGTGACATAGAAATAGAAGGGAAAATCCTTAACCAAGTTGATAATTTTAGATACCTAGGGGCATTTATAACATCAGATGGAAGATGTACAACAGAGATTAGGAGCAGAATCCATCCATCCATCATGTGCCATGCGGTAAGCGTGGGCGGTCATGTTCTGCCATCTCACTCGATCAACAGAGTCGTGGATCAGTTCCGTGTTTCTGTCTCGACCATGCCACAAAGCCAAGCCATCCAGATACTTGTTTCTAGGTCTTCCCCTTGGTCTGTTCCCCTCGATCTTACCAGTTGTCACCAAGTTCTCCAAATCATTCTTCTCATAACATGCCCAAAAAATTGTGACTGTCTACGTCTAATGTCTCTGATCAGTTTACGATCTTCATTTGTTTCTTGAAGGACTTGTTCATTGGTCTTTCTGGCTGTCCATTGTATTCTTTGTATTCATTGTATTCTGGAATGTTAGGACATTAAATGAGCTAGGAAAGTTGACCAATGTTCTAAGAGAGATGGATAGCATGAAAATGAATATACTAGGCGTTAGTGAGATGAGATGGAAGGGATCGGGCAAAATTATAGCTGACAATCACACAATAATTTATTCTGGAGGGGATACACATGAAAAAGGTGTAGGAATAATATTAGACGAAAAAACAGCCAAGTCAATTAATGGATACTGGTGTATTTCAGATAGAGTTATTATGGTAAAAATCAAAGGCAAACCAATAGACATAAATATTATACAAGTATATGCACCAACAGCAAGCAGTAGTGAGGAAGAAATACAACACTTTCACGACGAAATAGAAATGGCGATGGCTCAAATTGGATCACAAGAAATAAAGATAATACTTGGTGATTTTAATGCAAAAATAGGAAAGCGAAAAATGGAGGATGTAGTGGGGAATTATGGTTTAGGTACAAGAAATGAAAGAGGGGAAAAGCTAATAGAATGGGCAAATATCAATGATATGATAATTGGAAACACATGGTTTAAGCACCATAAAAGACGACTGTACACATGGATAAGCCCTGATAAGAAAATACGCAACCACATTGACTACATACTAATTCATAAAAGATTTAGAAATGCTTTAATTAATGTAAAGACAATGTCTGGTGCTGACTGTAATAGTGATCATGTACCACTATGTGGACAAATAAAAGTAAGATTAAAGATAGGGAAAAAATGGTTAACATGAGACTTAATAAAGAGGTTCTGAAAATAGATAAAGAAATGCAAGAACAATACAGAGTGACTGTGAAAAATAGGTACAATGCAATAACTAAAATACAGAGTATAGATGAACAATGGGAAATGTTAAAGGACTCCATTCATCAAACTAGCAAAGAAGTATTACCGGAGAGAAGCAAAATAGCTAAGAAAAATTGGATGAATGAAGATATCTTAAAACTGATGGACAAAAGAAAACAGAGTAAAAATGACAAACAATAATACGCTAAGATAAATAAAGAAATAAAAGAGAAATGTGGGAAAGTTGGTTAAACGAGTGACGCTGTTCCCCTCGATCTTACCAGGTGTCACCAAGTTCTCCAAATCATTTCTTCTCATAACATGCCCAAAAAATTGTGACTGTCTACGTCTAATGTCTCTGATCAGTTTACGATCTTCATTTGTTTCTTGAAGGACTTGTTCATTGGTCTTTCTGGCTGTCCATTGTATTCTTTGCATTTTCCTCAGAAACCACATTTCTACAGCCATCAGATGTTTTTCAGCCTGGCTGCTCATTGTCCAAGCTTCACATCCATATAAAAGTACAGGTTCTATGTAGCATCTCAACACTCTTTTTCTCGTTTCAATTGACATCTTTTTATTGGTCAGTATGTTTTTCATCTTGCTAAAGGCTACTTTTGCCATGGCGATCCTTGTTCTAATCTCTTCAAGGCATCTCCCATCAGATGTTATTACTGTTCCGAGATAATTGTACCTATTCACTTGTTGAAGAGTATTCCCATTAACTTGTATATTACACTGTGGTATTTCGTTCTTCCTAGTGACGACCATAATTTGTGTCTTTTTACAATTTAATTCTAACCCTTGTTGTTCACTGTGTGTAACAACCGCATCTACTAAATTTTGCAGGTCCTGTTCATTGTCTGTGTCAGGATCTTATAATTGGCTCGTTAGCTAACACGTGTGAGACAGTACAAGTAACGTGATTCGACGTAAGACACAGCAACACAAGTTCTATGGATTTATTGCCACATTAAATACAGAACGATAATTACAACAATCTACAATATATAACTCACGACGCTCACAACCACAATACAGCTCATAGGTCTGACGCTCAAGATATCAGTCGTTCGGCTTTCAATCACGGAGATTCACACAAACGCCTTGCTCTCATCGCACATGTCCGTCCGGTCTCCAGGTCCCAGCTCGGTCTGAGGTTAGCACGCCAACTGCCCACTGCCTCTAGTGGTGTCACGTGTCCTGCGTGCGTCTGTCGTCAGCCTGACCGCTGGTCGCGTGTCAGGTAACAATCTTGTCAGCCGACAATTCTTGTCCGCCGGGTGTCGCAACGATGTTGCTGCACAGCTATACCATGTTAGGCTCTGACATTCTCCCCGGGTACCTCAATGAAAGATGTCATCTTTCATTCATGATGTCTGTATATACTGGGGTAGTGTTAACTTCATGTCAGAGACTACTCTTTCCCAGTGTTATGCATGAAAATACATATATGGCATGGAAATATATACAAAAAATGTAAGTTGCATTGAAATGACAAATGAAGTACAACTTTTAACACAACTCAGGTTTCATCCCCCTGATGGCTGGTTACCTCCATTGCAATAATACCCAGTCAGATCAGTAGTACCAGCTTCACGCATCTACCTCGCAGCAATTTGAAAAAAACGTAATAATATGGTTGTTTTGCAACAGCCATCTAGCCAGACTGAAATACGACTTTACATAAGTCGCATTAAACACTCAAACTCTGACCTCATTTGGCCAGGAGCTCTTATGTTGGTTTGCAATGTTGGCAGCTCTCTGCCATGCTTGGTGGACGCCTACCCGGTGTGTTAACCATTTGAGCAACAAAATGTCTATTTATACAATACACATTAATGAATATGTTTCAAATTATGGCCCTTGGTGTAATTCATAAATGCAAGGGAAGTAATTTTGACAATCAAGAAATTCAATAAATTACAATAATTATTTAATTTCTTAGCGTCATTGCTTGACGTTTCTTCATATTAACGAGAAAAAGTCGGTAATATGAATACATTAATCAAGATATGATTCTAAGATTACACTAGTCAAAATAAATAAGTACCCAATTGGTGTATTATATTTTATAGATTCAAAAGGATTTTACAATCGTCATAAGTTTTTGAATATTTGTATATCGTCTGCTAATTTTGCTATACTTTTTAAATTACACAGGAAGTACACACGAAACGCAAAATTTAGTTGCTGTTTGACCACAAATGTTCCCGTTTTCTTTTGTAACGGATAGTTAAATGTTCTCAAAGTTCGTGTTTGATGTTCTAGTATCACAACTATCGGATTATGATGGAATGTTCTTATTACCGATGTGTTCACAACTTCTGGATAAAGATTGAATGTTCTTATTTCCGATGTTCAATTGTCGAACATTTTGGATTAAATTCGATGCAGAGGTGGTGTAGAAGTCGCTGTTCAGTCCACATTTGCACACGTCGTTAAAATATCACGGTGAAGAAAGTCACTCACAGCTGTCACTGTTAACTGGTAAAGTTCGCTTCTGGTAAGTGGTTAAGCGTCTGTGACACTGTTCTTGGTGTATATTTACAATTAATAATGTTCTCTTTCTAACACACACTACACAATTATACTACACTCATTACATGGCTTGATTAAAATAAGTATATTATACATGTCGGTTTTTTAACCGTATCACAATTACAATTATAGACCTTACACAGTAGGTGAATAGAAACAACATTCACTCATTGGTGGCTGTGTTGTTCTGAGTGTATTAGTACACTCTGCACTCAGACATTGCTTACTGGGTCGGTTGGACAACGGGACAAAAGATCGGCAATTGTATTGATTCTGCCTGAAATATGACGAACCTCGAAACTGTAATTTTGAAGCTTCAAGGACCAGCGAGCAATCATATTGTTGGATGGTACTCCGGCATTTATATACCGTAATGGACTGTTGTCAGTTTCGATGATAAAGTGACGTCCTAGAAGGTATCTGGATAGTTTCGTCACACTTTCTACTAAGGCAAGTGCCTCTAATTGCGGAATGGACCATGCCCGCTCTCTAGGCCTTAGTTTTCTTGATATGAAACAAATGGGATGCAGGATGTTGTTGTATTCCTGCAACAGGACTGCCCCAATCGCAACGGAGCTAGCATCTGTTCTCAATCTGAAAGGTAAACGAATGTTGGGCAATTTAAGGATGAGATTATTCGAATTCTTATCAGAAAAGTATGTCAAAACTTTATGAAATGCATTTCGTAGGCATTCATCGTGTACAACTTTTTCAGGCTTATCCTTGGTTAGTAAGTTAGAAAAAACCTCGGTCAGTTCTGAAAAATCAGGAATGAATTGCCTGTAATAATTGATCAGTCCCAACAAACTCCGGACTTGTTTCTTATTAGTCGGGAGTGACAGTTTTAGAATTTTGGAGACAATTTTGTTGTCTGTCATGACAAAGCCATTGGATATTCTGTACCCCAAAAATGATATCTCTTGGTAAGCCATGCTCACCTTTGAAGGCTTCACTGTCAGTCCGTGCTGTCTGATACGTTCTAGTGTCTGTTCTAGTGTCTTTATATGTTCCGTCATTGTCTCTGTATGGACACAGATGTCGTCAATATAGTAAATGATATTAGGAATGTCAGATAGGAGGAGTCGTGTCATGCGTACGAATGTGGCTGGGGCATTGACTAGCCCAAATGGAAGTTTGCACCATTCGTACAGTCCCCAAGGTGTGGCAAAAGCTGTTAGATGTCTGCTGTCTTCATGTACAGCTATTTGCCAGTAACCTTTAGACATGTCAAGCGTCGTAAAGAACTTAGCGTCAGTCAGTTCTGTCAGAAGATCGTCAGTATTTGCCATTGGTTCAAGATCTAAAACAGTTATTTTGTTCAGTTTTCTGTAGTCGATGCAAAGTCGTATTGTCTTGTCCTTTTTGCGTACAATGACCATGGGTGAAGAGAAGTCTGATAAGGATCGTCTGATGATGTTGTTTTTTTCTAAGTTGATAATTTCTTGATGTAATTGTTCTTTGTAATGTAATGGTATTGTGTATGGTCTGCATCTTATTGGTGTGTTTGATGTGAGTGTGATGTGATGCTGTACTAATTCTGTTTGTCCTGGGTTGTCTGAAAAGATGGTGTTGTACTGTTGTATCAACTGTTTGCAACTGTTTGTCTCTGCTTGACTTAGGTTTGGATTGATCTTGATCTCCTTCAAGCAGTTTGTCGTGTCTAATGTAGGTGTTGGAATCTCGTCGCTAGAATCGTCATCTTCGTGATCTATTATCACGGTGCAAGCTGTCGTATCGTCTTGTTCGTTGTCTCTGTTGTGGTATGGTCTTAGCATATTTATGTGAAATATTTTGTGTTTGTCTTTTATTAGGATTTCATAGTCTACAGGTGAGATTTGTCTTGTCACTTTATAAGGTCCCTGCCAAGAATCAGTCAGTAGCTGTCTGTCACTAGGTAGTAGTAGTAGAACGTCCTGTCTAGGTGTCAATGTTATAGTCCTGTTACCTTTGTCTGCGTACTGTCTGTAAGTAGCACCAGATAGTTTAAGTGCATTTTTAGCAATTTCACATGATTTAATAATCCTCTCACGCAATGATGTTACATACACAAATGATGATATGGGTTTCAGTATTGGAGTAGAATCAGTTAACATTTGGTGATAAATTGTTAATGGGCCTCGTGGTTTGGCACCATAGATTAGTTCAAAAGGAGAGAAACCGGTACTAGAATGTGGTACCTCGCGATAAGCAAAAAGGACAGCTGGTAAGTATACATCCCAGTTGTTGGGGTGATCTTGAGTTACTTTGGCAAGCATGTGCTTCAGATCCCCATTAAGCTTTTCTATAATCCCGCTAGAGTGAGGATGATAGGGGCTATTGAAGACTTGCTTCACTCCTAACATTTTAGTGAAAGCTTGGGTGGATGCGGCAATAAACTGAGTGCCTCTATCAGACTGGATAGTATCTGGAAACCCAATTCGGGAGAAAATATGGAAGAACACTTCCATGATGTCGTTGGCAGTAATGTTCTTTAGCGGAATCGCTTCTGGCCAGCGACTACATTGATCAATAAAGTTAGAATATATTTATTCCCTCTAGTTAGTTGTATGACTAAGAGGGCCCACAATGTCAACTGATAATTTTTCAAAAGGTCGACTGGCTAAGTCAGTGACTTGTAACTTTGCCTGTGGGTGTTTACCTTTTTTTACTAGTTTCTGGCATGTATCACAACTTCTGCAATATGTTCTTATGTCATTGCAAAATTTTGGCCAATGAAACTGTGTCAAAAGTCTTGACCTGGTTTTAACATATGCCATATGACCTGCAAAAGGTATATCGTGAGCAAGATGTAAAGCTTGCTTGCGATAAGTAGTTGGCAAAACAGTTTGCTTCGTTGTAATATCACCTCTGGTGTAAGTACCTGGTGAGTATATCATTGTGTAAAGCAAAATGCCATTTCGCATTTTTGGTTACTCTTGCCTTTTTGCCGATCAGGTCAAAGTACTTTGACAGTGAAGGATCAGCTTTTTGAGCTGTTATGAATGTTTCCTTCATAGAGTCACTAGGTGGTAATTCTGGGCTAAGCATTTGTATAGCCTCAGTTTGGTTACTTTCATCTTGCACTCTAGCAGTAGCTCTTGTTACTGCGTTCACACACTCAATGACATCAGATGATGATGGAATGATATCGTCAATGATGTGATGAGAACTTAGTGCTGCATTAGCTAACATACATTCAATAGGTGATATGACATTTTCAGTGATGACATTTGGTGGTGATGTGTTATCATCAATACATAGTGATGTTATGTCATGATTATGAGGTTTGTCATTCACCTCAGGTAAATTTCCTATGATTATATCGCACACTGGGTTTGTAAGTGCCGCGACCTTTACTTTCCCGGTGCAGGAATGGTGTTTCAATGTATGCCCATGCTAATGGATATTTTTCAATATTGCCTGAAAATGTTCTACATGTGATGTGTCTGCCTGTATAGTCTGTAGGCGTTATGAATGTTGTTTTCAGGCCAATAAGTGTACTTCCGGTGTCGCGAAGTACTGTAGCAAACTTGCCATTAACATACCCGTGATGGATGTCTAATCTGCCTTTTGAGTCTATTACCAAGTTAGCTTCCTCACTGGCAATAGGGATGGCGTGCCCGCATGTTAAGATACCATCTTCATAGAAGGTGTTACAGACAGTGCATTTGTTAGCACTAAATACATCACAAGCCTGTGCTGCATTCACAGGATGTTTCTCTGGATTTTCGTCTTCCGACGCTGAGCTATCGAATAAGGCGGCATTGGCTTTGTTGGTCATATGCCTGCCTCTACAATTCATGCGATGGTGCCCGTAAGCCTTGCAGAGAAAACATTTACGTTACTTTTGAACGATTTACGTTCTCTGTCTTGACTTGTTTATCATATTTTGCAAGTATGTTTGGTACCCTGGGTTTTTATCGCACATCTCGTTCAAATGGTGAGAAAATTTACAGTGAATGCAGTGTCTAAATTTCTCAGAGGTAGGCCTGTTTGGTTTTTGCCTACTATAATTTTTCTCATAGTTGGCCGATGCTACCCAGTTACTGTCAGTAGCTTTCAGTGGCAAAGCATTGTTTGTTGGCCGTGTAATAGGCCGACCCACGTCTTTCAATTTCTTCCACACTTGTGCATTCATTCTCCTGTAAGAACTTAGAAAACGATGATGGGATAGAAGAAATGATTTTATCTCGAATGATGAGATCTTCTAATCTATCATAACTTTTATTAATTTTGGCTGCTGAAGTCCATTTGCTGAAAACATCTCGGACTAAACAGAGGTAGTCAGAGAACGTTTGAGTTGATTTTGGACTCAATTTACTAAATTGTTCTCTGTAACCTGCCTCGTCTAACATGAAATGTGCCATTATCTTAGATTTAATATAATGGTACTCTTTCCTTAGGTCTTGGGGATGGTTTCAATGACTTTAAGAGGTTCCCCAGATAGACTCCTCATATATAGAATATTCCATTCAGAAAGTGGAACTTGGTAATGTTCCATTAAAGTCTCAAAATTTTGGGTAAAGGCTGCTATGCAGTCACCCGAGGTATAGTTACGTACGATACCTTGATACTTCTTATACTGGTTTTCTTTTTCCAGTCTTTCAGATTTCTTTGATTCTTTATTCATCGCAGTCTCAGTGTCAAGTTGTTTCATTTTCAACTGTAACTCTAGCTCTTCTTTCTTACTCTGAGCTGCTATTTCTGCTTTCTTAAGTTCACTGTCTATCTCAGCTTGCTTTGTCTTTGCAGCCATTTCTACTTCGGCTTGCTTTAATGCTGTTTCAATCTCTGCCTGTTTTAAGGCTGTTTCTGCCTCTATTTGCTTGGCAGCTTTTTCAATCTCTGCCTGTTTCAAGGCTGTTTCAATCTCTGCCTGTTTTAGAGCTCTTTCTGCTGCTCTTTCATCGCGTTCGGCAGCTTTTTCCTGAACAAGTAGGTATTCTGCGTATTTGTTCTCACTCCATTTTGTTAATTCATCACCTTCTAACTTCAATTTTAACCCCATATCGATGAAATCAAATAATGACGACATGATGGGGGAAAATACGTCAATGAAAATCAGCCTACACAAAATATGTTATAAATGGTTAGTAGAAAATAGTTTACAATTGATTTTACTATACGATGCGTGCCTACTATTGCATACGTAAAGTTAAAGTATAGAAAAATATACTCAAGTGTCCTTGGATATGGTAGGACAATCGGGCTAGGAAAAACTGTAGGGTCGATACTTTCGGAACCACTAATGACCTCTACGGCAAGGTTATGGATGGTACGGAAAAACCTGCTTTGTTTTTGGAGAAAAATAAGTTAGCGTCTATTTGTTGGTGTGTGCCTGCAAGTCACTAAGTGTTGATTAGGTTTGGATGGCGTCGAGTGTAATTGTATGTCGTAAATTTGTCGTCAACAGTGTTTCTTTCAACAGAAGTTACACTCTTTCCAAAACTCTTTGCGTTCCACAAACTCAATGCACAAAGACAATCTATCTGTATTTGAACACTCAATAACATTGATGACACATCACTTACATCAAGATGACATTCAGTAAGGACATAGACATCAAGTTTACAAGATGGCGACAAGGTCAAAATGGCGACAAAATAACAATGTCGACAAGGTCAAACGGTGACAAGTTTCACAAATCACAAATGTTTTACACGTTTACAGGATCAAACAATATGTACTGCACATTTACCAAAGGTTATAAACATATTTAAACAATGTAGTAATGGATCATACTGAGACTTTCACGATCACATTTACATAGCTATAACCTTGACAAATTTTACAAGTTCAAGAATTATAGTTTTAAATACCAAAGACGAGCAACACACGTCTACATATATTAGGTTTTTAAACAAGGACGAGCAACCCACGTCCACACATGTCAGGATCTTATAATTGGCTCGTTAGCTAACACGTGTGAGACAGTACAAGTAACGTGATTCGACGTAAGACACGGCAACACAAGTTCTATGGATTTATTGCCACATTAAATACAGAACGATAATTACAACAATCTACAATATATAACTCACGACGCTCACAACCACAATACAGCTCATAGGTCTGACGCTCAAGATATCAGTCGTTCGGCTTTCAACCACGGAGATTCACACAAACGCCTTGCTCTCATCACACATGTCCTTCCAGTCTCCGGTCCCAGCTTGGTCTGAGGTTAGCACGCACACTGCCCACTGCCTCTAGTGGTGTCACGTGTCCTGCGTGCGTCTGTCGTCAGCCTGACCCCTGGTCGCGTGTCAGGTAACAATCTTGTCAGCCGACAATTCTTGTCCGCCGGGTGTCGTAACAATGTTGCTGCATAGCTATACCATGTTAGGCTCTGACAGTCTGCAATCAAGACTGTATCATCTGCATATCTAATGTTATTGATGCATCGTCCCCCAATGTTGATTCCTTCCATATTTTCAATATTTCTGAAAATATTTTCACTGTACAGGGAAAACAGATCTGGAGACATTACACATCTCTGTCTCACACCTCTCTTAATAGGCTGATATTGGCTTACTTCATTATCAACTCTTATGGCAGCTTGTTGTTTCCAATATATGTTTTTTACAAGTCTAAGGTCTTTCCCATCAATTTGTAGATCTTCAAGCATCCTTATCATGTTGACATGTCTCACTTTATCAAAAGCCTTTGTGTAGTCAATAAAGCAAAGGTGTAAATCTTTGTTTACTTCTATAGAACGTTCGATTACGGTTCTCAGTATATACACAGCATTTACTGTACCCTTGCCTACTACAAACCCACATTGTTCTTCCCCTATTTCAGGTTGTATTTTCCTCCTAACTCTTTGCATGATAATTCTTAGCAAAATCTTCGTGATGTGACTCATTATACTAATTGTTCGATGGTGATCACATTCCAAGGCTCCTGATTTCTTTGGGATTGCAATAAATACAGAATTACATAACTCGTGAGGTATATTTCCAGTATCATATATTGTATTAAGCAGACTGGTAACTTTATCTATTCCATATTCTTCTAAAGCATTAATCATTTCTGTTGTGACGCTGTCTGGACCGGGGGTCTTGCCAGATTTCATATGATTAAGAGCATTCTGAACCTCCATCTTCAAAATTGCTGGCCCTTCATTGTTATTTTGAACTATATATTGTTCGTCTCTGTTATTGTCATAAAGGTTTTTCACGTAATCTGACCATACATGTAAAATCTGATCTTTTTCTATTATGACTCTTCCATCTTTTGTCTTTAGGCAGCCTGCTGATGTACATGTTCTTTGATTAGTAATCTCCTGAATTCTTTTGTGCATTAGTTTCGCATTTTTACTGTTGTGTTGTTTTTCAATTTCTCTGCAATTTTTCTCAAGCCATGTTTCTTTAGCCTCCTTACATAAGGTTCTGACTTTTCTGTGAATTTCTTCATATTTGGCAGGATTATTTTTGTTCTGTCTTCTTGTTTCCATTAGTTGTAAAATTTCTTCAGTCATCCATGTCTTACGGCCCACTTTCTTTACTTTTGGAATAGTTTTTTCTGCTGCACAACTGATTGAATTCTTCAGCATTTCCCATTGATCATCTACATCTTGAAATAGGATCTCTAGATCAGACAATAAATCAAATGTGTTCTTTACTTCTATGTTAAAATTATCTTGTATTTCTTTGTCAGTTTTCAATTTGCACAAGTCATATTTAGGGTTTCCTGCTGTATACTTGACTTTCTTTAACTTTACCCTCAATGTGCCAGTAATTAATCTGTGATCACTGTAACAGTCTGCATTTGGAACTGTTTTTACAACTGTTAACGCATTTCGAAACCTTTTGCTTATCAGGATGTAATCTATCTGGTTTTTAATCCTGCTGTCTGGACTCCTCCATATCCATACTCTTCTAGGATGTTGTTTAAACCAGGTGTTTCCTACAACCATTTCTTGTTCTTTTGCCCATTCTACAAGTCTGTATCCTCTTTCATTTCTTTCTCCCAAACCATGGTTGCCTACACTGCATCCATCGCCTTGCTTTCCTATTTTTGCGTTGAAATCACCCATTATGATATTTATTTCTGATTTTTTTTTTTTTTTACAGGAGCAGAATAGGGCAGGCAAAAGCCGCATTTCAGAAAATAAGTCACTATCACTGAATGTAAGAAAGAGAGTGCTGAAATGCTATGTAGAACCAGTTTTGCTGTATGGCAGTGAATCTTGGAATGTAAATGAACAAATTAGGAAGAACTTAGAAGCAACAGAGATGTGGTTCCTGAGACGAATGTTGCGAATTCCTTGGGCTGCCAGAGTAACTAACGACGACTGCCTGAAACAGGCTAATGAAACTAGAACATTATATACAACAATAAGACAGAGACAAACAGCTTTCTTCGGTCATGTGATGAGAAGATAGGCATTGGAGAACACCGTAACAATTGGAAAGATCGAGGGGAAGAGAGGCAGAGGTAGACCAAGAGAAGTGATGCTGGATGGATTGAGACGGTGGCATGGAGGAATATCAGCAGCAGAGTTGATCCAGAAAACCAAAGACCGAGATCTATGGAGAGCCATGAACGCCTACGCCAGCCGGCACGGCACTTGATGATGATGATATAGTGTCAGCAAGCTTTGCAAATCTTTGTAGCAAGCACTGACAATAGATCCACAATTTCACTTTTACAAGCGCAAACGTTCTAGTGTAAGTTACGAGCAAAGGGTTTTGCGAGGAATGAATAATTCAAAATAACTGTATTGTTCTCGATTATGTAGTGTCAACAAGTTTTGCACATCTTTGTAGTAAGCACTGACGACAGCTCCACAATTTCACCTTTAACTGCGCAAAAGTTCTTGTGTAAGTCACGAGCAATGGTTTTTGCGAGGACTCAATGTTGAAGACAACACTGACTACTGCTGCATAATTACTCTTTTAAAAGCGCCTAAGCTCTGGTTTAAGTTTCGTGCAATAGCTTTTGCGAGGACAGAATGCCAACGAAGCAGTGATAATGAATATCTCACATAGCTGTTTGTGACATAGCTGTTCGTAGTAGTACTGGTCTCAATAAATTGATCTACGATTCACTGTTTATCGCAGGTCAAACACCACTTGTAAAATCAAATGTTTAAGAACAGATGTGCATGATTTGTTATCACAGAATATAATTTTGAATGTTGAAATTTTTTTAAATGTTGCAACTGTTTAACAATTTTTAAATGTTTTATATTTAAATTAAACTTTTAAATTTTTTTTTTACATTAATTTTAACTTTCTGAATATTGAATGCTTTACTTTACTTTTTTTTTAAATTTAAAAATGTAAAAAAAAAACTTAATTGTTAAAATTATATAATTTTCAATTTTTAAATTGTTAAAATTATTAACTAAAAAAATATGTTTTACTTCTTTAAATTTTACTTTCTGAATTTTGAATGTTGTAACTTTCAAAACTTTTAAAAATTGTTATTTGCTTCCACATAAAAATTGTTATAGTGCTTCCACATTGACGTGGATAGGCCTTAGGTTCATACCAGAATACGATCAGCGATGCCAGTAGTGGGTTGTGCTCAATATTTAAATCTCAAGTCCCGAAACAACTAAATAAATCAATTTGATTATTGCTTTCTGGACTTTAGGCGGCCTGGTGTGCCTTGCCAGTGAGAAGCCATGATCGTTCGGGTCCACATCGATTGACGGACGTCAGTCGCGGCGATCGGGGAAATCGTGAGCTACAGGCTACGATGGGTGACGTTATAATATTCTGTTGTGATAATTTGGCCGTGTCCAGCGTGTGCCGCGAGGTCTAGTGGTTACACACCCGCTTCACAGCCGCTTGTCTGCCCTTAGAAACACAAATCCCCCAACCTGACCATGGGATTCGAACCTGTCTCCTCTACACGACACCTCGCTGCAGGAATATGTGTACTTCGAGGCATGACCAAATAGACACAAGGCACCCATCATACCCACCACACTACCTTTACACTCTGTTGATACATTACCTCTCGACCACACAGTCTCACAAACCCTCAACCACCCAACCCACGCCTATTCTCCAACGTGTCTTATTCAATCCTTCAACTCGACCCTGGGATTAAGACCAATCATCTCGAAATAACAATGGCGGACCCTCTTTCGCTTAACAAGACAAGATTTAACTTTCAAATAAAGGGCAGTGACATTGCAAAAACAAGCAATCGTGTGGCTATTCAAGCTTTATATCCCTTGAAACCCTAATCTATATAAGGAGTTAAGGCTTCCTTTCATGTCGTCAACCAACTACGTTACATGGACTAAAGAAGCGACTTTCGCAGGCTTGGAAGCCTGTACCATATCCGAGGTGACCGTGTGGTACAGCTCTCTTTCTCCTCTCCAATCATAGAAACCAGAGGGGTGTCCACGCCCGGTACTGAAGCCCCGTCATTACAGAGGGGTGTATTCCGAGGCAACTGGGTCATGATACAGCACCGCGGACAGGGACTGGAAGTGTTTGGGCCGAGATTTGTCATGTTTTCTCCGAGGGTTTTTTGTGCATGTCATCGTTGATCGACTCCACCCAAATGCCCAAACACTCACACAAACGTACACACAGATAATGTGGAGTAGAGTCGAGAAGCGATATCACAGCGCTCCGACATTCCCATATGTGTTCCATCCTCATCTTCAAGATCCAGCGAGGAGTATACATCAGCGAGGAATATACATGAATATAGATATAGAAATAGATAGACAGACAGGCAGACATATATAAATATATAGAGAGATACACACACAGATTTAACAGGAATGAAATAGAACAACACATCTTGATCTTGGATACAAATCTCATAAATTCTTTATGTCTTCACAGGCGATGGTCAGAATAGTAAACGACCGCGACAATGGCACTGCACCACGCACTTCAACAGACGTCCCAGAATCTTGTCAAGTAACTCCTACACAGACATCAGGTTACGTGATAAACATCCTCTTGGTTGGCGAAATGCTGCTGTATTTGTTACATAGCTGAATGCGCGTTTTTAAGAGCGTTTACACTCGCGGTGGAGGATTTCAGCTCGGAAGAATACTTCTAGACGTTCTCAAACTATATTGTGATTATTACTTATCCCTGTTTGTAGTGTCAATATTATTGCGGCTGCTCATCTTCCTGTATTACAACGGTTATTTTGGTGGGTTTGCTGAAGAAGATATATTGATAGCTGTAGTCATTGTTTCAGTGGTCACGTTAGTTGTATATTTCTTTTATTTGCTTCTGTCTGACTACATCAAAGCCAGGTTACAAGCATTTTGGGGCATTATTTGTTCATGGACACGTCGGATTCAGCATTCTGTCAGCAGGTTGTTGATTGCGAGGAAAGACCGAGCGGGTGCCATTCCTGTACCCCAGGCTGATCCAGAAAGGCTATAATGTACGACAGTCTTATGAAAAAAAAGGAGTACAGTGTAGAATACAGAGATGGTCTGTTCATGTGAAGCATATAGGTCAGGCTTTTACAATCAGTTACCATATAAATAACATAAATAATTTCATGTATGAAAAAGAAAATAAAGTTGCAGGTCATGCGTAAGGATGTGAAATGCTATGTCTGCAGGCACTGCACAAGTCGTTGAGGTGGAGATGTGCATGCGTCTCAAAACACTGCACACATGTAGTTTTCAGAGTCATGCAAATCACCACTTTGAGTGGTATTCATATATATATATATATATATATATATATATATATATATATATATATATATATATATATATATATATATATATATATATATATATAATGAGCCACATCACGAAGATTTTGCTAAGGATTATCATGCAAATAGTTAAGAAGAAAACACAACCCGAAATAGGAGAAGAACAATGTGGGTTTGTAGTAAGCAAGGGTACAGTAAATGCTGTATATATGCTGAGTAATGTAATATACGGCTGGATCCCTGGCCGAGGAGTTAGCAGCTTTCTCCGTTAACCCCGAAGACTCTCGTGGTTGACGTGAGCGCACGAGAATTAGAAGTGTTCGAGTCGCGCCAGTGACTTATGAGAGTATGCAGAAGGTCGCTCAGAAAGTTCTGGCGTGCTGATGAGTGTAATCTAGCCTAGGAATCAACATACAGCTGAAAATGCTGGTGTTGACCGCAATATCCTGAAACAGGATCTAAATGCGAAAAAAATGTAATATACGGGTAAATGGGAATATTCTTAAACAAGTCAATCGGTACAACTATCTCGGAATCGTATGTGAGGTGCCTTGAAGAGATTAGAACAAGAATCGCTATCTTGAAGGTAGCCTTTTGCAAGATGGAAAACATACTGACCAATAGCAACGAGAAAAGGAGTGTTGAAGAGCTACATAGAACCTGTACTTTTTATGGACGTGAAGCATGGACAATGAGCAGACAAGCTAAGAAATATCTAATGGCAGTGAAAAAATGATTTCTGAGGAAAATGCAAAGAATACCATGGACAGAAAAAGCAATGATCAGGTCCTAAAAGAAGCAGGTGAAAACCGTAAACTAATTAGAGACATTAGACATAGGCAGTCAAGATACTTTAGCACGTTAAGAGAAGACATAAACTAGAGAACTTAGTGATACTTGTAAGACCGACGTGAAATGAACAAGGGGAAGGCAGAAGTAAATAACTGGATGGCTTGGCCACGTGGCATGGTCGAGACAAGAACACAGAGCTGATCCACGACTCTGGTGACCGAGTGAGATGGCGAAACCTGACCTCCCACGCATATCATCATGGCACATGGTGATGAAACATTGCACACATCACTTAATGTACAGATGTCTTCCAATACTCCACACGTCACTTAATATATGGATATGAGGGATAGGGAATTGGGGTGTAAAAGATAGGCCATGATGAGGTGCGGTCATGTAACCAGACAAACATGTCTTTGAGACAAACAGTGGTGACATAAATGTCAGTTAGAGTGGTGACATAAATGTCAGTTAGAAGCGTTAGTTAAAAATGGTTAGTCACATATCCTTTACAGAATATGTCGCAGTCAACACAGCATTTTATGTCTGTATGTGATTTATTGCCAAGTTACGTTCAATGCCTAATTGTGGCATTTGATTTGCATGTTATTTATCCATCCATCCATCATGTGCCATGCCGGTAAGCGTGGGCGGTCATGTTCTGCGATCTCACTCGATCAACAGAGTCGTGGATCAGTTCCGTGTTTCTGTCTCGACCATGCCACAAGGCCAAGCCATCCAGATACTTGTCTCTAGGTCTTCCCCTTGGTCTGCTCCCCTCGATCTTACCAGTTGTCACCAAGTTCTCCAAATCATTTCTTCTCATAACATGCCCAAAAAATTGTGACTGTCTACGTCTAATGTTTCTGATCAGTTTACGATCTTCATTTGTTTCTTGAAGGACTTCTTCATTGGTCTTTCTGGCTGTCCATGGTATTCTTTGCATTCTCCTCAGAAACCACATCTCTACAGCCATCAGATGTTTTTCAGCCTGGCTGCTCATTGTCCAAGCTTCACATCCATATAAAAGTACAGGTTCTATGTAGCATCTCAACACTCTTTTTCTCGTTTCAATTGACATCTTTTTATTGGTCAGTATGTTTTTCATCTTGCTAAAGGCTACTTTTGCCATGGCGATTCTTGTTCTAATCTCTTCAAGGCATCTCCCATCAGCTGTTATTACTGTTCCGAGATAATTGTACCTATTCACTTGTTGAAGAATATTCCCATTTCTTGTATATTACACTGTGGTATTTCGTTCTTCCTAATGACGACCATAATCTGTGTCTTTTTACAATTTAATTCTAACCCTTGTTGTTCACTGTGTGTAACAACCGCATCTACTAAATTTTGCAGGTCCTGTTCATTGTCTGCGATCAAGACTGTATCATCTGCATATCTAATGTTATTGATGCATCGTCCCCCAATGTTGATTACTTCCATATTTTCAATATTTCTGAAAATATTTTCACTGTACAGGGAAAACAGATCTGGAGACATTACACATCCCTGTCGCACACCTCTCTTAATAGGCTGATATTGGCTTACTTCATTATCAACTCTTATGGCAGCTTGTTGTTTCCAATATATGTTTTTTACAAGTCTAAGGTCTTTCCCATCAATTTGTAGATCTTCAAGCATCCTTATCATGTTGACATGTAGTGAACATTTCAATTTTTAAATATTAAAAATAATGTATATGTTAGGTGGGGGGGGGGGGGGGGGCATAAGAATTTTAGAAAGGCTTAAGTGGGCAAAGCACAAAAAAGGTTGAGAAACACTGCTCTAGGGTATATATATAGAAGTAGAGGAATGAAGTAGAGATTAGAGAAAACACCAGTTGGTTGTGCGTCGTAAAACACTCTGTAGCGGAGTGCTGTCGTCATTTGGAGGTGACAGATTCGAAACCCGGTATGGAACTATAGATATCAATTTTTATGTTGTTTATTGTGTCCTTTAATGGCTACTTCATTCGTCTACTTCTATGATCAATACACGTCAATTGTTTTATGAGCTTTTATAAAGAGAAGTTTTACACGGAAGCTGGAGTTTGGGCTTGAAAGAGTGGGGAAGGGGGGAGGGGCGTAAAGGATGGACACGGTGAGCTTCCGTCAAGCCCATCAATGACCAGATGAAAATGTCTCTTCACCACTCAAGGATGATCCTGTTTGGTATGGATTATGTTGGCCGAGAGGCACAGATACTTATTTTGTTGTTAAGTTTATTTCTCTTCAAGCGGTCCAGTTTCTATATACAAGTACAAACGAGACGTGAATCTCTATATTTTAATAGTTCCATTGTGTGTAAATTTGTGTAAAATTGTGTTGTTTGACTTTTTTTTTAATTTGCATATACAACGCTTGATTGGTTCGGATTGAATTTAATAACGCTGCTTATTGGAGGAATGTGTGTACTGACAATATGCACTGTTATTTGTTCATATACAAATCAAGTATATCATCTTTCACCCCCTCTGCACAATATTTTACAACTTTAATTGTGACATTTTATTTTCATGTTTTATACACTCGGTATATTAATGTATCATGTTATTCCTGTAATATAAAACACACGATGTGGACAAGGAACAAAATGGGACGGCCATTTCTCGCCCCATGAGACGTGTTAGTGATGTGGAAGCAGGAAAAGAAGAGTATAATGACACGCCATCAGGCGCACTTTCATACTGTGCTAGACTAATACTTTGAACGACCAATCAGTGCTTGGTTAGTGACGTGGTCGGTATCGCATCGATCGCCTTTACTTTCAAGACATTTCCTGGTACGGGTTTTAGACTGGATCTACCTGAGAGTCTTGGTCAATTTACTACATCCAGCCAAATGTGGGATGGTGACCACCAGTCTATCAGATGTGGGTTGGTGACCACCGGGCTATCAGATGTGGGTTGGTGACCACAGGGCCGGCAGATGTGGGTTGGTAACCACCGGAACAGCAGATGTGGGATGGTGACCACCAGGCTATCAGATGTAGGGTTGGTGACCACCAGGCTATCAGATGTGGGTTGGTGACCACCAGGCTATCAGATGTGGGTTGGTGACCACCAGGCTATCAGATGTGGGTTGGTGACCACCAGGGCTATCAGATGTGGGTTGGTGACCACCGGGCTATCAGATGTGGGTTGGTGACCACCAGGCTATCAGATGTGGGTTGGTGACCACCAGGGCTATCAGATGTGGGTTGGTGACCACCAGGCTATCAGATGTGGGTTGGTGACCACCAGGCTATCAGATGTGGGTTGGTGACCACAGGGCTATCAGATGTGGGTTGGTGACCACCAGGCTATCAGATGTGGGTTGGTGACCACCAGGCTATCAGATGTGGGTTGGTGAACACCGGGCCAGCAGATGTGGGTTGGTGAACACCGGGCCAGCAGATGTGGGTTGGTGACCACCAGGCCAGCAGAAGGGAGTCTGTTACATGGTGCTAGCCCCGTATTGGTAAACTACGCGGCATTTACTGGGTCACGTGGTAAGAATTAATTAATATATTGTTATGATTTCCTAATAGATTACTTTTCGTTCGCTCGCTTTGAAATCAAGCATAATCCATAACGTGCAACTACTTCTAGTGCACTGGACTGATTTTTTACTTGTGGGTTAGCTTTTCCTATTACCAGTGTCCCTCGCCATCAGGCCAACCCATTCCGTCTTCAGAGGTACTTGTAATTTATGTCCCCAAGTCAAGGACGAGAAGTCAACATGTTAGTCCATCTTACCGGTGTAGGGGTTGAACCCGCTACCTCGGCATCAGCACACCGAATGTTCAAGAACGAGCGCTCTTATCCATTCGGCCAGGCTGACAACCTAACTGTAAGACAATACACAGTTTTGATGATAATTCTCCATTATTCTGAACTGTGACACATACGTTGAAATAAGGATGAATTCTTCCACCTACCAGCTATAGCATTGATATATAAATAACATTGTTGGCTACACAGTATGTTCACTGATGTTTGCTGTTGTCATTTATTCAAAAAGTTGTTATAAATGCAATTTATCACATTGGAGACCTTTTAGTAGATATTTTTTTCTTCAGCATTCGATTGTAACAAACATGAGTAACAGAAAATGAGAGAGAAACAGACAAGGGGAGAAAGCGACAGGGAGAGGGAGGGAGAGAACAAGAGAGAGACGGATACAGATACAGAATGACAGAGATAGAATGAGAGAGAGAGACGGATACAGATACAGAATGACAGAGATAGAATGAGAGAGAGAGAGAGACAGAGAGAGAGAGAGAGAACCAGAGAGAGACGGATACAGATACAGAATGACAGAGATAGAATGAGAGAGAGAGAGAGAGAGAGAGAGAGAGAGAGAGAGAGAGAGAGAGAGAGAGAGAGAGAGAGAGACGGATACAGAATGACAGAGAGCGGGAAAGAGAGACATAAGAAGATTGAGATTATATTATATATAAGGGTAGTAACTCATGTCAGACTTCTAGTTTAATTTATGAAGGGGTTAATCCAGATTAGTTCCCCTGCGGTGGCCACGAAAGGGTTTTGAACGAAATTCACAATTCTGCCTACTGTGATCGAAATCTGCTGCAAGATTTTTTGAAGCAGATCGTCTAAAATTGATTGTTAACAATATCTGCGTGTGGGTCGCTCAGACAGCAATGGCAAACTACTGGACGTCAACAAGAAAATCACAAACAGTAATACACATTCTGGGGTTGATAGCCACGTCCTATAAAGGACATGCAACTAATTTTATCTCCCTTTGTATGGAGAGCAAAAGGAGTATGGCTAGCCTTTGTGGTCTGTCTCAACGAACACACTCCTCTGTATGTAATTTATTGTATCACGTCTCTTAGACAAGGTCAAAGAATATCTTGGATACAGAAAAGAACAAATGAATCCATACGTAATGAGGAAGGTTGGCTACTAAAGATGATAGAACAACGAAAATTTAAATATTTTGGTGACTTTAAACGTCATGAAAGTTTGGAGAGAACAATCTTGGAGGTGTATATGCATGGGAAGAGAGGAAGAGGAAGGCCAAAGAGAAGATGGGTGCAGGATGCGGCGGATGATCTCAAGATGGGTGTATTGGACGCGGGACATCTTGCTTATGACCGAGAAGATTTCCAGAATATTGTTATGGGAGTGAGGTTCTGCAAAGGACCTTCTACTGAACGAATGAATTAATCACGTCTCCAGTTATCTCTATCGACGAACACTGTCCTCTCTATTTCATTCATGGTGATATCTCTTCACATACCCCCCCCCCCCCCCCCCCCCACCAACGAACCAGCTCCTCCTTT
This sequence comes from Cepaea nemoralis, assembly GCA_014155875.1. Classification (NCBI taxonomy): domain Eukaryota; kingdom Metazoa; phylum Mollusca; class Gastropoda; order Stylommatophora; family Helicidae; genus Cepaea; species Cepaea nemoralis. The sequence goes on along the minus strand of JACEFZ010023233.1, from coordinate 197,086 downwards.
CATCCACGATGTTATATCTCCATCGATCTCTTATCCACTTTGGAATTGTTTAGAATTGGAGTAGTATATTTAAGTTACACTGAGTCGACTCATTCAAAAATTACTTTGATTTATGTCTGACTGTCCGGCTCGCTGTTCTCATTGTTTGCAATCATCTGTGGGCTCTGGTTTGTCAAATCAACCAGCTCCAGACACTCTCTAGGACTGACAGATGACCAGGACACGCAACAACAACAACCACAACAACAACAACAACAACAACAACAACAGAGAACAAGAGTGCTAATTATCAAACAATCATTCATGTGCCATGCCGGAAAGCGTGGGCGGTCATGACTCGCCATTTCACTCGATCATCAGTGTCGTGGATCAGCTCAGTGTTCCTGTCTCGTCCATGCCATGTGGCCAAGCCATCCAGGTATTTTCCTCTCGGTCTTCCTCTTGGTCTGTTCCCTTCGATCTTGCCAGTTGTCACTAAGTTCCCCAATCCATTTCTTCTCATAACATGTCCAAAACAAGAACAGTTTACGATGTTCATTTGTCTCCTGTAGTACTTGGTCATTGGTTTTTCTGTTTGTCCATGGTATTCTTTGCATTTTCCTCAGAAACCACATTTCTGCAGCCATCGGATGCTTTTCAGCTTGACTGCTCATTGTCCAAGTTTCACATCCATACAAAAGAACAGGCTCTATGTATCCCCTCAACACTCTTTTTCTCGTTTCAATTGACATCTTTTTATTAGTCAGAATGTTTTTCATCTTGCTAAAGGCTATTTTCGCCATGGCGATTCTTGTTCTCTCTTCAAGGCATCTCCCATCAGATGTTATGACTGTTCCAAGATAATTGTACCGGTTCACTTGTTGAAGAATATTTCCATTTACTTGTATATTACATTGTGGCACTTCTTCCTTCCTAGTGACGACCATAACCTGAGTCTTTTTACAATTTAATTCTAACCCCAGTTGCTCACTGTGTACAACAACCGCAGCTACTAATTGTTGCAGGTCCTGCGCATTGTCTGCAATTAATACTGTATCATCTGCATATCTAATGTTATTGATGTTTCGTCCTCCAATGCTGATTCCATTTATATCCTCTACATTTCTGAAAATATTTTCACTGTATAGGGAAAAAAGATCTGGAGACATCACACATCCCTGCCTAACACCTCTCTTAATTGGCTGATACTGTCCCACTTCATTATCAATCCTTATTGCAGCTTGTTGTTTCCAATATATGTTTTTTTATAAGTCTAATGTCTTTCCCATCAATTTGTAGATCTGCAAGCATATCCACCATGTTGACATGTCTAACTCTATCAAAAGCCTTTGTATAGTCAATAAAGCAAAGATGTTACTTGTTTACTTCTATAGCACGTTCAATAACTGTTCGCAGCATATACACAGCATTTACTGTACCCTTTTCTTCTGCAAACCCACATTGTTCTTCCCCTATTTCAGGTTTTATCTTCTTCCTCACTCTTTGCATGATTATTCTTAGCAAAATCTTTGTGATGTGACTCATTATACTAATTGTTCTATGTTGATCACATTCCAAGGTTCCTGATTTCTTTGGGATTGCAATAAATACAGAGTTACATAATTCAGGAGGTATATCTCCAGTATCATATAATGTGTTCATCAGTCTGGTGACTTGCTCTAGTCCAAATTCTTCTAAAGCTTTAATCATTTCTGTTGTGATGTTATCTGCACCGGGGGCCTTGCCAGCTTTCACATGCTTAAGAAAATTTCGAACCTCCATCTCCAAAATTGGCGGTCCTTCATTATTAAATCTAATATCATACTGTTCGTCTCTGTTATTATCATGAAACAGATAAACCCAGTGGTAGCATAGTGGTCAGCACAATGACTTTCCAGCGCTTCATCCCGGGTTCAATTTACGCCTTGTAAGTGTTAGTCAGTTAGTTAGTCAATCGACAGATCATCCTCATTGCACATCGAAACATTCAATCCATAAGTGCTCGCATCCCCTCCTCAGCCAATCCCGCAGCGTGTAGCGGCTAACGATACCAGTTCTGTGTTGGTTTATCAATCTTCTTTGGCTTCCTGCGTAGTGATCTTGTTTGGACACACCTCTTTTAATTTGCTGTTCTCGCAGTCTGACCATGGTTGTAGATTCACATACATCACTTGGTTCTCGCAAAAATCTTACTTCTCGTAGTGCATTCAGAATGTCGGCCTGGTCCATGATGCGTCCGTCCTCCACAGTAGCTTTACCTGCGAGCTTCTCAGCCAGCTCATTCCCTTTTACTCCCGCAAGCCCTGGCACGAAGAAGAAACTAATCTTTGCCAGCCGAGACCGCTCCAGAGACAGCAACCACTCTCTTCAGATCCACCCCATCTCTATCCTCTTGAGCATGCTCATTGAGTCGCTAAGGAAACATGCCCTAGTGAATGTCTGTGTCTCGAGCCATGTTATTGCTTTACTTACTGCCATGACTTCCATAGTCAGGCTACTTGTGGTCTCAACAAAAGCACCAGAGTCCTCCTTCACAATTCTCCCTCCGGCCTGAGCCGTAAAGGCCCATGAGCTTCTCACATGTCGGACGACCGACCCATCTGTGTAAATGACAGGATCACCGTCTAAAAAATTCTCGAAAAACAACGCTTGTACTTCCGCGTCCACAGCAGCCGCATTTTCTTGTCTGCATGTTCTGTCTAGTTGGATGCAAACAGAAAAAGACGTATATAAATCTGTTGACACATGTACCCACTCCTCGCCAGGTTCTAAGTCCACAAGTGAACTCACCCTTTGAAGAATGTCATCGGCTTGACCCATCCACGACCTTCCTCTTTTTAATCTGCTGCTCTTCACCTTCATAATTTCACTATGCAGTGGAAGTTGTGTGTTTGCGTTAACTCTGAGGTAGGCACGTGCTATGCAAATTTGTATTGTGTCTTCAATGGGTGGGAAATCAAGAAGGTAGCGCATCACCCTGCATGCTGTATCTCTTGTTCATCCATGAATAATGCGCATAGCTTCGTTCTGTATCCTTTACATTCTTTCCATCTGCTTACGGCTGAGAGTCAGGATCACCATCGCAAACTCAAAAACAGACATGACCAGCCCCTCGTATAGAAGGCATATTGCTGCGTTGCAGTTCCACATCTGCAGTGCCATGATAATGTATTCAGAATATACAACGCGCATTAATTAGCTCGTCAATTAGAACATCAACAAAGTCTCACTTCATAAACTTGTGAATGCGAAATAACAAACGTAGCTCCGGTGAAAGTTCAACACCTTTTAATTCGGCGTTACAGAATTATATCATTAAAATTCCAGTGGCATCGCATAACTCCCGTGACACCGGGACAACATCTACTTAAAGCATCCACGTATAAAATAATATCTATGTCTGCATCATTCACCTTGACGCTCCTCCCATTTCGGTTTCAATGTTCTTTCGGATCCTTGTCGTTATGTTCATTCAAGATTCGTCTAGTCTTCGGTTCACTGTACTTAATCCATGGTGTCTCCTCAACGAATGCTTTCTCCTGTTATCCACTTGAAAACTTCCATCCAAATATCCAACTGCCACCCGAATTTGATTCCACAATTGAAAACACATCTCTTCAGTAAGATGGCTCCACAGCGTATGCTTGGTTTTTATGTTTTTCGTCGGTATGACGTATCTCGTCTCTCTAGCTTTTGGCGCACTATCCACTTTTGCTATATACTTCGGGATTTTCCTTTTATCCTCTCTGCATCATATGTTTCTGCAATAGCTATGTGGCACATAGATAGCGCTGCTCACAGTTTGTTGCCGCCATCACCCACATCGCAGCCAAACCTCGCTTGTCAACGTCTAGAGGTATTAGAAGGTAAAGGGTTCAAGACAGGTAAATCAAATCAAATCAAATCAACTTTATTAGGGTCACAAATTGGGTGCGCAGGCCCGTCTGACATTCGGCCCTTCCAATCACTCGTCTTTCGTTCATCAAGAGCATTATACATTTACATAGGAAGAAAAATAAAAATTGTGAAATGAATGTTGTAAACATAAACAAGGCAAATTACCATGTTATGAGGCCCATCTCCCACCTACCCATACATCACCCCACCCACCCACACACACACACACACACACACCCACCTACCCACACACACGCACACCAAGGGACACATACATACCCCACCAACCGACCCATCGCCCTCCCGCACATCCCCCCACACACACACTGCCCTCGCCTGTTCCCCCAAACAAAACACACTCGCCACCCACAAATATTCCCCCACCAACCAACACATCCCACGCCCACCCACATACACATCCTAACCCATGCATCCTCTCCCCACCCACACCTCAAACCACCCTTCCTCAAACCACCCATCCCCCAGCCATATCTCCATCGACCACATATTCCCCACCCACGCACACAATCCCCCACCAACTCACACATCGCACATCCACTCACACATCCCCAAACCATACACACACATCCCCACCAACTGACATCTCCCTACCCCCCCCCCCCCCACACACACACACATCTCCCTAACCACCCATACATCCCCAATCCACTCACACACACCCGACCACCCACACATATATCCTCCTCCCACCCATACATGCCTTAACCCAATCCCCCACCACACAATCTCCCACCTTCACATCACATACATCCCCTACCACGTAATATTCCCAACCCACGCACCGCACACACACATATCCCTCACCAACACATCCCACACCCACATATAACCACACATCCCCACCTACACACCACACACATATCCCCCAATGACATACCACACAATATTTCCATCCACACCCACACAGATACCCTTACCCATCCACCCCACATACCCCACCCACACACACTTTCCTCACCCACACAATATCCCCAACCAACACACGACACACCTCTCCCCACCCACACACGCATTCCCTACCAGTCGACCAACACACACTCACTCACGCACACATCCTCCACTACGCACCCACACACCCCCACCCACCCACCCCCAACCAAACATCTCTCGATCACAATACCCCTACCCACACACATCCTCCACCCACTCGCGCATCTCACCCTGACACATACACATCCCTCATCCGGGGAATATTCTCTCCAATTCATCTTCGTCTATCGAGGTAGGGAGAAGAGTTCTTAATAGCTCTTTTTTTTCTAGCTAATTCTGATTTGAGGATGCGAATCATGGATAATTAGCAGACAAGTGAGGAATTGTATAGAGGCTGCAGTGATATGGTTCTATAGAAACATGATAAGAACGCCGTGCGCGGATAGATAGAGCAATGAAGGTCATCACAACGAGAAAGCGGAGGGAAAGAGAGAAAATGCAAGGCAGTTCGACATCATTACATGGAGGAACATGCATATTAGAAATGATTGGCAGCACAAGAAACATAAGGTTGTAGAAGACATGATCACCCACGCCACACGTCATGGACTATAAGAAAACTAGCAGCACAAGAGACAGAAGGCTGTGGAGAGACACGATCACCCACGCCACACGTCATGGACTATAAGAAAACTAGAAGCACAAGAGACAGAAGGCTGTGGAGAGACACAATCACCCACGCCACACGTCATGGACTGTAAGAAAACTAGAAGCACAAGAGACAGAAGGCTGTGGAGAGACATGATCACCCACACGACATGGCACAGACTATAAAAAGACCAGCAGCACAAGAGATAAAAATCTGTGGACATATATGATCACCCACACAACACTACATGGACAGTAACAAGAAGAAGGTACATTAACACATGAACTCAGTAATTCCTGTGGTAACATACAGGTGTGAAACTTGGATATTTAACAAATCAGCGGTAAAAAAAATAAAACGTATCCACATTTGTTACAGAAGAAATTTCAAACTTAATTGGCCAGAAAGGAGAAACCAGATTTGTATCCAGCATATATTCAGATGGCGGCCTCTACAATGTTCAGAGATTGAAGGCCAAGACCAAAATTTTGAAGGTACTGATAAGAGTTGCTATTTGCAGATGATGCTGCAATTACGACGTACTCTGAGGAATAATTACAACGTCTACTATTTGCATGCTTGTTTTTAATTTGCTTTAACAATTAGCAAAAAGAAGACAGATTATGGCGTACCATCAATCATTATTAACAACGCAGAATTGAAGATAGTAGACCATTTTACAAATTAGGATCAGAGGTAAATAGCAAATTATCCCTAGATCAGGAAATCAACATCAGAATTGGTAAGGCAGCAACAACAATGAACAGGTTAACAAAAGAGTCTGGGAGAACAGGAAGCTTACTGCCAAAACAAAAATCCTTGTCTACCAAGCCTGTGTCCTTAGTACTCTTCTTTATGGCAGTAAAGCCTGGTCAACGTACTCACATCAAGAGAAACGTTTAAATAGCTTTCATATGCGGTGTCTGCGAATAATACTTGGTATTAAGTGGCAAGACAAAATCACAAATGCTGAAGTATTGGAAAGATCAGGTTGTGTGACGGTTTGTTCCATTCTCAGTCTTCGTAGACTTAAATGGATAGGACACGTTAGGAAGATGGATGATGGTAGAATATCAAAGGACATATTTTTTGGTGAACTACACATGGGTAAGAGATCTCGGAGTCGGCCTCTACTATGATACAAGGTTGTGTGTAAGCTGGACATGATTGATACAGGCACTGATAATGCACATTGGGAGCAAGTCACCCCCGAACGTGTTGCATGGAGGACAAATATCAGAAATGGAATAAAGACAAAGGAGAAAATGATTGCAGATAAGTCACACACTGAGCGTGTGAGATGTAAGATGGTGCGCGATGGTGAAAATGACCATGTGTTCGCATGCATTCACTGTGGTCGAACATGTACAGCACGAATAGGTCTGATCATTCACATTCACCGCCGCCATGAGTTGTAATTATTATGCCTTTTTTTTAACACAGTGTAACAGTGTTGTATCTTTGATCTATAGAGGGAGAATTGTAACTAGAGGTTGGAAGGATATTGCCACGAAACTCTGATATTTGTTTAGTCGGGTATGAGTAGAAGGAAACTTTCGGACGTATATGCATTTTTGGCAGCATGTAGAACGTAGGTTTACCTAGGTCACAGTCATGGATGTGCATTGAAGAGGCACTGGGTGGTAGAACATTGTCATGAATGAACTGTGCAATGGTGTTCCGAGTCTTCAGTTTGTAGGAGAGTGAATTGTCATCGGCGCAAGGGGAGCAGTATATGAGTTTGTTGAGATTGGACATGCCTTCCTCGACATATAGATCTTTACGCCAAACAACCACAGCACCACCCTTACCGCAGGCTTGGTGACTATGTCCTATACATGGTGTAGTTGGGATAAGGGACGCCATTCTCGAGGGAATAGATTATGGCTTTTCAGGCGAGAACAGGAAATTCGCCATATATCGTAGAGTGTGTTGGTTATGTATAGGTCAAGAGTGCTGGAAGCTCTTGCAGATGGGGGACCAGGTAGATCGGAATTTACCTAAAAATTGAAACATGTTCGCAGCTTGTGTGGTGTGATTGAGAACAGCCTTATCTGTATGGTGAAACTTTAAGATGGAGTCCTCTGTGCGAGTTGTCAATGTTCTCAGGGACAACATGATTGTCCATTCGAGAGCGTGGAGGGACAAAACTGAAAACTTTATCAAATCCAATGTGTTCTTCAGTAGGCAGTGGTAGATCAGGTGGGACCTAGATCTCACCATTAATATCAGTCAAACAAGTCTCACTACCTCCATATACTATAAGCCTACTGATGCTCGCCGTTTCCTCCCATACAGTTCATCCCAACCTAAAATCGAAACATCAGTTCGCCGTGTTGTGGTTTAACTTACTGTTATATTATTATTATCATTGTCATGTTTACACAGTGATTTCCGTTTTCCTGCTTCGTGTCCGTTGAAATGTTTGCACATTGTGTATGTGTTATTATATCTCACGTTTCCTCAAGAGCCACACCTACCTGCCTGTTTTCATTTTGTATTGCAATATAACAGCTAAACTGAAACACCAGTCATCTTTAATACTTATCTTTCTCCATGCCATGATGTATAACTGTATAGCATCTTCACTCTTTGTCTCCCCAGCCCCCCACCCCACCGCTATTATTTTTTGCTCCCCCCCCCACAAACTTAAACTTTCCCATTGAGACGACAGACTTTCCCCTTCTCATGACATGCCCACATAATTCTGATGCTTCTAGTAACTCAATGGTTCTCAACCTTTTTTGGCCCATGCAACACTTCACCAAATTTTCAGAACGTCATTCCCCTTTCCCCCATTTTTATATTTCCTCCATATAAACCTTGCCAGTTGTCACTAAGTTCTCCAATCCATTTCTTCTCATAACATGTCCAAAAAATGTTAACTGTCTACGTCTAATTTCTCTAATCAATTTACGATTTTCATTTGTCTCTTGTAGTACTTGGTCGTTGATTTTTTCTGCCTGTCCATGGTATTCTTTGCATTTTCCTCAGAAACCAAATTTCTGCAGCCATCAGATGTTTTTCAGCTTGACTGCTCATTGTCCAAGATTCACATCCATACAAAAGGAAAGACTATATGTATCCCCTCAACGCTCTTTTTCTCGTTTCAATTGACATCTTTTTATGGTAAAAATGTTTTTCATCTTGCTAAAGGCTACTTTCGCCATGGCGATTCTTGTTCTAATCACTTCAAGGCATCTCCCATCAGATGTTATGACTGTTCCGAGATAATTGTACCGATTCACTTGTTGAAGAATATTCCCATTTACTTGTATATTACATAGTGGCACTTCGTTCTTCCTATTGACTACCATACCTAGTGTCTTTTTACAATTTAATTTTAACCCCAGTTGCTCAATGTGTACAAACACCGCATCCACTAATTGTTGCAGATCCTGCGCATTGTCTGCAATCAATACTGTATCATCTGCATATCTAATGTTATTGATGTTTCGTTCTCCAATGCTGATTCCATTTATATCTTCTACATTTCTGAAAATATTTTCACTGTATAGGGAAAAACGATCTGGACACATTACACATCCATGCCTAAAACGTATCTTAATAGGCTGATATTGTCCCACTTCATTGTCAATCCTTATGGCAGCTTGTTGTTTCAAATATATGATTTTTATAAGTCTAATGTCTTCCCCATCAACTTGTAGATCTGCAAGCATATCCACCATGTTGACATGTCTAACACTATCAAAAGCTTTTGTGTAGTCAATAAAGCAAAGATGCATATCCTTGTTTACTTCTATAGCACGTTCGATAACTGTTCGCAGCATATACACAGCATTTCCTGTACCCATTCCTTCTACACATCCACACTGTTCTTCCCCTATTTTAAGTTGTATTTTCTTCCTCACACTTTGCATGATAATATCGTAACAAAATATGTGTGATGTAACTCATTATGCTAATGTTCTGTGTTGGTCATATTCCAGGGCTACTGATTTCTTTGGGATTGCAATAAACATACAGAGTTACCTAATTCAGAAGGTATATCTCCAATGTCATAAGTAGTATACAATGCGGTATTTGAGTAGCAAATAAGCATCCGGATCCTTCGTGGTGACGTCATTTTTACTACATGAAGAGTCATGATCCTATGCTCTGACGTCAGAAACCGGATCCTTATTTTTGAAATATTTGCGGCTATTTTTTGGATACTTCCGGTGTCACTTCCGGTTCATCCGGTTGACTACTTCCGGTTGATTACTTCCGGCCCATAGTGTGTCTCCCGGGGAACGCGGGCGTCGTGAACCGGTTCGAACCAGACAGGGCGTCGTCACGCGCGAGGCTGCGTGGGTGACCGAGCACGTGGTGTGTGGATATCGAACCATTCGGCGAGGAGTCCGAAGTCAATATGACAGATTGGAAAAAATGATTTGGTCCATCACATGAGTTACCTCGAGTAACCAGAGTTGGACGTATGAATAAAACTTCACGACTCAGAATGACAGTTACCAACATTCTCTCGGTGCCCATATAGGGTACCCATGCTTCAGCTCTAAGAGATAGGCGAAAATCTGCGTAATAAATACTAGCGACGCAAACATTAACACTAATACATTAATTTAAAAAAAAAATCATAATAAATGGCTATATTTCTAGTAGATGTAACGTAGATTATTAATCTGAATATAAAAATATTATTCTCAAATAATATAATTAATATCGTATTAAAATATTATTGAAAAATAAGAAAATATAATAAACAGCGCCAGTTATATTCCCTTGTATACAAGAATAAATAGTCTCCCTTCATTGCACCGTAACAAATGTTACAACAGGTCACACAAAGTTCAACTCATGGCATGTGACTTATAGTCGAGTGAGAAACGTCTAAAGACTAAATGCTGACTGGGAGTCTTACAATATATCACTCGGGCCTGTTTCCATCTTTCTGTCTCTTTTCTTTCTTTCTTTCTTTCTTTCTTTCTTTCTTTCTTTCTTTCTTTCTTTCTTTATTTGTTTATTTCTTTCTGTCTAGTTTTCTTTATTTCTTTATTTCTTTCCGTCTTTCCGTCTTTCTTTCTTTACTTCTCTAAATATCTCGGTGTGCTGGTAAGTGAAGAACACTCCCAATATTTTTAGAACCACTCTGCCCTACTAGAGATTTTGACAACATATCTCTCTGCCCTTTCCGTGACCGACCAGACATACTTGTGGGTGGTCGAGAATAACCCCGTGCCGGCTTGACGATAAATGAAAACAATTTAGCGTGGTCGCTCGCTGACCGCTAATCAGATTATCTCTCTGCGATCAGGTGAGGAATGTTTGCACCGGAGTCCGACGCTTAGTTAAATATATAGAAAAACGGGGAAATATACGTCTGCTTTTGACAATGCTTTTATCTCCTTTTTCTATGTACGATGAATAGGTTATAACTATTGTGAATTACAACAATACCACAAAGTGACGACGCACACATAGAATATAAACATGCATGACCAAATCATAGCGGCTATTCATCATCATATGGCGTACGCAGGCGACCATGGCTCTCCTCAGCATCGGAAACGCCTTTACAATATAGTGTTGTAAAGTGCCCTCATGTCATTTGAACGAATGCGGTGTATGCCCTAAACTGATAGTAATCCTGGATAGCTGAATGCCTGGCCATTAATTATCACCATAATCATGTGCCATATCGGTAAGCGTGGATGTTGACAAATCTGTTCTAGCTTGCAGTAATCGCGCAATAGTGGTAAAAATTATGCACCCGATAATGATAAAAGAGACGTATTATACAGAGATCAATGATAACACACCACCCAGGCATCTTTTAAAAGTAAAAAAGAGGTCTGACATGCCTTTAATCACATGTGCGTGAGTCCATTCCAAGAGTTTGACATAAATATCACACATGTGTGAATGTAAGTAGTATGGGATGTCACAATCGAGTCGTAGGGTTGTTCACTATATGACCCGAAATAATCTCTTATATCGAATAAGTGTCGCCACAACAAGCATTAAGAAGTTGAAATTTCAAAGCTCATGTGGTAGGATACATAACTACTTCCGGTTTTGTGTAGTTAAAAACGTACAAAACTGTAATTATTAAAAGAGATATTTTAAAAATAGTCTATTTGATGTATAAAGTGAATGTACTAAAAGGTTTATCGATAGAAATATATGATTGTGTAACAGAGGGTGCATGTCAAATACAGAGCTATTATTTATAGTATATATTTCGATAACGTTGGTATAGTAACTTATTCTTATAATAGTTTTACAAATACGTATGCCCACAAAAACCTAATTAGCAAACTGTGGAGCATACTAAAAGCAGAGCCAAACAGCTATTACATTGCGTGTCTTAATATCCCACAAAATCAAAAAGCCGAGAAACCATTCAGTCAGTCTTGTGATTATGATGATGGTGGTAGTTTTGCAGACCTATTAATGGTTCGACTGCGAGATGTGCTTACAACAACACTTCACCAAAGACGAAATAATAACATTAAGCCTGAATAGAATTGAGGAGTGGATCCTCAACTATAATCGCCAACAGGATACCGCTGAACAATACCCATCCAACGTAGAGCGATCAGTGTCACCGACCTCCTTAACCGTTAGTCAATCCACACTAGCGGACGAGTATTAAAACACCTACATCAAAACAAGATGGCTGTAATATACTTACAATCATGTCTTCAATAGCTGACCAGTCCTCAATACAAAGAAAACTTTCGAGGGTGTGAAGAGACTTATATGAATATCCCTTGCTATTCTGGCTTCACAGACTGTATCTCACAGTGAATACAACTCAATTAGCACGGTGCCCTTTATGCTATCTATTTTATCATGTTGAGAGGTCATGGGGCGAGCATAACCTGCATTCCCCAGCCCAGCTCTAACATACAACGGGTCAACGAACGGGTAACAGAACGCTTAGTCGTGCTATGCAGAAAACCGCGTCAGCGTAATCTGAACCGTTTGACCTAAGAGACTGGCTGAAACCGGTTTTACGCGTAGCTCACATACTAGTATATAAACCCGAGGCTGGTAACAGTCAAGCATTGTGATCCGAAGATAACTACAGACCTCAAGGCCTACTTTCTGGGTCTACATGTCTCGCTGTGGTGAGACAATTAGAGCAGTGGGATGTGGTGATAAAGCCGTGTTTGTCTCATCCTACAGAAGCACGATCACGTTACACGTCCTTATATTCTTCGGTGAATCCGACAAGAAGTTTCCTACTAAGATTGGCATGACACTTACTCGTTAAGAATATGAACTGATGATCGCTATGCAGCGCGCGATTCCAGCTGACATTGACAGACTTAATCAAGTTAACCAAGTCAGTAACGAAGTCAAGCAATGCATTAACGGAGGCTAACAATTCAGTTACCAAAACAATAAAGTCAGTGCTTATGTCAAAAAGGGTACTAACCGATGCAATCAAGTCCAAAACACGCAAGGCAGTGCTCAAGTCAAGCAGGGTATTAAACGAAGCCACCAAGTAGACGCATACTATACTGTCGGTTTTCAAGCCAGTTACACTCAGATGTGTGATGACCCCAGCAGCCAGATGTGTAATGAGCCCAATAGCCAGATCTTTGATGTGCAACAAGACAACAACCGAAGTAGTCAAGTCCAAAACGATCAACACAGTGTTCAAGTCAAACAGGGTACTAAAGGAAGTCACCAAGTAGACGCATACTATACCGCTGGTTTTCAACCCAGCTACAGTATGATGTGTGATGACCCCAGCAACCAGATGTATTATGAGCTCAATATCCTGCTGTTTGATGTGCCCGAAACCCAGTTGTTTGATGTGACTGAGACTGAGAGGTATGCCTACCAAGCAGGAGACCAGTCTTATGACTACACGCCACCTAACATACACATACCAGGCTACCAGCCGGAAAAACCAACCTACCAAGACAATGGTGTGAAGAAATCCAGAAACAACATACTATGTGTATAGCTCTGTATGTACAGATAAAATGTTGTGATAATACTATGTATACCAGCGCATATTGCATCATCCATGTTGTATAATGACATTATGCCTTTTATAATAAAATGTACTGAAATACTGTAAGTAAACAAGTATATATTATAACAACGTCTTGATTGTTGATTGTATATTTAGTGGTTACGGTATATATAGTTATCATGTGATTAGAGAGTGATACATACTGACGAGAAATTCAAGAAATACTTCAACAAAACTAAGGAAACGGGTTAAGCAAAGAAGGAAAACGGTTGACCAAAAGTCTGAAATATCTCAACCAAAGTTATGAAAAGTAGGAAACTTTGCTAAAAGTAGGAAAAAACTGTTACCCAAAAGGGAAATTTGTTGGCCATCTTTCAATCAAATTTATAAAAAGTAGGAAATTTGTTAACCAATTGGCAAAAATCTTGGCCAAGTAAGAAACTTCATTGGCCAAATGTGAAAAGTTTGGCCAAATTTCAACCAAACTCATAAACAGTAGGATATACTGTTGACCAAATGTGAAAAATTGTAGCCAAAGTTCAACCAAACTTATGAAAAGTAAGAAAATTTTTTTACCAAAACGAAAAATCTTGGCCACATTTCAAACAAACTTATAAAATGTAAGATACATTGTTAACCAAAGTGAAAAATCTTAGCTATATTTCAACCAAATTTATAAAAATCTCAACCAAACTTATGAAAAGTGAGAACCTTTCTTAACCAAATGTGACAAATTTGGCCAAATTTCAACCAAACTCAAAATAAGTAGGAAATTTTGTTGGCCAAAAGTGAAAAATTGTGACCAAAGTTCAACAAGACTTATAAATATCTCACCTAAACTTATGAAAAATATGAAACTTTGTTAACCAAATGTGAAAAGTTTGGCAACATTTCAACGAAACTTACAAAAGTATAAACTCTGTTACCAAATGTGAAAAGTTTTGGTCAAGACAGATATATTTCATACAAAACGTATGAAAAGAAGGAAATTTTGTTAACAAAATATGACAAATTTTGGCAAAATTTCAGCCAAACTAGAAGGAACATCCCTTAATTAAATGGGGAAAATATCTCACGTTGTCATTTTACATCCCCTACCTACTAGAGATATTTGTCGCAAACAACAGCTGTATTTCAGAAAATTAAAAGTATCTTATCTGATAAGTCACTACGTTGAATGAAAAAAATAAAATTTCAACAATAAAATTCTACATAAATTAACAATTAAATTTCTGTTTATTGTTTCCAAATTGAATGTTTCATGTAGTAATACCAATGATATAGAAATACATATTATATAAATAATAGCTCTTTATTTGACATGCACCCTCTGTTACACAATCATACATTTCTATCGATAATGGGTACGTAGACCCCAGAGTACACTTTCACCTTCCCCTACGACTACACACTACTACCTATATTATTATGGTACGACCATAGCTCTGTGTTCAAAAGTTCGAATGCCAACTGTATTCGATGTCGTTCCCACCTACCATAATATATGAAGACATGGCTTTCTCTTCAGTTATATGCAGCTAGCACCATATATCCCTTTATTATACTAATATTGTTAGAATAACTACATGCCTACTTGGAGAAAAACATAGAAAATGTGAGAGATTTATCAAAAAGCCAACTCACCATTAGCGACTTGCAACATGATGATCTGCTTGTTCCTCACATAGAGCGGTATTTCTAGATGGTGAATGGTGGACGTTATATACACGCTATTTGCTGGCCTAGAATGATAAGCAGAACATTATGCACTGTCTGGTCCTGAGACCGGATGCGCCACCATCTTTGACCGGTTTTAGCCAGTGAGTACTTGTCTCGGATGTATTTTTATGGATGCGACCTGACGCAGCGCCTAATTTGAGGACTTGCAGCCAGTGAGCACGTGGTCTTGTTGTAGTCATTACACATGCGACCAGAAGCATCGTCATATTTGATCGGATACGACCATTACCCATGTGTACCGGATACAGCGCCATCGTATACCACGTATAATCGGATGCGACGAAATGTTTGACCGGCTTCAGCCATTGAGCACGTGGTCTGGTTGTAGCTATAACACATGCGACCGGAAGCAGCGCCATATTTGACCTGTTTTAGCCAGTGAGCATGTTTCTTGTTTTGCCATTAACCAAGTGTAATCTGGTGTATTCCTTAGATACGTGTACATGTGTCTGGTTCTACACCATCACACAACCCAAGGACGAGACTTGTGTATGTACCACTTAGTACACCATTCTCCCTTGGTCTGATGACAGTGTTGAAATCCCATCCACTACTGACACTAATAAACGCTATTAAAATATATAATAGATTACTTTACAATAGACATAACTGGAAAAAGCCAGGTCTTCTGTCGATCGGCTCCGTAAATATGCATTGAAATTGTTAGCGGTAGACGTCCTACCCATGCTGCCATCTTTACATTTCACTTTATACATCAAATAGACTATTTTTAAAATATTTCTTTTAATAATTACAGTTTTATGTTTTTAACTACACACAACCGGAAGTAGTTATTATCCTACTGCATGAGCTTTGAAAATTCAGAGTCATAATGCTTGTTGTGGCAACACATATTCGATATAAGAAATTATTTCGGGTCCTTGGGTGAACCACCTTACGACTCGATTTTGACATCCCATACTACTTACATTCACACATATGTGATATTTATGTCAAAATCTCGGAATTGACTCACGCACATGTGATTAAAGGCATGTCAGACCTCTTTTTTACTTTTAAAATATGCCCGGGTGGTGTGATATCATTGATCTCTGTATAATACGTCTCTTTTATCACCACCGGGTGCATAATTTTTACCACTTTTGTGCGATTACTGCAAGCTAGAACAGATTTGTCAACATCCACGCTTACCGATATGGCACATGATGATAATGATGAATGGCCAGGCATTCAGCTATCCAGGATTACTATCAGTTTAGGGCAAACACCGCTTTTGTTCAAATGACATGAGAGCACTTTACAACACTATATTGTTAAGGCGTTTCTGACGCTGAGGAGAGCCATGGTCGCCTGCGTGCGCCAGTCGACATGACACATGATGATGAATAGCCGCTATGATGTGGTCATGCATGATTATATTCTATGTGTGCGTCGTCGTTGTGGTTTTGTTGGAATTCACAATAGTTATAACGCTATTCATCGTACCTAGAAAAAGTAGACAAAAGCGTTGTCAAAAGCAAACGGTGCAAACAATCCTCGCCTGATCGCAGAGAGATAATCTGAATAGTGGTCAGCGAGCGACCACGCTTCACGGTTTTCAATTATCGTCAAGCCGGCACGGGGTTTTTCTCGACCACCAACGAGTATGTCTGGTCGGTCACGGAAAGGGCAGAGAGATATGTTGTCAAAGTCGCTAGTAGGGCAGAGTGGTTCTAAAACTATTGGGAGTGTTCTTTGTTTACCAGCACACCGAGATATCTAGAGAAGTAAAGAAAGAAAGACGGAAATATGGAAAGAAATAAAGATATCGAGAAATCAAGACAGAAAGAAAGAAAGAAAGAAAGAAAGAAAGAAAGACACAAAAGAGACAGAAAGGTAGAAACAGGCCCGCGTGGTATGTTTTAAGACTCCCTGTCAGCATTTAGTCTTTGGACGTTTCTCATTCGACTATAATTCACATCTCATGAGTTGAACTTTGTGTGACCTGCTGTAACATTTGTTACGGTGCATTGAAGGAAGACTATTTATTCTTGTATACAAGGAATACAACTGGCGCTGTTTATTATATTTTCTTATTTTTCAATGATATTTTAATACGATATTAATTATATTATTTGAGAATAATATTTTTATATTCAGATTAATAATCTATGTTATATCTACTAGAAGTATAGCCATTTATTATGTTTTTTAATGATTAATGTATTAGTTTTAATGTTTGCGTCGCTAGTATTTATTACACAGATTTTCGACTATCTCTTAGAGTTGAAGCATGGGTACCCTATATGGGCACCGAGAGAATCTTGGTAACTATCATTCTGAGTCGTGAAGTTTTATTCGTACGCCCAACTCTGGATATTCGAGGCAACTCGAGTGGTGGGCCAAATCATTTTTTCCATACTGTCATACTGACTTCGTTCTCCTTATCGAAGGGTTCGATATTCGCACACCACGTGCTCCGTCACCCACGCAGCCTCTCGCGTGACGACGGCCGGTCCGGTTCGAGCCGGTTTGCGCCATCCGCATGCCTCGGGAAACGCACCATGGACCGGAAGTATCAACCTGAAGTAGTCAACCGGATGTACCGGAAGTGACACCGAAAGTATAAAAAAATAGTCGCCAATTTGTCAAAAGAAAGGATCTGGTTTCAGACGTCAGAGCGTAGGATCATGACTCTTCATGTAGTAAAAATGACGTCACCACGAAGGATCCGGATCGTTATTTGCGACTCAAATACCGCAATGTATCCTATTTATGACACTGGAGATATACCTTCTGAATTAGGTAACTCTGTGTTGATTACATTCCCAAAGAAATCAGGAGCCCTGGAATGTGACCAACACAGAACATTAGTATAATGAGTTACATCACAAAGATTTTGTTACGAATTATCATGCAATATATATCATGCAAGTGGGGAAGAAAATACAACCTGAAATAGGGGAAGAACAGTGGGGATGTGTAGAAGGGATGGGTACAGGAAATGCTGTGTATATGCTGCGAACAGTTATCGAACGTGCTATAGAAGTAAACAAGAATATACATTTTTGCTTTATTGACTACACAAAGGCTTTCGATAGAGTAAGACATGTCAACATGGTGGAAATGCTTGCAGATCTACAAATTGATGGGGAAGACAATAAAATTATAAAAAAACATATATTGGAAACAAGAAGCTGCCATAAGGATTGATAATGAAGTGGGACAATATCAGCCTATTGAGAGAGGTGGTAGGCAAGGATGTGTAATGTGTCCAGATCGTTTTTCCCTATACGGTGAAAATATTTTCAGAAATGTAGAATATATAAATGGAATCAGCATTGGAGAACGAAACATCAATACCATTAGATATGCAGAGGATATGTAAAGGTGTTGAGGAGGTACGTGCAGGACATAGAAAGGACAAGGTACAGAATATAGGTAATGACATATAGAACATAGATAAGGACTTCTACAGGGTAGTAGATAGAGTAGAGACAGAACACAAGTCAGGACTTAGTATTATCATAAGACAGGACATCTACAGGACAGTAGATAAACAGGAGACAGGACTTAGGTGGGGACACAGACGTTTCAGAACCAGGACACGGGTAGGACCAACCCAGAGAATAGGATTGGACGCCAGTTCGCGGGATACCACCCTGAACAGACCAGACGTTAGTACAAACCAGCTTAGCACGGACAGACAACGAGAATGATTGGACAGCACGAGGGTCTGACAGACAGCACGGGGTTTTACGGACAGCACGGGATCTAGGACGACAAAGCCAGCTGACGTGTTGGAAAACGTCAGACGGCACGCGACAGTTTTCAAGAGAGGACACTTGTGTATTTCCGAGTGCAAATGCTTAGTTTGCTAGGGAGCTAGTTGAAGATAGCGAGTGTGGAGTTTGAGCAAGTGATTGTGTATGATTATTGTAGAGAAGGTGGCATTTGTATATTTGTTCAGGCAGCCACCGCCTGGATATATTGTGTAATTATCTCAGGTTCCCTGAAATAAAATATGTGATGTACCATCCACACAACGGATGTTTCTTTGGGTGTGGATGAAGAAGCGAGAGTTCCTGTGTGTGATACAAGATGTTGACTGGCATATTACCGTGGTGTCAGAAGGTTTGAAAGAATTCACCGCCTACTAGAAAGTGTAAGATTTGAAAGTAAAAGTGTGTGATCACGATATTGAACAAATCCAGTGCTGGCGTGAGTGTTTGAAACCTTAACTTACGTGAACGTGTGATAGCTAGAGGTGAAAGTAAGGCTGAATCCACCACGGTTAAACGTAATGGAATTGTTGAAATAAATGATGCACAGCTTGTTTTTAGGATGACGTTTCAGGTGATGCCCCAAGCCAGTTGAAAACTATAATACATAATTAACACGACAAAAAACACGACGACCGACAAAACTAACAAAGATATATTCCATATTCCAGTTCTCCTCTCTCAATAATTGACTCGACAAAACCAATTTTTCTTGTATTATTATTGTTTTGTAGAATATTAATTGTTACTACTCTACACACCAGAAGTGGAGAGTGAAAGTGATACTAACAGCCGAGTATTGTAACAGAGGAAAGCAGAAAATTATCCTCAAGAGGCAGAGTAGAAAAGCAGAAATTTACAGAAGATCAGATAAGTACCCCATATTTTGACCACTGTAATGTAAAGAAGCATCTTTTTTTTTGTTACAATGCTGTAAATTAACATCTGTATTATTCAATGTATGATAAATATTGTATTATTATTGCACATTGTAATTTTTGTTTGTAAACATAACTTCAACAATGTCAACATTAAAAGAAATGCATTGAGGCAGGGAAAGATCTAAGGTATAGTGGAGATAGATTAGAACAGTGGGCAGATAAGAAGTACAAAGAGCATACTGATAGAATTGCAGCAAATGATAAGAGGAGAGACAGAAAAGTGCAGCGAGAGAGGGAGGAAAGAGCTCAAGAACGCTTACATAAAAAAGAGCTAGCAGAATTGGCTGAAGCTACCAAATTGAAAGAACTAGTCGAAGCTACTAAACTAAAAGGACTAGAACTAACAGAAGCCACACAATTAAAAGAAATTGAAGCACACACCCAGTTTAAAATGAAATAACTTGAGGTCGAGTCTCATGTACACATTGGAACTATAAAGTTGAAAAGTAAAGAAGAGTAAAACAAGTATAATAAATACAAAGGGATAGTGAAACCATTCTGTCAAGGCGCCTCAATTTCTGCCTGGTCTGAGAATGTTGAGTTCCAGTTAAAAATCCAGGAGGTGCCAAGGGAGCACTGGGCCATGATTTATAAGAAGAACCTCTCATGGGAGCCTTTAAAAGTAATAGAGTCCATTCCCAAAGAACTAAGGAGTGACTATGACTATATTCACCAACGCATCATGCAACATATTTTATTAGATGCCCCAGGGTATCAAGTGAAGTTTTCGAAATTGAAACCCACAAGTAATCAGACCTTCATTGATTACGTCTCTCACGTACAGGATGTATATAATAAGTGGCTGAACGCTGCAAAAATTAACAAAAACTATGAAAAGCTTAGGGATTTAATGATTATGGACAAAATTATTTCAACAATCCCAAGCCCTTTTGCTAAATTTTTACAACAAGCTGATGTTGATTCATTAGAACAATTAGAAAAGAGAGGGTCAGCTTATTTTTCTTCCAACAGAGACATATTTAGCTCTAACATCGATGAGAATAACATAGTAGCAGCAGCTAATAGTAAACCTCAAAGACCATTCAAATACAGAGAGAAACAAAGACCTAATCCACCACAGTGTCCATACTGTAAATTCTCTCACGATCAGTTTGGAATGTGTGATGCTAATCCAAATTATCCATCTCATCTAGAGATGATGATAAAAAAACAGCAAAATAAAAGAGAAACATACCGGCGTGCTGTTAAATGCTTCTTTTGCAAATCTTATGGCCACTATAGTTCACGTTGTAAGGGTCGCCAGAAATTGAGAAGTGTGAATGCAGTGCTCATTGACTCATCATCAGAAAGCGAGTATGATGAAGAACAGATGCAAGAATGTGAAGAGAATGCTTTAGCAGCAATTGATATCCTTAAATATGATAGATGCCAATCTTGTCATAAGTTCCATGATGATGGTATTTTGAATTGCGGACATAAAATCCCAATTGCCAATGAAAATGCCAATGCAGTAATTTCCGACATGGGAAGATTAACCTTCCACCAGGGGATAGTTATCGATAAACCTTGTCAAGTCTTGCATGATATCGGATGTACACTGGTTGGTTTAAGAAAGGAGTTAGCAAATACATGAGATTATACTGGCGAGTTCGTGAGTTGCCGACCATTTTCAGGCAATGTGGAGAAATACCCACTAGCCATAGCTCGCGTATGTACACCCTTTATTACAGGCACATTTACGTGCACAATTCTTGATAACCCATATACAGATTTAAACATAGGGTGTTTACCGGACTTAAAATACTGTACGCAAAAAGAGATTAAAGCATAGCAGAAAAAGTACATATAAAGATACCCAACAATTAAATTAACAACCACTAATGAAGAATTAAGTAACCAAGAACAGCAACCAAAATGTACAAAGTCAAGGGACGCAACTGTTCAGAACACAACAAAAACACCATAGAAGTTACATAACTCAGATTCTCTTCACGCAAACTATTGTGACGCTATACACAAAATTGGTAGAAATCAGACTACTAAACTAACAGAAAGTTACACTACCAGTATAACAACATCACAAGACAACACTGACATGAACAGACAGGAGACACAACATACAACCCATAATTTGGACTTACAACAAAACTTACATGTCCACCAGCCTTGTACTAGCAGACGAAACAATCTGGAACACACAAACAGGAACACATTGCACAGTGACATGTCATTCAAGGGACATAAGCAAATTGACTTTGAACAGAACAGAAATATGTTAATATGGCTAATAATCAGTTCCATCACAATTATATCATTAATCTTGTTGAAGTTTATATGGACAACATGGTGTGCTTACCAACTGGAACCAACACCAATCATGTGTCCATTGATGATCATACTAATGTGGCTTGTAAAGGGTGAAATAGGCTATAATTATCCACCAGTTTTGAACGATATTTTGAACGAAAGGAAAATTTTCATTTCATTTTGCGTTAATTTAACATCTATATTTTTTTTTATGTGTATGCAAAATGTTAAATATGTTTTGGCCATGATAGAATTGTTTGAGCTCACGGTAAAACGAACTATAGTAGAGTTGACATTAGAAGAAATTGACTTTCTAGGTCATAAAATATCAAAAGGCCACTTAAAAAGCGATGAAAAAATTGTGACTAAGATTCTGAATCTCACTATGCCAACAACTAAGAAGCAAGTGTGAAGCCTATTGGGCTTAGTAAACTATTATAACAAATTAATTCCGAATTTGGCACAGATTACCAGCGTATTTTCTGATTTGTTAAAATCTAATGCAAAAATCAATGTACAAGATGCTACTTTAAATAATGCAATGTCACAACTGAAGCATTATTTCAGTAACATCCCTATCTTGAAGTTACCTAATCCAAAATTACCCTATACTCTCAGGACAGATGTGAGAACTACGACCATCTTGGGAGTACTCCTACAGGCCTACGATGGGATCTTTCTTCCAATAGTGTACGTGAGTCTCAAGCTGACTCCAGCAGAATCAAGATATGATGTGTCTCAATTAGAGGTTCTTGCAATTGTGTATTGTATTACTAAATTAAATAGGTATCTGGCCGGAACACATTTGTTCGTGGACACTAATAATTCCCCGTTGACAGTGATTGAAAAAGGGCTTCCGAAGAACAATCGAATCTACAGTTGGGCCCTTATACTCCAAAACTATTCATTTTCTGTAAAAAAACATACGAGGGACTAAAAATACGTCAGCAGATTTGCTTACCAGACCCTCAGACTTTAGAGTTCAGCAGAAGGAGGACGCTACATCATCACCGTGATCTGTAGCTTCTACAGATTAATTAGTGTACATAGATTTTGTTAGAAATATTATAGTAATTATAACATGTACTAAAATCAACTTTTTTTTATTAAAGTTGCACTATAAAACAAATTTCCGTTGTAGTTAGAATATATTGATAGAAAGTTAATAATAATTTAAACAAAATAGTCTCAACAATATTTAAAAGCATGTAGCTACATTCAAAATATAGGTAATGTTTAAACAGTTAACACCTACAAATTAGTAGTATAATAATCTACATGTCTCTAATGAGACAACGTTCTTAAAAGCTAGTAACAGTACTTAATTAGGAAAGAAATTGCATTAATCTACAAT
Source organism: Cepaea nemoralis (assembly GCA_014155875.1). NCBI lineage: Eukaryota > Metazoa > Mollusca > Gastropoda > Stylommatophora > Helicidae > Cepaea > Cepaea nemoralis. The sequence goes on along the minus strand of JACEFZ010023233.1, from coordinate 173,631 downwards.
TAAATACATGAAAAACTTTTTAGGTTCATTAATAACATTTTACTTTAAGGGAGCCAACACTTTTCTACTACAGCTAGTTAGTTTAGTTAAATTATATTTCCTTGGTTAACAACACCCATTGACCAAAAATTCAGAAAGCCAGTTATAGTTTCTTCCCTTAGTATTGCCGGAAGCAATTAAATAATTCTGTAAATAGTTTATTGTACTATAGAAATTACTACTATAATATACTGCAAGTCAGATCGGTAAATGTTGAAAACGAGCGTGTTTTATTTCAACAACAAAAAACATGTTTAATATTGCTTTGTCTAAATGAGCGGACGAAAAGTGAATAAAAGAACGAATGGGAGCTATAAAATATTAAGGATGATCATTGGTGCACTTTTGTTGCACACATATTTTTTTATGATTTGTCTTCGTCTTCGGTGTAACACATGTGTGCGTGCAATTGTTTTATATGTGTTTAAGATACAATTACATTGCGACCATGGTAATGTTTTCCAGGGTCTCAGTTCGGCAACTCATCTCAGAAATTGAGCATAAGCCGTTATTTGTGAGATAGAGAAACCTACCTGTGACACTTGAAGGCCTTAACTACATGAATTATAAACATACACCTATGTTTCTAATTTAAACATACATAAAGAATAATACAACACGCAAACAAACAGAACCCAAACAGATAACGCACAAACATCAATTTTAAAGTAAGGGCGATCACACGGTCACAGGGAACACAACAGATTTATATGACTTATGAGTACACAGTTGGGAATTTATCCGCAAGCGGAAGCCAGATAGGTAGAGATCAGCAGACACAGAGCTTGTAAAAGATGTTGATGTACATTTCACGGGAGCCATGATTTACTTCCGAAACAGGAACAAATTTTCTCGGGACATCTATTTTCGATGCTTCGAGAGGTAGTGCATTTTATGACTTAGCCATAATTGTAAGACGAACTGGCCTTGGTTCGATACAGCTTCCAGTAGTGCAATGTAGAAGAGTAGTGGCTCTTAGCAACATTACAAGTATGTTACACTGATAATAGACCAGTGGGTAAATACGTCAACTTGGTGTCATACACATATGAATCAGAGTGGTACCCAAGTACAGGGTTGATTAACTCCTACAACACACTGACAAATTAGTTCCGACTAATTTTTTTATATGCTGATACGACATTGTGTCACACCCATTATGTTGAATTTCGTGACACAATACGGGGGTGGCACGGGAGTATGTCTAGGTGTTGAGGATGTACGTGCAAGGTACAGAATAGAGGTAATGACATATTCATCCATCCATCATGTGCCATGCCGGTAAGCGTGGCCGGTCATGTTCTGCCATCTCACTCGATCACCAGAGTCGTGGATCAGCTCCGTGTTTCTGTCTCGACCATGCCACAAGGTCAAGCCATCCAGGTACTTGCTTCTAGGTCTTCCCCTTGGTCTGTTCCCCTCGATCTTACCAGTTGTCACCAAATTCTCCAATCCATTTCTTCTCATAACATGCCCAAAAAATTTTGACTGTCTACGTCTAATTTCTCTAATCAATTTACGATCTTCATTTGTTTCTTGAAGGACTTGTTCATTGGTCTTTCTGGCTGTCCATGGCATTCTTTGCATTTTCCTCAGAAACCACATCTCTACAGCCATCAGATGTTTTTCAGCCTGACTGCTCATTGTCCACGCTTCACATCCATACAAAAGTACAGGTTCAATGTAGCATCTCAACACTCTTTTTCTCGTTTCAATTGACATCTTTTTATTGGTCAATATGTTTTTCATCTTGCTAAAGGCTACTTTTGCCATGGCGATTCTTGTTCTAATCTCTTCTTCAAGGCATCTCCCATCAGATGTTATTACTGTTCCGAGATAATTGTACCTGCTCACTTGTTGAAGAATATTCCCATTTACTTGTATATTACATTGTGGTATTTCGTCCTTCCTAGTGACGACCATAATCTGTGTCTTTTTACAATTTAATTCTAACCCTAGTTGTTCACTGTGTGTAACAATCGCATCTACTAAATTTTGCAGGTCCTGTTCATTGTCTGCAATCAAGACTGTATCATCTACATATCTAATGTTATTGATGCATCGTCCCCCAATGTTGATTCCTTCCATATCTTCAATATTTCTGAAAATACTTTCACTGTACAGGGAAAACAGATCTGGAGACATTACACATCCCTGTCTCACACCCCTTTTAATAGGCTGATATTGGCTTACTTCATTATCAACTCTTATGGCAGCTTGTTGTTTCCAATATATGTTTTTTACAAGTCTAAGATCTTTTCCATCAATTTGTAGATCTTCAAGCATCCTTATCATGTTGACATGTCTCACTTTATCAAAAGCCTTTGTGTAGTCAATAAAGCAAAGGTGTAGATCTTTGTTTACTTCTATAGAACGTTCGATTATGTTTCTCAGTATATACACAGCATTTACTGTACCCTTGCCTTCCACAAACCCACATTGTTCTTCTCCTATTTCAGGTTGTATTTTCCTCCTACCTCTTTGCATGATAATTCTTAGCAAAATCTTCGTGATGTGACTCATTATACTAATTGTTCGATGTTGATCACATTCCAAGGCTCCTGATTTCTTTGGGATTGCAATAAATACAGAATTACATAACTCCTGAGGTATATTTCCAGTATCATATATTGTATTAAGCAGACTGGTAACTTGATCTATTCCATATTCTTCTAAAGCATTAATCATTTCTGTTGTGACGCTGTCTGAACCGGGGGTCTTGCCAGATTTCATATGGTTAAGAGCATTCTGAACCTCCATCTTCAAAATTGCTGGCCTCATCTCTGCACATCCGTAATTGTGACCTAGGCAAACCTAAGTTCTACATGCTGATTAAAATACACAAACCCGACAATCCCAGAAGTCCTATAGTTTAAGTCTACCTATGCCCGGCTGAACAAATAGCAGTTTCCTGACAACATCTTCCGACATCTATTTACGAATCATCATCATCATCATCATCATCTTCCACTTCTGCCGTCAAGCGTCGTGGGGAGGAATAATTTGCGTTCCATACCTCTATTCCTCACGCTGATGATCTCACTACATTTGTTTTTTCTTATCAACATTCTTTCTTATCAACGCAGAGATCAAGCCATCCCAACTCATCCCCTTCTGTGACTCGCTAAATTCGTCCTCACATATACTCACATATAACTTCCTCGAGTTCAAAGGCCACTATTTTGAACAAATCAGCGGTATTGCCACGAGTATGACAATGAAACATAGCTATGCATGCATATTTATGGGACACCTGGAACATCTGATTAAACTAAGCTATTATAGCTCACTCCCTTCATTGTACCGACTCCATATCGACGAAGGCATCGATCTCACCGACATAAAAGTGGAGGAACTCAACCGTTTGATAAGTTTTGTTAAACATTTCCACCTGTCAATATAATAATAATAATAATAATAAGAATAATAATAAGAATAATAATAATAGCAAATAATGTTTTTTTCCAAATAATAATAGTGATAGCAAATAGTTTTTTCCAACATCAACGTAGCCACGCCAAAACCTGGTATAAGTGGAATGACATAGATAAAGCATCGCAAATTGACTTTACTTAAGAAATCGGAGAGAAGACTAATATTTGATTCAAGAGCACTACCAAATACAGACATTAATACTGATTAAACACCATTCATATTGAAACAGATTTCAACATAGGGCTAAATAAGAAACAAAGAGATATCAACAGATGCCATCAATTATTGGAGGCTTCAGGAAAAGCCGCACTCCTTGGCGAAGGGTTTCTGGACGCGAGTCGTAATCCCGAATACCCGGGTTCGAAACACAGCGTTGCTGGTTTTTTCGATAAAGGTATAGGTGCCGGTAAAGCAATGGCAAACTACTGAATGTAAACCTTGCACAGGAATCACGAACAGCGAAAATGCTGGGGTTGACTGCTACTTCCTGTGAAGCATATGCAACTATGTTTTTTTTTACAGGAACATACGATTAAAGACGAATTCAAACAAGAAATAAAAAAAAAAAAAACTACATAAGAACATCCCGGATGATTACTCAAGCGTAGATAAAGCATGGACAATTTTCTGCCATGCTCGACAATGGAAAATAAATGTGGAACCAACAAAGTAGGGCAGGACATAATATTAAGAACAGCTTGGTGGAACAACGAAGTTAAAGATATTGTATTCAGACAGAAGGTAGCATTCAAAAAATGGATCACAACTAAATCTGAACAAGACTATGTTACTTATAGAATATGAATAAAATTGGGTGGAACTGCGGTAAAGTTGTGAACATGTAAACAATATAAAATGACACCAAGTAGTGCAGCCTTTACATAACAGAATTACGACACATACATGAAGTTGCGGCTGTTAGCCTTCATCAGCAAACACACACATTCACAAAACAAAACATATAGTAGTTCTTGCGACATGCCATATGGGGTATGTGGAGTAGGTCGGTCTATAAATACGAGGCTTTACTCATTCTGTTCCTTATGAAATAGGGTCAGTAAGGTTGATTGTTATACCGCCTATTGGGATCAAATCACCCAATGCTTGTGTGATGGGGGTTGTATAAGATCCGACCATCGGTAATACACACAATGTGGGTAGGCACAGAAAAGCAGCATTATTTTGAGAGAGAGAGAGAGAGAGAGAGAGAGAGAGAGAGAGAGAGAGAGAGAGAGAGAGAGAGAGAGAGAGAGACGTATATATCTGCACATATACATACACATACACATATGTACTTGTGTATATGCTCATGCACGCACAATCGCATATTCAGTATATTTGCTAACTGGTTCCGCCAAACCACGACTGGGGGATTATTGGGTCCGGAAGGAATGATGATATCATTACGGGTGCACACTATATTGCGATCGAAAGGAGTGCCAAGGGTGGTAATACCAGATACCACAGGTAACTACTGGTTCGGTCACTCGGAATATGCCCGAGAGAGACAGGGTAGAAGATAATTTTACTTCTTGTATTGTGCCATCCGATGTATTATCAATATCTCAAACCATGCACTATACAAATCCCTACCTGTGGCTAAACATGCCACATTGGCTGATCTATCCTCCGCTTGCCGCCTACTCTCCCATCAACCCAGCCAGTTGTCAATAGGCAAAGCAATCTTGTAGTCTGTATTCCTCCCGATCTGTCGTTGTCAGACTGTGAGAGGTTGGTCTTGAATAAGGGCCTGTGTTTCATTCCTTTACTCCCATCAGTCCACCGATACACATTGCAGGATGTCCACCGGTTTCACCGTACTCTCAGACTGAGACATTTCATCAGCACTAAGACTAGCAATGCCTCCCCTTCAACCCCAGCTGACTGCTTTTCTGGGTTTGCTAAGGGCAAGTCTTCGTGGACACCTGGCCCTGGATCTTCGAAGGCGCTCTATCTATACATTGAAAAGACGCTTTTTGACATTCAGAAACTGTGGCCACCACCACTCATACGTTCGAACCTTACTTCAGAAGAAAGTTTAGCGCTGATCCAGATTCAACGTGGAGAAGCCATTATCATCAAACTCGTCGATAAGGGTCGAGCAGTCGGGGTTTGGCGGAAGGATCTTTACATTGCAGAAGGACACAAACAACTCGGTGATGGGTCTTTCTACCAACCACGCCCTACAGATGGGACTGTCGACAATAAGCACCAGGTCAACCTGGCCGCTTCTACGCTGATCCAATAAGGGCTTCTTCCCCCAGCAGCCAAGTCCTTAAATATCCACGACAGTTGTATGGGTAGATCGACGTTTTAAATGCTTCCCAAAATACACACACTGAACAGGCCGATCGTATCAGCCTGTGTATGCCCTACAGAGCACATATCCGGGCTCTTAGACACCATTTTTCAACCGCTGGTTGGTGATCTCCCATCATATTTGAAAGATACCAACCACGCGATAGCGACGTTTGAATCTATTACATTCACGTCTGACAACCAGTATCATATCTTCACCCTTGATGTGGCCTCACTGTACACTTCTATCCCACACAATGATGGTCTCAGCTTTAAAATTCTTCCTTGATAGGCGCCCGAACCCCACTATTGCCACGGATCCTATTCTACGCCTGGCCGAACTGGTCCTTACTCTCAACTCATTTGAGTTTAACGGTCAGTACTTCAATCAGATCCGTGGGGTTGCAATGGGTACCAAACTGTGCCCTAGTTATGCATGCCTCTTCATGGGCCACCTTGAGCACCAGATATGGCAACTCTACAACGGCAGTCCCTGAACTATACAGGCGGTACATTGATGATGGTGTTGGCGTCACCTGTATGCCATTAGCGGATCTCGAAACATTCATAGATTTCTTTTCCAATTTTCATCCTACTATCAAACTCACTTCCCATATTTCCTCGTCGTCCTTCAACTTCTTAGACCTAACGGTTTCCATTCGGACCAAGGTTCTCGCCACGACGGTCTACTACAAACCGACTGACTTCCACGCCTTTCTACTCTACACCTCTTCTCACCCTTCGTCCTGTAAAGACGCAATTCCTTATTATCATCTTCTGCGTCTTCGACGACTATGCCAAGATGATGAGGGTTTTCGCCACAGGGCCCTGGAGATGTTGGAATTCTTCAGACTCCGTGGCTATCCTGATCATGGCCTATCGTCAGCCTTCCGTCGGGCTCTGCCTATTAGCCGAGCAGAGGTTCTCACCTCTGCGCCTAAACCAAAAAACCTTTGACCAGTACTCTCTCTCTCTCTCTCTCTCTCTCTCTCTCTCTCTCTCTCTCTCTCTCTCTCTCTCTCTCACCTACCATCCGCACAATATTTCAGTCAAAATATCCTCTTTCGACATCTGTCTATCCTTCAAGCTGACCCTACTACCAGCGTGATATTTTCAGAGAAACTACTTGTGGCCTACAGACGTGACCGTAACCTCAAGGATGTACTCGTCCACAATAGAGCTCAGGTATCTCCACCTCCACCATCACAATTAGATACTAAGGCTTACCTAAGATATCGTTGCAAGACCTGCCCGTATGTGGTACACACCCCAGTGGTGCTAATCCCTAAAAGCAGTTTACACATCAAGGAAGAATTTTCCTGCACCAGTCGCAACATAATGTATGCCGTCATATGCAAACGTTGTGATATGAAGTATATTGGCGAGACTAGCCTCAAGCTAGCTGAAAGATTCCGCCAACATCTGCTGGACATCCACACTAACGCCCCCAAGCCTGTATCCACCCAGTTCAACAGCGCCAACCATCACGGTGCTTCCGATATCCAGGTCACTGCCATCCAGTCTTGCTCATCCGGCGCTCAACATCGCAAAGATATAGAAAACCGGCTCATATTCTCTACGACTATATGCCACCATAATTCATTTACTGGTATAATTGTTCATTATAATTGTTCATTATAATTGTTTAACTATAACTGTTCACTATATATGTTTGTGCGTGTAGGAAAGAGAGAGAGAGAGAGAGAGAGAGAGAGAGAGAGAGAGAGAGAGAGAGAGAGAGAAAGTGAATGTCAGAGAGAGTGAGAGAGTGAATGTGTGTGTGCGCACGTGCATGCGTGGTTGTGGAGAGGGTGATTGAGCGAGAAATGGTGAGGGAATGTGTCAGTGCATGCATTCGTACGTGTATGTGTGAGAGTGAGTGAGGGAGTGTGTGCGTGCGTGCATTCATGCGTATGTTTATGTGTGAGAGAGTGTGATTGAGAGAGAGAGAGTGTGTGTGTGTGTGTGTGTGTGTGTGTGTGTGTGTGAAGGATTGTGTATGAGAGAGAGAGTAAGTGAGTGAGGAGTGAATGAGTGAGAGAGTGAGTGTGTGTGAGTGAATGAATGAGTGTTATAGTGTGTGTGTGTGTGCGAGTGAGAGAGATAGAGAGTAAAAGAGTGAGTGAGTGAGTGAGTGAGTGCGCTAGGGTAAATGAAACATTGAGTGATAGCGTGAGGGTGTGTGTCTGTCTGTGTATGAGTGAGAGAGAGAGAGTAAGACAGTTAGATATAAAGTGAATGAAGATGGACAGAGTGAATGGATGGGGGAAATAGTGAGTGAGAGAGAGAGAGAGAGAGAGCGTGAGCGAGCGAGAGAGAGAGTGAGACAGTAGGAGAGTTGATGTTTTGGTATGTGTGCGTGAGCGCGCGCATGCGTGTGTGTGTATATGAAAGAATACAGAGAGAGAGCGGGATAGAGAGAGAGAGAGAGAGAGAGATAGAGAGAAAGAGAGAGAGAGAGAGAGAGAGAGAGAGAGAGAGAGCTGAACAGATGCATGTCATGTAACACGCATGTTATGTAACACGCGAAGCCATATGTTTGTGTATTGTCATCTGTCATATTATCAGTTGAATATCATTTGATTTTATCATGTATATCATACACTTATGTACATTACTGTAGTTTGAGTGAGAGAGTCAGTGAGTGTGAATGAGAGACAGAATGAGTGAGCGTAAGAGTGAATGTGTGTGTGTGTGTGTGTGTGTGTGTGTGTGTGTGTGTGTGTGTGCCTTCTCTGTGTGTATCTCTGTGTGTGGGAGCATCACTATTTTTTTACGTCACGCACTGTTTATGTACACATATTTCTCCATGTTTAACATTTTTATGAGACTTCTCACGACAATTGTCAGTGTTTGTGTGTGAGTAAAGTGTGGGAGTTTGTTCATACTAGTTTCAATGCTCACGTGAGACATTTTGTATGTGTCTAGATGTGAGGATGTGTGAGTGTGTGTGGAGGATGTGTGTGGAGGATGTGTGTGGGGATATGTGTGGGTGGGGGTATACGTTTGAATGGGTTGGGGTGTGTGGGTGTTGGTGGGTAGTGATATTTGTGGGTGTTGGTGGGATGTGTGGATGGATGTGTAGGGGCGATAGTAGGGGTGTGGGAATGGGTGTTGGGGATGTGTGCATGGGTGGAGGATATGTGTATGGGACGGGTGTGGGCGATGTGTGTTTGGGTGGGGGATATGTGTGGGTGGGTGGAGATGTGTGGATGGTTTGGGGCAATATGTGTGGGTGGCGGGGTATGGTGAGGGTAGGGGATTGTGTGGGTGGATTTGGGATGCAAGGGCGGGTGGGGAGAAGTGTATGGTGTGTGGGTTTGGGATATGTGTGCGGTGTGTTGGTGGGGGATGTGTGCATGATGTTTGGGTGGGGGAATTGTTTGTCGTGGTATGGGTGAGGATATGTGTGTGGGTGAGGGATAGTGTGTGTTGTGGGGATGTGTGTATGGGTGGGGGATATGTGTGGGTGAGTAGGGATGTGTGGTGATGGGGGGAAGTATGTGTGGGTGGTGGGGGTGTGTAGGTGGGAGATGTGTGCGTGGGTGGGGAATGTGTGGGTGGGGTGTGTGAGTGGCTTAGGGATGTGTAGGTGGGTGACGGATGTGTATGTGTCGGGGTGGGATGCGTGAGTGGATGGAGGATGTGTGTGGGTAGGGGTATTGTGGTCGAGAGATTGTTTGGTTGGGGGTGGGTGGGGTGTGTGGGTTCGTAGTGGAGGATGTGTGGGAGAGTGAGTGTGTGTTGGAGGATGGGTGGGGAATGTATGTCTGTGTTGGGAGAGGTGTGTGGTGTGTTGGTTGGGGATATGTTTGTGGGCGGGGTATGTGTGTGTGTGGGTGGGCGATTTTGTGGTGTGTGGCTGGGGGTATGTGCAGTGGGTGAGGGTATCTGTGTGGGTGTGGGTGGGGATATTGTGTTGTATGTGGGTGGGAGATATGTGTGTGGTGTGTAGGTGGGGATGTGTGGTGGTATGTGGGTGTGGGATGTGTTGGTGAGGGATATGTGTTTGTGTGGTGCGTGGGTTGGGAATATAGCGTGGTAGGGGATGTATGTGATGTGCCGGTGGGGGATGTGTGTGGTGGGGGATTGGGTTAGGGCATGCGTGGGTGAGTGGAGGATGTATGTGTGGGTGGTCGGGTGTGTGTGAGTGGATTGGGGATGTATAGGTGGTTAGGGAGATGTATGTGTGCGTGGGTATGGAGATGTCAGTTGGTGGGGATGTGTGTGTATGGTTTGGGGATGTGTGAGTGGATGTGCGATGTGTGGGTTGGTGGGGGATGTGTGTGCGTGGGTGGGGAATATGTGGTCGATGGAGGTGTGGCTGGGGGATGGGTGGTTGGAGGTGTGGGTGGGGAGAGGATGTGAGGTTTAGGATGTGTATGTGGGTGGGCGTGGGATGTGTGAGTTGGTGGGGGATGTTTTTGGGTGGCGAGTGTGTTTTGGTTGGGGGAACAGGTGAGGGCAGTGTGTGTGGGTGGGGGATGTGCGGGAGGGGGATGGGTCTGTTGGTGGGGTATGTATGTGTCCCTGAGTGTTGTTGTGTGTGTGTGTGGGTAGGTGGGGTGTGTGTGGGTGGGTGGGGTGATGTATGGGTAGGTGGGAGATGAGCCTCATAATATGGTAATTTGCCTTGTTTATGTTTACAACATTCATTTCACAATGTTTATTTTACTTCTACTGTAAATGTATAATGCTCTTGATGAACGAAAGACGAGTGATTGGAAGGGCCGAATGTAAGACGGGCCTGCGTGCCCAATTTGTGACCCTTTTAAAATAAAGTTGATTTGATTTGATTTGATTTATGGGGTGCCTAACCCCACACGGCCTCAACACCCAACATAGTTTCATTTAATCGTAGTCATTTCCCCTCCCCTCCTCCACTCTCTTGCTTCCACACCCTCCCAGGTGTCACCCTCTCCCTGTCTCTAACAAGTTCTTTTCTCTACTAAAATTATCTTCTAAACTGTCTCTCTCGGTCAGATTCCGAGTGACCGAACCAGTAGTTACTTGTGGCATCTCGTATTACCACTATTGGCCATCCTTTCGTACGCGATAAAGTGTGCACCCGTAATGATATCACCATTCCTCCTGGATCCAATAATCCCCCAATCAGTTATCAACTATACTGAATATGTGGTTGTGCGTGCATGCGCATATACACAAGTACATATGTCTATGTGTATGTATATGTGAAGATCTCTCTCTCTCTCTCTCTCTCTCTCTCTCTCTCTCTCTCTCTCTCTCTCTCTCTCTCTCTCTCTCTCTCTCTCTCTCTTAATAGAGAGAATAATAGAGAATAATAGAGAATTAATAGAGATAATAAATAATCTTGCTTGTCTGTGCCTACCCATATTATATGTATTACCGGTCGGATCTTATACAACCCCCATCACATAAGCATTGGGTGATTTGATCCCAATACGTGTTATAAAAATCAACCTTACTGTCCATATTTCATAGGGAACAGTATGAGTAAAGCCTTGTATTTATAGACCTACCAATTCTGCATACCCTATATGGCATTTCGCAGGAACTAATATATGTTTTGTTTTGTGAATGTGTTTGTTTGCTGATGAAGGCTAATCGCCGCAACGTCCTTATGTGTTGTAATTCTGTTATGTAAAGCCGCACTTCTTAGTGTCATGTAATATTGTTTACTTATAGAATAGCACGATGAAATGCCAGGCGAACAATTAGAGCCTCTAAAGATGAATCCTTGAGATTATACGGTGAACAGATGGCGCCCATTAACAAAGACTACTCAAGAGAATTGTATAAACGTGTCAATAATATGAGAAACAGAGATGCATGCTACATCCCAACCACCATCATAAACAGCAAAATGGGTATACCATTATTTAATCCACACCAAAGACTAGCAAGGTGAGCAGAATACTTTCAAGAACTACTTAACCCCACATATAATAACATAGAAAACCTCACTTTTGTGCCTAAAAGCCATGAACAACAAGAGCAAAACATCATCCCTGCAGAAGTCAAATCAGTTATACAGGAAACATAAAAACAAATCACCGGGTCCAGATGGAATAACCATAGAAACTATTCAGGCCTGTAGGAAACAGGAGTTAAATGGCTGACAAGACTGTTTAATATAGCATCGCAAGAAAGGAAAAGTCCCAGACGATTGGCAACAGGCAATAAAAGTACCAATATGGAAACAGAAAGGCAGTATGAGAGAGTGTGAACCATACAGAGGCATCTCACTCCTGAGCTATATAAGGGGAAATGTATGCAAAACTATTGGAACAAAGAAGTACAATTCGGTTTACGGAAATTTAAAAGTTGCACTGGTGCACTATTCACACTTAGAACAATATGTGAAAAACCATCGAATATAGTAACCAGCAGAATATTGTGTTTGAAGACCAGAAAAAGGCTTTCGATCGAAAAGACAGATACAAATTATGGACCATCTTTGAAGACTACGGGATACAAGGGCAATTGCAAGAAATCATAGCCATGTACCACTCGACTCAAAGTGCAGTAAGAACTCAAGAAGGTATATCATATATGTTTACAGTCAATACAGTAGTGAGACAGGGATGTGTGCTTTCTCTTCTGCTATTTAATATCTACATGGACAGAATATCCAAAGAAACAATCCTTGACAGAACATATTCAGAAAACTTAGAACTCTTTACTTCAGATGAAACAATTGATCCACAGGAAATAAATGAACTTCTATTTGCAGACGATCAGCGCCTGTTTTATAGCGACAAGGGCAGACTTAAATAATATTAACAATCTGAGTTCAACATGCAGCAGATTCAATATGTGTATAAATACAGTGAAAACCGAAGTAATACAAGTTAGCAGATCTCCTGGTCCACTAAGCATACAGATTAATAGCACATCTCTGAAACGAGTTAAAGAATTCAAATATCTTGGAAGTATGCTCACTGAAGATGGCAGATTGGACAGATAAATAGAAATCAGATCTCATAAAGCAAGTGCACCTACATATCAACTATCACCCATTGTGAAACATCTAAATATATCAATGCCCGCAAAATGCCAGATAATAAACAGCATTGCCATGAGTCGGGTTACATAAGACCTGAGGAACAGCAACATAGATAGATGAGACAGTAAGAGTGATAAATAATCACGGAGAGCTATAAGGAAAAAGACACCGGTAACGGGCTAAAGATAGTGGCCAATAGAATTGCGAGAAAGAGGCCACGTGATTAGGAGGGTCGAGCAGGGCGCACGAACAAAGAAGGCCAGTCGGAGTTGGGACGCCATCGCGGACAGATAAGAAAGCCCAGAGAATTGAGTCTGTCGGGAACACCGCCATGTACATTTCATAGAACGTACTAAACCATTGTTCTAGTATGAAGATGTCCGACTATGTCAAGCAACCAGCGCTTGACAACAGGGAGAAAGAACGACATAGTTCCTGAGACCAGTTGCACAGAAGGCGAGATGTGTAGTAAATCCGCCATGCCGGTGAAGACATGTTTACACGGAGGGAGGCTAGTGGTGTGGCTGAACGGGTCGGTAGTGACCCCGTCCTACGAGTTGTAAGTAGGTTAGTTATGCACGTATATAACTGTATGAACTGCTTGTGAAGAAATAAAGCTATTTATTCGGCGTGTTTTTCACTCATGGAAAGCCGTGGTGGTTCTGTGTATTCTAGTATGAGTTCAAGCTTAGTTTGCCAGTGTAGCGTCAGCATACCCCTAACAGCTCATTGGCATACATGGGGGCCAAGCCGGTAACTGAACTGGGCAAAGGAGGACCGTGGAACGGTAATCAACAGAAAAAGTAAACTGCTTGGAAAGTTGCAGATCAAAGTTAAGAACAAACACTAGAATACGGCTAGTGAAAAGCCAGGAACACGGCAAAGCTACAAATGTACCAGTGCATTGATTGTAAACTCTGCAAAGTTAACGCCATATAAACAATAAAGTAATTCGCAGTGGGCGTTAATCAACAGCTAATTAAAATGGGTACGAGGATCAAAGAACATTGAAAGTTAAAGTGTTAACTGTGATTAGACCTGTAATTGGGGTCAAATAACATTGAATGTGGATATAGGAAATAGATGGGCCGCTGTGATTCACGTGATGTTATGAGAGATGGCAAAGTATATACTAGTATTGAACAATATGGGATGTAAAGTTGAACAATACGAAGACAACGATATTAAAGTACTCAATAAGGGGGTGTTTAACGACAGAGAACATTTTGTGAATACTGCAGACGTTATCTGGTCTCTAAGAACAGAGAACAGTGCCGACAGTGAAAATAGACAGTGGTAATGAAAGTGAACACTTTTCACAAGGAGTATCAGCAAAGCAAACAAGCATGGCTATCAGCCACAGCAATGGTTGGCTAATTGTGCAGGGTGCCTATAAAGCACAATATTTCAAGTTTTCCACAAGTTCAAAATAAGGGCGCGCAGCCACATACACTACATGTGCTCCAGGCATTATTGTGCTTTCAAGAACTAATCGCGTTATCAACATTGAGTATTCGTTCCAGATTTGTCCACATGGTTATGCAGCGGGGGCATAGGGGGTATCTACACCACATTTGGGGAGCCACCAGGGCACCTGACGACCCAGTTGAGCAAGTCCATGCCAGTTGAACCGAGTTAGAGCCAGGCTGATCCTTACCAAATCCTGAAACAAGCGGAGCTGGAGCCGAGCAGTTGGACCAAGTCACCAGGGACACCGGCGCTAGAGATACAAGGTCAAGTTTTCTTATTAATTGCTATGTATATTCTGCTTATTGATCCAGGGTCTATATATACATGTACCATCATCATTAGGGTTGCTCACTCCACAGGTATTCATTTAGTTAAACTGTTGATAAGTGCCGTTGGTTGTCCGGCAAAGGTATTATTGGTTTGAACAGTGTTACAGCAGGGTCAACACTTGGTCGATGTTATCATAACAAGACGAGCAGCAACACTTGAATGATCTGCGTATACAGATAGTAGTAGATAAACCACTCAGTAGATACATCATATAACCATGCCTAAATGGTCGGACTTCATAGATTTAGGTGTGAGGTGTGGGTTGACAGTGACAGAGCTTAAGATAGAACTTCAGAAACGGAATGATAACCAAGTTAAAGACCAGCAGAATAGACCCAAGAGTAAAGATCACCGGACAGATTTCACAGCTTTAGGTGGCAGATGTGGGTTGACAGTGAAAGAGCTTAGGACAGAACTTCAGAAACGTAATGATAACGGGTTGACAGTGGACGAGCTTAGGACAGAACTTCAGAAACGTAATGATAACCAAGTTAAAGACCAGCAGAATAGACCCAAGAGTAGAGATCACAGAACTACTCAATATAGACCAGCTCTACAGAGACCAGCTAAGGTAGCTCGATCAGAGGCAGTAAGTGAATGTACATATTGTGGTCGCCAACAGGGGTCTCTTAAAATAGGCGACAGAAACCCTAAGCACGACTCGTACATCAGAAACCGTCCTTCCAATAGAGTCGATAGGTACACAGACTACATAAGCAGTCGAAAATGTTGGGTCTGTAACAGCTTGGGCCACGTAGCCAGAGAGTGTAGACTGAGACGACTGACTAAAGAAGAACATGACCAAAAGACAAACTTAGGATACATAGCGACAGACAGACATAAAAGACAACGGATCGGTAACCCTGCGTGTAGTCAAACAGTGTCCTGCACGGAAGTCGAATGCGAGCAATATTCATAGCGGGACTGTAAAATCCCACAAAGCACTCGTGAACGGGAAGTTGACCACCTGCGTTAGGAATACAGGGTCGTCAATAGCTGGTGTAGATCATAGCCTGGTAAGGAGTAGCGACTACACGGGAGAGAGCGTGACGTGCAGTACCTTCGGTGGTACAAAGGAAAAGTATGCTATAGCATGGGTTCATATATCCTGCCCGTACTATGAAGGGAGAATACGAGTAGCAGTGTTACCTAGTCCACGTGCAGGACTAATGATAGGTAACATACCTGGAGTGACAGAGTGTACAGAAGATGAAGCCCAAAGATGGGATGATAAGAGGATACAGGGGAATACAGACTCCAGACAGTATATTAAGAAAGACAAGGAAGAAGATAAAGTGGTCACACCGCAGGGTAACCAGACGGACACTAAATGGGTATCAGACAGACGGACCGACGACTGGGCAAAAGAACAAAGAGACGACGAGACGCTACGAAAGTGGTTCCAGCTAGTAAACCAACCACCTAAACAATCTAAGCTGGGCAAGTGGTCCTTCGTAATAAAGAATAACATCCTCACGAGAGAATACACTAAAGATACAACACGTATCTCACAGATGGTGCTGCCAGTACGAAAGCGCAGCAACATGCTGGAACTGGCACACAACGTCCCGGGGGCAGTCCATATGGGGATGGCCAAGACTAGAGAAAGACTATTATCCGTGTGCTACTGGCCAGGCGTTGAGAATGACATTAGAAACCATGTCCGATCATGTAAACTGTGCAAACGAACAGACGTATAAGCCTCAGATATACAGACTAGAGAAAAGCAACAAGCAACAGATAGAAAATCACTCTGTGAGAAACACTGTCAACAAGGGGACAAGAAATCAGAAACTCACCACATAGAACAGGTTACAAAGAGACAGATAGACCATTGACATATGAACAGCCAACAGTCACACCAATAGCATGGGGCTTAGTAGAGTGGCAGTGTCGTCAGACATGTGCAGAATGCATCAAACTTAGGGTTATAACATTCTTAACTTTGATGAATACTATAGTTATGGGAAAGAAAATACGTCATCGGATGTTGAAAACAGTGAATACAAGAACAACACATACATTTAGAAAACAACAGTATACCCCAAGATATACAAAAAACTCAAGACTCACCGCTTACACTATACCACCAGGCAAATCACATCAGAAACTGGTAACAGCATATACTTACTGGGTTCAGCAGGCAGTGTCAAAATTATTAACATCAAACAGAAATTGCAAATTTAAAAATAATAAAACATCATTATTACCACTCACAAGATAACATCACATGTCTCAATTTCAAACACTCTTATCTTGTGATATATATATATATATATATATATATATATATATATATATATATATATATATATATATATATATATATATATATATATATATTGTAGATACTGTATAGAGTATATAAAAGCTATATGGATGTGATTGGTGTAGATATAATTGGTCTAGTAGAATGAATGCATTGATAAGAATACTGTTGACTGAAGAAACATGAGGATATGATAAAGTCATCAGAGAAGAAAAAAAAACAGTAAAGATGTGTAATAGGGTGGTTAAAATATTTATATGAGATCTGTGAATGCTAGCCATGACATGACCTAAGAAATGTCACACAGACTATATGATAAAATGATCTTGTCGAATTAGGGACAGAATCCCAGTAGTACAATATGGCATACGGTAATACTATCACCTAGGAAACCATGCGTTTATACAGGGTGGCTAGTCAAGGGTTTAGCGCGTTGGGGTACTGACCAGGAGAACAACATGACCTAAGAAATGTCACACAGACTATATGATAAAATGATCTTGTCGAATTAGGGACAGAATCCCAGTAGTACAATATGGCATACGGTAATACTATCACCTAGGAAACCATGCGTTTATACAGGGTGGCTAGTCAAGGGTTTAGCGCGTTGGGGTACTGACCAGGAGAACAACATGTCAATGTAGGAAATTTGATATGATTGCGGTAATATAATATGCAATTCCAAATGTGTAAATAGGCATATGTATGTATAGATATATATATACACCCAAGGCTGTTATTAATTTCAGATAGTTAAGGGGTATAAATGACTGAGCAGAAGAGATAGTGTCGAAGGTACCTCAAAGATGTCACCTCACTAGCTGACGGAAGGGGCTGAGACGGGCAGACTCAAGTCAAGATTGAGAATCAGAATGGGAAAAGATGCAGTTCGAGAAGACAGATACCAGCCAGAACCAACTAAGGGAGTAATAGTTAATAACATTCACTACCATCCAATAAACAAAACTCATAATACATATAGAGATAAATAACATCATTTTCATGGCTTATAACTACATACATAAACATCAGTACATTCTTACGATCATAATCATCATGCCATGTATATTCATTAACAGTATGCATGTAATTGTAACAATAATTGTAACATTATTGATTGTACTAGTACCTGATTGTAACACAGGAGGTGTAAAATGAGATGTTGGTAGAAACTGATGAAGGATCGCAAAGGAAGAAAAGAAGAATTGACATCTGCGAAAGCAGGAAGATTGACAGTGGGTTTAAAACCACGATACATCACAGATGACACCCACAACATAAAAGAAAAAGAGGATGATGTTAACTGAGACACTACTACCAGTGATACATATTGATGTCACAGAGTTGATAGTGATGTGCGAGTGAAAGTTAGAATAGTGCTCTGCAATACTACATGTGAGTCCAATTTTTATATATTATTCAGGTTTTATGACAATATTGTATATTGGAGAGACAGACATGTACAATTGGTAGGAGATACTTATGTGATTGTGGTAACAGGTACAGAACATAAGAATATGAGGAGTGAAGGGAAGTGAGAGAAAGGAGACGAGAAGACAGAGTAGGAATCGTCGTGCCCGAATGAGAATCACTTTGAACACAACCTGGATTACTGCACAACGGTAGACAGGAAGCGTACAGTGCATAACTGGGACATTGGAGGTTCTGGTATGCGTGTTTGTGAGCCAGAGTACATAATAAAAAATTAAACACTATTTTAAAATAAAAAAAGAGAGACAGAACAGACAAATGATGAAAGGATGAAGAGAGAGGATGAAAGGCGAGGAGAACATAGCACAAGTAAAGATGAAAGAAAGGGAGGAAAATGAAATGGACGAGTGAGAAAGAAGAGAGAGAGAACAGAGTACAAGGGAAAGAAAGATTACAAGGATAGTGGAGTAGGATTATTATAGTACCATTCATAATAGTACCAAGTGGTAGTATCTTTGTACATATAATATTTTAACATGAAGTACTTTGGCATGGTAGTAGATGTACTATAAGGGTCATGGTATTAGGAACACTACAAAGGAAAGTTAGTAGCAAGAACACCAGGGATAAACAGAAGGCAAATGAAGGGAATATCTAGCCATAGAGCACAAGCGAACACCATAGCAAAAAGTAACTAATGGCAGCCGACCACGCACACACTGTGACAAGACAAATGCAGAAATCATGTGTACTCGCACCAAGAAGGTCCACAGTCGTAAGATAGACTACTCAGAAGCAAGGCAAGAGCTTAAACATAATAGGTGTGCAATTGATGTCTGCAGTACACACGTTCCTGCACCCAGGGCTTAAGGGCTGGGGAGGGTGTCAGTTGCTTATACCGAGGTATAAATGAGGAACCTTATGGGAATGTCCGGGGTGGGACATTGGGACTCATAGTAGGTTGGTCCTCAACTTGCCGAACACAAAGGGGGTTGAGGCCACACGAGGTCTATTTGGGAATAGACGGATATTCGTGTCCGACATTATAATTTGTGTGAAGGTATAGCAGGATATCAACGTAACACAGAGGGAAGTTGAAGGGAACTGAGAAGCAAGCTCTAAGGCATGAGGCAGTAGACTGATATGTGCGACCAGGGGACAGGCATGTGCGACCAAGCTGACTCATGTCAAGTGTAGAGATAGGGAAGAACCCAAAAATATAGAACATTTTTGAAATTGCGGGGGGCATATGCCATGAGTCGGGTTACATAAGACCTGAGGAACAGCAACATAGATAGATGAGACAGTAAGAGTGATAAATAATCACGCAGAGCTGTAAGGAAAAAGACATCGGTAACGGGCTAAAGATAGTGGCCAATAGAATTGCGAGAGGAGGCCACGTGATTAGGAGGGTCGAGCAGGGGCGCACGAACAAAGAAGATCAGTGGGAGTTCGGACGCCATCGCGGACAGATAAGAAAGCCAGAGAATTGAGTCTGTCGGGAACACCGCCATGTACATTTCATAGAACGTACTAAACCATTGTTCTAGTATGAAGATGTCCGATTATGTCAAGCAACCAGCGCTTGACAACAGGGAGAAAGAACGACATAGTTCCTGAGACCAGTTGCACAGAAGGCGAGATGTGTAGTAAATCCGCCATGCCGGTGAAGACATGTTTACACGGAGGGAGGCTAGTGGTGTGACTGAAAGGGTCGGTAGTGACCCCGTCCTACGAGTTGTAAGTAGGTTAGTTATGCACGTATATAACTGTATGAACTGTTTGTGAAGAAATAAAGCT
Organism: Cepaea nemoralis; assembly: GCA_014155875.1. Taxonomy (NCBI): domain Eukaryota; kingdom Metazoa; phylum Mollusca; class Gastropoda; order Stylommatophora; family Helicidae; genus Cepaea; species Cepaea nemoralis. Next base: position 153,571 of record JACEFZ010023233.1, on the reverse strand, counting down.
ATTTATTCGGCGTGTTTTCACTCATGGAAAGCCGTGGTGGTTCTGTGTATTCTATTATGAGTTCAAGCTTAGTTTGCCAGTGTAGCGTCAGCTTACCCCTAACAGCTCATTGGCAAGCATATTCACACCAACCATATGCTACCAATTTCAAACTTGGACATTATCCAAATCACACTTTCGCAAACTCAACACCTGTGAGATGAGATGCCTGCGGAGAGCTGCCAACTTAAAAGTCCGAGACCGAGTAAGAAACGTTATCAGACAGACAGTGGGATCAACACCTTGTGCCCCATTTATTGAAAGACACAAGATCAAGTGGTTGGCCATCTCGTTAGAATGCAAAACCATCAACTACCAGCATTGGCCCAACATCAAAGATCATCTGCGACGAGAGCAAAGGACGCCAGAGAAGAAAATGGATTGACGACACCAAAGACATTGTAAAATCACACGCAATGACACTATCCAATGCCACCCATCGGGTGATGGCGCGCCAATTATTCCTCCCCACGACGCCTGACGGCAAGACTGGAAGATGATGATGATGATGATGATGATGATGATGATGATGATGATGATGATGATGATGATGATGATGATGATGATGATGATGATGATGATGATGATGATGATCAAATTGACTTATTTAATCTGAAACATTGTAATACCACTGTCTGAATACTTTCTGTGATGTTCTTTGCAATGCAGTTATTTGTGTTAGCATTCATATATATCTCAGTCAGTCTGTAAACATATTTACCGTTAGCATTGGCATCAATAGTGTGTAATCCGTCTCACTCCAAAGAATTTGTAGTTGTCAAACCGGTATATTCGTTTCAGCCTTGTGGCTTATTTTAGTATCTATTGTCAGGTAAAAAGATATAAGTTAATGTGAAAGAGTTGAGTTGACAGCATCTTGAATACAGCCAGATGAATAACATTACGAACAGTTTACAGGTTTTCTAAGGTATTCAGTTTTTAGATTATTGCATTGATAGACTTGTTTCGACCGTATTCCATTTTGTAAACAACTGTTATTATGTTCAAATACTATTGCAGAAAATGAGGAGTATCTTATGCAATAAGTCACTATCACTGAATTAAGAAAGAGAGTGCTGAAATGCTATATAAGGACTAGTTTTGCTGTATTGAAGTGAATCTTGGAATGTAAAAGAACACATTAAGAAGAAATTAGAGGCAACAAAGATGTGGTTCCTAAGACGAATGTTGCTTGGACTGTCAGAGTAACTGAATGATCACGTTAGATCTTTTAACGGATACCGAATGATCACTTTAAATCTTTTAACAGATAACTGTTATTATGTTCAAATACTATTGCAGAAAATGAGGAGTATCTTATGCAATAAGTCACTATCACTGAATTAAGAAAGAGAGTGCTGAAATGCTATATAAGGACTAGTTTTGCTGTATTGAAGTGAATCTTGGAATGTAAAAGAACACATTAAGAAGAAATTAGAGGCAACAAAGATGTGGTTCCTAAGACGAATGTTGCTTGGACTGTCAGAGTAACTGAATGATCACGTTAGATCTTTTAACGGATACCGAATGATCACTTTAAATCTTTTAACAGATACCGAATGATCACGTTAGATCTCTTAACATATACCGAATGATGACTTTAGATCTTCTAACAGATACCGAATGATGATTTTAGATCTTTTAACATGTACCGAATGATCGCATTACATGTTTTAACAGATACTGAATGATGACTTTAGATCTTTTAACATATACCGAATGATCACGATAGATCTTTTAACAGATACCGAATGGTCATGTTAGATCTTTTAACAGATACCGTTTAGCAGATACCGAATGATCACTTTAGATCTTTTAGCAGATACCGATTGATCACGTTGAATATTTTAATAGATACCGAATGGTGATTTTAAATCTTTTAACAGATACCGCATGATCACGTTAGATCTTTTAACAGATACAGAATGGTCACTTTACATCATTTAACACATACAGAATTGTCACGTTATATGTTTTAACAGTTACCGAATGATGACCTTAAATCTTTTAACAGATACCGAATTAACACGTTAGATGTTTTAACAGATACCGAATGATCACGTTAGATGTTTTAACATATACCGAATGATGACTTTAGATCTTTTAACAGAAACCGATCAAAATAACGGTAGATGTTTTAACGATAGCGATTGATTAAGCTAGATCTTATTGATATACCGACCCTTATCTGGGAACCATGGTTGTACAGTCATTAGCTCGCCTGATGCAACTTTCTATTTCTTAACTTCGATCACACACAATGACAAATCACAGACACATACTCGCAGACATATACACACAGAAACAGACATACAGACATACAGATACACACATACAAACACACAGAGACGCATAAACACAGACGTATACATATAGACACATCACATACAGACACACACACACACACACAAACATACACATACGCTTATACGCAATCAAATACACACACATATACACAGGCACATACATACAGACAAATACACAAACTCACACAGATACGTACACGCCGAGACATACAAATTGACACATACAGACAGACACTTACAAAATGAAACATGCAAACACACAGAAACATAAACAAACACATATACACTGACACATACATACAAACCCATACATACCGAGATTAACACATAGACACATATACTCAGCATGTCCTCATATACACATACACAGACATATAAACACAAAGACATACACACGGACACATATAGAGAGACACATACACACAGACTTACACACATAGACACATGCATATACACAGACACATACATTCTGACACATACATAAAGACACGACATATACACACAGACACACAGACAAATATACACAGACATAGTTAGTTAGATAGTTAGTTGACAGCTCATCGTCATTGCACATTGAACCATTCAGTCCATAAGTGCTCGGATCCCCTCCTAAGCAAATCCCGCAGCGTGTAGCGGCTAACGACGCCAGTTCTGTGTTGGTTTATCAATCTTCTTTGGCTTCCTGCGTAGTGTTCTTGTTTGGCCACCCCTCTTTTAATTTGCTGTTCTCGCAGTCTGGCCATGGTTGTAGATTCACAATCATCACTTGGTTCACGCAAGAGTCTTACTTCTCGTAGAGCATTCAGAATGTCAGCCTGGTCCATGGCGCGTTCGCCCTCCACAGTAGCCTCACCTGCGAGCTTGTCAGCCCGCTCATTTCCTTGTACTCCCGCATGACCTGGCACGAAGATGAAACTAATCTTTGTCAGCCGCTCCAGAGGCAGCAACCATTCTCTTCGGATCGACCCCTCCTCTATCCTCTTGATCATGTTCATTGAGTCGCTAAGAAAACATGCCCTAGTGAATGTCTGTGTCTCGAGCCATGTTATTGCTTTATTTTACTGCCATGACTTCCATAGTTAGGCTACTTGTGGTTTCAGTGAAAGTACCAGAGTCCTCCTTCACAATTCTCCCTCCGGCCCAAGCTGTAAAGGCCCATGGGTTTCTCACATGTCGGACGACCGACCCATCTGTGTAGATGACCGCATCACCGTCTAGCGAATTCTCGAAAATCAACGCTTGTACTTCAGCCTCCACAGCAGCCGGATTTTCTTGTCTGCATTTTCTATCTAGTTGGATGCAAACTGAAAAGGATGTGCAGAAATCTGTTGGCACTTGCACCCACTCCTCGCCAGGTTCTAAGTCCTCAAGTGAACACACCTGTTGAAGAATGTCTTCGGCTTGACCCATCCACGACCGTCCTCTTTTTAACCTGCTGCCCTTCACCTTCATAATTTCACTATTCAGTGGATGTTGTGTGTTTGCGTTACCTCTGAGGTAGGCGCGTGCCCTGCAAACTTGTATTCTCTCTTCAATGGTTAGAAAATCAAGAAGGTAGCGCATCGCCCTGCATGCTGTATCTCTTGTACATCCAAGAATAATGCATGTCAAGGTCTTGCTTTCAGCAAGTACTCAGGCTCGTGTTCTTTGACAAGTGCGATACAAAACACAGTCACAGAATAACTTAACGTGACACGCTACAACTACAATTCCAAACACTTTATTCACACTGCTCACTCATCGCAATCATTACATGCATCGTGCAGTTACAATAATATAATCAATAGATCTACAAATGCAATACAACTTACAGTCCTACAACACAGGTGTACAGTCTCCTAATACTCACACAGGCTTTCTATCTATTCGCGTTCAAACACACAATTCGTACAAGCTCCATTCAAACCTTCTGTCCAGTGCCACAGTCCCCAGCCGACTGTCGCTAACTCGCCGTGAGTTTCCGCTTAGCGGGATTGTGTCCCAGCGTGGACTTCATGTCTCACGCGTGCACTAACTGACCATCGCTGGCACAGCGTGGTTAGCGTCGTTCACTGTTGGGCCGTACTTGCCAGGCTCCGTCGAAGACGACGCGGTTGAACTGGCGGGGAGATTATGTCAATGCACATAGCTTCATTCAGTATCCTTTCCATCCTTTCTATCTGCTTACGGCTGAGAGTCAGGATTGCCATTGCATACTCCAAAACAGACATGACCAGCCCCTCGTACAAAAGACATAGATGGCGCTGCTCACAGTTTGCTGCCGCCATCACCCACATCGCAGCCAAACCCCGCTTGGCCTTTGTTATCACCTGGTCTATGTGCTCATTATAAGCAAGGCTTCGATCAAACCGTATCCCCAGGTAATTCATTGCCTGCGTTCTTTCCACCGTCTCTGAACACACCATTACAGTTGGTGTTGGAGTGTTGACAATATTATTATTCAACGAGAACCAAGTTACTGTTGCCTTTGTTGGGTTGACCATTGCCCTAGCTTCATCACACCAAGTACTTATGCGTTTGAGTTCAGTTTGTAGTTCCACAGCAACCTGCTCTCTATCCTTACCCTGACGATACACTAAAACATCATCGGCATATGACAATGTCCTGCCAGGTCCAGTGATCTGCTCACTGGTGATTCTCACTGTGTAGGCGTTGAACAGTACCGGAGATAATGGTGATCCCTGTGGTAGGCCAGGATATATTGTTGTTGGTTCCGAAGTCCAACTGCCACATCTAAAAACTACTTTCCGTTGGAAGAGGGCTGCAGCGATCCAACTAAGGAGGAATGGACTTACTTTTAGTTCAAGAAGCTGAAGTATTAAAAAATACAATGGTACTCTGTTGTAAGCGTCCTCAAAATCAATCGCTGCAGCAAAGGTTTCAATGCTTGAGTGGAAACCTTCATAGACATCATGGGCAAAGACTGCTGCATTGCTCCAGGTTTCTCTTTTTGGACGGTACCCACCCAGGGTAGGTGGGAAAACACCTTGCCTCTCTAGCTGGCTTGATATTTTCCTGGCAATTACCTTCTCCAGCAGCTTGCCTATTGTATTCTGCATGGTTATAATTCGATATCCCTGAATTTTTGTGTGGTCTTTTTCAGGCTTCGGCAAGGGGATCTGATAGCTGTGTAACCACTCCTCCTTGATGCTAGCACTCTCTATACTGTTGTTGTACATGTCAGCTAGTTTCTCTAGCTCATTGTCGGTACACCTATTGATGTCGTCGTATCTTGTGCCATCAGGCCCTGGAGCGCTGTTTTTTGATCGTCGAATTACAGCCTTGATTTCTCTCACTGTCGCTGTGTCTTCATTCGAAGTGTTCTGGGCCTTGCACCTGTCTGAGGTGACCTCCTTGGCCAGATTTCGGCCTCCCATGTCTGTCTGGTTGCTCTGCTCTAGATAGCGTTCAAAAAGGGATTTGCCCTTGTCCTCGTCAGTCCTCTGCCAGATGAGGTCAGCACCTTGGAAGTCAGAGATGCTCTTATTCTTGACTACACCACTCATGCTTTTATGTAGTCGCCAGAACAATTTCAGTGACTTGTCTGTGCTTACTCTTTGACACACCTCTGCCCATTTTTCGCTTTTAACAACCTTGACCAGTTTATGAAATGGCTTACTTTTGTGTGCATCTCTCTTTCTAAGTGCATGCAGGGACTAGGATGACCAGCTCTATTCTTCTTGGCATTTTGCCATCTCCTTACAGCACTACGCTTATCCACCCAAGCCTTCACCACCTCGAAAGTCCACCAAGGTGGCTGCTCCCAGCTTTTTTTTTCTGCCCTGAAGCTTTCTGCGCTTGTCACGTCTTATTTTACTCACCATATCTTGCTCTGTACTGTCATACTGGAAAGTCTTTACCTTTAGCTTGTGCTGTCTGGTTCTGCCTTTCTCCACCAATATGCTGCAAGGGTGGTGGTCGCTGCCGTGGTGTCCTAGGATACCCTATATACACACTGTAGTGAGTGAAGGTGAAACCAGCGCCAGATCAATAGCACTGTCCTCATCGCCTAGACGGTTTGCTGTCCTGATGATGCAGCCACTGTTGATACAAACCAGTTCAATGGTTTCAAGTGCAGTCTCGAGCTCCTCCCCCTGTGTATTGGAGGAAATGTTTCCCCATGATCTGCCTTTAGCGTTGAAGTCGCCACAGAAAATAACATTTCTCTCGTGACCTAATATGCCACTTAAGCACTGCCACTTCTGGGCGTCCATACTCGCATTGCGGGCATAAACATTAACCAACACGAATGGTATAGTGGAATGAACTGTCAACGCCTGTATTTGTATATTGTCATTGTCCCAACTGGACATGTCTAGCTCTGACGCGACCATGCTGTCGCGAACGTGAATCGCCATTCCCAGATGTCGTCTGTTGTAGAAACATTTGAAGCCGGAAATTCGGAGTAGCTGACCGCCCAGTCTCGTCTCGTGGAGTGCTACAATATCATTCCTGTAAACCAGGGTTTCTAAAATAGAGCCCCACTTTTTTTACGCTGGCGCAGTTCCAATACAGAATACGGATATTCCTATTTCCTGGACGGTGACACTTGAGTCTAAAACGTCTTAAACCACCACGCTTACTTTGCTTCTTTATGCCTGCGAGGCATCCACGCCTCCTCGTTAGGTTGACTGCTGACTGCTCGAAGAACACACGTTGTTCCGCCATGTTGAAAAACCGAATACACAGAAACCACACACGCTGCCAAAATTCACTCAAGGATTGCTTCGTTCGATGCACTAACTCCGTAGCATCCGCGCAGATCTTGAGTAGAAACTCCTGGTTTTACATCCTGGCACACAAATTACACTCAGGAGATGAATAAATCCATCTCCTACGCGAAAAAGTTAACGATCACAAAACAACCCGACCGTCCGTCGCCATCTTGAAACCGGAAACACAGACATATACACACAATCTTGCAGTCACATGCGCAATACACACAGACACATACACACAGTAACATAAAGACACAAGACACAACATACACATAGACACACAAACAAATGCACACAGATACATACACACATATACACAGACACATACACATATACACACATACACATACACAGAGTAACATAACGACACGAAGTATACACACAGACACACAGACACATACATATATACACACAGACACACAGGCACATATTGTCATAAACCTATGGCTTGTAACAGAAATTAATATACTAATACCTCAACAGACCCGACCTGGTTTGAACTGAAATCAACAGTAATAACGTTATGATAACATTAAATTAATGTGTATTTATTATGATATTTAGTTACACAAAACATTAATAAAAATCCCTATAAAAAAAAAAAACCACCCAGTCACCAACTACCGGCTACCCCTTCTTCGATTGATTAAATCAATCAGTCAGGTGCCGTATCCACAATAAAAGTTGTCTGCACTGGATCTCCAACACTGTCTCTCGTTCCGATTGTACAATCTGTCAGGCTGTTTTTCGTCCATCTCTTTATGTTATCTTCCCACTTGTATCGTTGTCTACCTCTTGCTCGCTTGCCCTACACCTTGCCCTCCAGTATTATTTTTATAAGTGTATCATGTCTTTTAACGTGGCCGTAATATTTCACTCACACAGGGAACATACCTGTGCAGTAATGTTTGTTAACTGTCAATTACTGGATATTGCAATTTTCATCAATGTTAACAATATACCATAACCGAAAATGTATACCAAATATTGATCTTTAACATAGCTAATCAAGGGGAAAAAACGAATAAAGCAGTATGCATGCAATATCTATGAAATCATAAGTAACAAAAACTGTAATAACAAATAATATAATAAGAATAAAAGAAAACAGATGTCACCACAGTGTGCAATAACGAAAATAACATATTTTTCATATGAAAACGTCAGGAAAAACAAAATCTACATTAGGAAAAAAATTAAATAACTTTTAAGATTATGATATAATAAAATGCGGTAAGATAACATATGACAAGAAATAAAAGAAAACAAAATACCACTTATCAAATAGGATCAAATGTTTATGCAAAAGTTAATAATACACATCAGTGAACATTAATCATGCTATCAATAGTCGAGAACATCTATCCGATTCATCGAATGTTGAAATGTTCCAAGTGTGTAATCTTGACGTGGTTGACGAGAAAATACAGTGTTCGAATAGGATCCATGTGCAACAGTTTATGTAGTATAATTTCTTCTATATAATCCAGGCGGATTAACAGTAGAATTATATCAACAAGTCTTTCCTATAATAAATAGACACACATAGTATTATTTGGCGCTCACAGAAGAAGAAGAAGGAAATAGAGATTAGAAGACGCTCTAAACAACATAAAATTTGAAAGCTATAATAGTTACCGACTGTCGCCTGTCGTCCCTGGGGGGAAGAGGAATCAAAATGCACACTGTTTAAAATACTTTTCCTTAGCTTGGGCTTCTGCCGGACCTTTGTCTACACACCCCCTGTCAGTCTTAGGTACACTGTCTCTCTCTTCTTCCTACCATAAAACAATACCCCTCTTCATATTCCTCCAGAAGATACCCACACAAGACTGTATTTTAACAAATGATAAAATAAAACATTTAATACAGAAAAGTGTCACATGTGTGTGTGTACACTGTTTGCGTGTGGTAATATGTAGTATTTTATATGGTGTATGCGAGAAGGTGGTGGATGTAATTTTGAGGGCAGCCGACAGATATTTGTGGGTCATGGCCTTGAGTTACACGACGGCAGGCAGAAGAACTCGTATTGAGTCAATGGTTGCGGTCTCCGACCAGTAAGGTCACTGCCATAGAGGAAAGCAACGGCAAACTACCTCTTTAAAAGTGACTAGTATATCATGATTCGCTTAAAGACCGGTCATCGCAAGACAACGACAGAGACGTTAAAATTAGCAACTTGGAACGTTAGGACGTTAAACAACGACGGAACATTAGAGAACGTAAAACAAGAAATTGAAAGGGAAAAAATTAATATCTTAGGTATGTGCGAAACGAGATGGACAGGAGGAGGCATCAAGATAGAAGAAGATTTCAAGATGATTTATTCTGGAGGTGAAGTTCGTCATAGGGGAGGGGCAATTATTCTGGACAGGAAAACATCAAAATCTATTCAAGGATATTGGGCCGTGTCGGACAGAGTTCTACTAGTTAAATTAAGTGGCAGACCTTTTAGCATAAATATTATTCAAGTATATGCCCCAACAGGAGAATCCAGTGAAGATAGTGTAGAAGAATTTTATAATGACATAGAGTCTGCCTTAAAGAAATGTAAATATTCAGAAATAACCATCATAATAGGGGACTTCAATGCAAAAGTAGGAAATCAAGGAGATAGATACACAGTAGGAAACTATGGTTTAGGAGAGAGAAATGAAAGAGGATACAGACTCGTAGAGTGGGCAAAAGAACAGGAAATGATTGTAGGAAACACCTGGTTCAAACAACACCCTAGAAGATTATGGACATGGAGGAGTCCTAATAGCAGGATTAGAAACCAGATTGACTACATTCTCATTAGCAGAAGATTTTGAAACGCATTAACAATAGCAAAAACAGTTCCCAGTGCTGATTGTTATAGTGACCACAGATTACTCACAGGAACATTGAGGATAAAGTTGAAGAAAGTCAAGTATATAACAGGAAACACTAAATATGATTTGTGTACATTGAGTAATGACAAGGAAATACAAAACAAATTCAACATAGAAGTACAGAACAGATTCGAAATTTTGTCTGATCTAGAGATCCTATTCCAGGATGTGGATAATCAATGGGAAACGTTGAAGAATTCAATCAATGTGGCTGCAGAAACAACTATTTCAAAATTAAAGAAGTTGGGTCGTAAGAAATGGATGACTGAAGAAATTTTACACCTCATGGAAACAAGAAGACTCAACAAAAATAATTCTGTCAAATATGAAGAAATTCACAGACAAGTCAGAACATTATGTAAGGAGGCAAAAGAAGCATGGCTTGAGGAAAAGTGCTTAGAAATTGAATGCCAACACAACAGTCAATATACCAAATTAGTGCACAAAAGAATTCAGGAACTTACTAATAAAAGAACAAGTACATCAACAGGGTGTCTAAAAACTGAAGATGGCAAAATCATAATAGAAAAAGACCAGATTCTACAGGTATGGACAGATTATGTGAAACACCTTTATGATGATAACAGAGACGAACAGTATGATATTAGATTTAATAATGAAGGACCGCCAATTTTGGAGATGGATGTTCGAAATGTTCTTAAGCATATGAAAGCTGGCAAGGCCCCCGGTGCAGATAACATCACAACAGAAATGATTAAAGCTTTAGAAGAATTTGGAATAGATCAAGTCACCAGACTGCTGAACACATTATATGATACTGGAGATATACCTCCTGAATTATGTAACTCTATATTTATTGCAATCCCAAAGAAATCAGGAACCTTGGAATGTGATCAACATAGAACAATTAGTATAATGAGTCACATCACAAAGATTTTGCTAAGAATTATCATGCAAAGAATGAGGAAGAAGATACAACCTGAAATAGGGGAAGAACAATGCGGATTTGTAGAAGGAAAGGGTACAGTAAATGCTGTGTATATGCTGCGAACAGTTATTGAACGTGCTATAGAAGTAAACAAGGATATACATCTTTGCTTTATTGACTATACAAAGGCTTTTGATAGCGTTAGACATGTCAGCATGGTGGATATGCTTGCAGATCTACAAATTGATGGGAAAGACATTAGACTTATAAAAAACATATATTGGAAACAACAAGCTGCAATAAGGATTGATAATGAAGTGGGACAGTATCAGCCAATTAAGAGAGGTGTTAGGCAGGGATGTGTGATGTCTCCAGATCTTTTTTCCCTGTACAGTGAAAATATTTTCAGAAATGTAGAGGATATAAATGGAATCAGCATTGGAGGACGAAACATCAATAACATTAGATATGCAGATGATACAGTATTAATTGCAGACAATGCGCAGGACCTGCAACAATTAGTAGATGCGGTTGTTGTACACAGTGAGCAACTGGGGTTAGAATTAAATTGTAAAAAGACTCAGGTTATGGTCGTCAGTAGGAAGGAAGAAGTGCCACAATGTAATATACGAGTAAATGGAAATATTCTTCAACAAGTGAATCGGTACAATTATCTTGGAACAGTTATAACATCTGATGGGAGATGCCTTGAAGAGATTAGAACAAGAATCGCCATGGCGAAAGTAGCCTTTAGCAAGATGAAAAACATTCTGACCAATAAAAAGATGTCAATTGAAACGAGAAAAAGAGTGTTGAGGGGATACATAGAGCCTGTTCTTTTGTATGGATGTGAAACTTGGACAATGAGCAGTCAAGCTGAAAAGCATCTGATGGCTGCAGAAATGTGGTTTCTGAGGAAAATGCAAAGAATACCATGGACAGACAGAAAAACCAATGACCAAGTACTACAGGAAACAAATGAACATCGTAGACTGATTAGAGAAATTAGACGTAGACAGTCAAAATTTTTTAGATATGTTATGAGAAGAAATGGGTTGGAGAACTTAGTGACAACTGGCAAGATCGAGGGGAACAGACCAAGAGGAAGACCGAGAGGAAAATACCTGGATGGCTTGGCCACATGGCATGGATGAGACAGGAACACTGAGCTGATCCACGACATTGGTGATCGAGTGAAATGGCGAGTCATGACCGCCCACGCTTTCCGGCATGGCACACTATTGATTGATGCGAGAAGAGATCTGTGAGCTCAGGATCGTCCCAAATCATGTTCGGCCATACCACATCACACCATAGTAAGTTCGAAACAGGTCTCACCGAATGAAGCTTCTCTCCGGAAAATGGTTGACTCCTTGGAGTTAATACTATATAGTCCGGTGACAGGTCTCCACTACTGAATATGGTATACCAAAGTCCATAAGTTCAGAACCCCCGATGTATCTAATATGTCTATACCGATCCTGGAATCTATGAATCTCGGCACTTCTCTCACACAACTCCCAAAGAAACAAACTGATGATGTCTGTTCGAGTAAGTTCTGCCTATCTGTTTGTACAAGTTTACTGAATAGGTTTCCTCAACATTATGCCTTCTCTATATAATAATGTTATTGTCCTGAGAAGTAATCACCATTATACCTTCTCCACCTATTAACGTCATAGTTCTGAGAAGTCATCACTGTTAATATGAATCAGCCTTTTCAGGACTTCAATCACTGACAACCAGCCTTTTTCATGTTAAACACTCAGGGCTTTGATGAGGCCATGATTGGTGGAATGGTGTCCCATTGCCTACACCATTTAACAGAACTTCACTCAGTGTGACTGCTATTTTCCTTTTTTCCCAGCTGTCCTTAATTTCTCCGGTACAGTGGCATTGCCCTCAGTGTGACTGGCATTGTTCACACCTCGGAGTAATATTTCCTTTCTTCTTCACCGTGGAACCTGTTGAAAATAGAACACTCTGTGAGAGAAAAACCCTATTCGAACCCACTATATGTGAGTGTAGGCCAAAGGCCCCACTCAGATATTTATCCTGGTTAACCTAGAACTACACTCTGGCATAAAGCATGGTAGTTCGTCACATTTGGGCGGCAAGGAAAGAGGAAGGACCAACAGGAAACGCACAGCTCCCCAGTAGACCTCCCTACCGGAATATCCTACCATTAACATTTCCTTTATCCCTCCAGCCATCCCAAATCTCACTGAATATCATCCCATTACATTGGGCTTACCCTGCCGAGTGAAATGATATATCACTCTACCTCGTTTAACCTATGCATCAGAAAGCTGTGGCCAACACTTCCAGACTACGTTCACACAAAGCACTATCACTAAGTTCACGTCCTGAACTATATCAATTAATAAACTACCTTATGCTAGTGTTCCGATTTGGAATTCACAATTCACAACATGAAAAAAAAATAATTCCCTTGTTTCCAAACAACATGGGACACTGTGAATCCCTTCTATATTCGAATTGGAACAAACAAACACTCCCGTTTTCTGTAGTTCATCCCACACACCGATCACAAGTTTCGTTACCTTCAAACAGTCGAAAAATGTTGTCCGAGTGACGTCATTCACGTGCCCGGAATTCAATTCAAGACGGCATTCCCCTCTCCATTCTCCCGATCTGGTAAACAGACTGCCGACATCTCTTTTGATGCCGGGGAAACCTCAAGGAATCCAGACTGTTTGAAAACTGAACATATTTCCCCACATCAAATAGTTGTGGCGCCTAGCGACGGCGGTTTCAGGCCTTTCATCAATCTGGATCGGCATTCTCCAGTATTATGTGACACCGACCGGGAACGAACCTGTCGCCTCCAAATGACGGCGGCGCCTCGCTGCAGGAACAAGTGTACTTCGACGCACGACCAAACAACTATGGAATATGGACAGTATCAATGGTTTGATACGAATTCTGTCCATATTCCATAGTTGTTTGGTTCATGTGTATGATAGACACGACCAATGAAGACACTTGTTTTGGAGTGTCTAGTTGGTCGTGCGTCGCTGTACACTTGTTCCTGCAGCGAGGCGCCGCCGTCATTTGGAGGCGACAGGTTCGTTCCCGGTCGGTAAGTATAATAGCTTTCAAATTTTATGTTGTCTAGTGCGTCTTCTAATCTCTATTTCATTCTTCTTCTTCTGTGAGCGCCAAATAATACTATGTGTGTCTATTTGTTTAATCGTCTTAGTGGCCTCAACGGTCCACCCCATTTATTTCTTTTCTATATTAGTTGACCTTCTTCCACGTCTATCTGGCAGCCCTTGACAAACAAGTACTCTCTGGTAGCTGCAACATGTCTTATATAGCACTTATACGTAAAGCAAAGACAAACAAGACAAAATAGAAAATGACAGACCAACCTTACTTCTTAACACAGATTACGCAATTCCGGCTACATCACTCATCTCATCATTTCATCTAATCATGTTCCTCTTGCGGTGTCGAGGTGAAGTATAAACAGCGGGAGAGTGCCCGCTTATGGGCTTCATGTATCCATAATCCCATGGACTCTGCTATTCCTTGCGTCCATCGTATACGTGGTCGGCTTCTTCCTCTGCTTCCATCTGGTCTGTACATCATTGCTTGTTGTGTCAAAGACTCGACCGCATCCCCTCCGCCAGGGAGAGCGGTCAACCCTGAAGAGACCAGGAGGAGATACGGTGCCCGAGGCAAGGGCAGGGGAGATGAGGTAATAGGAGAGGGTTAGCCACTCCCTCATGAGACACGCAGGCGGTGTTCAGAGAGTTAGCACTCTAATCACGATAGTACCACACCTCGTGAAGCCATAGCACAGTTGAGTAGACACTCAACAGGCCACGTTTGCCAGCAGAGTGCGATGTGAGGTAACACGCACGAAGGTGAAGGTCACCCCGCGTGGTGGGTAACCACGGGAGAGAGGTTAGGCAGACGGGAGACTGGACTTGAGGCGTTCACATCGTTTAGAATAGCGTTAGGAGTTTTGTGTTCACTAATAGATAGAACTAGCATAGGGTTAGCAGTTTGTGTTAGATAATTCTGTGGCTGTATATTGTGTATTGCATTAGCGACTGTTTACCGCTTGTAAGCGAGCCAACGGCAATAAAATGGACCATGCATTTTGCCTCCCACACGACTTGCAAGTTGTCTTGTATGGGTGTGTGAGAAGTACCCGATAATGCCTGTCAGTTGAGTTGTTGACAGGCCAGGGTAATTGTGGTTGTCAGAAGTGAAGCTTGAATGTAATATTCAAGCTACTCCACTCGTCTACGAAGCTCTAGACTAGGGTTTAATTTGTGTAGTGACGGTGATTTGTGCAGACGAGAGAAATTTTGCAAGCTAGAAATGTGCCTATCGTGACGTATTAAACTGTTTAATTGTGTTTATGAAATATTTATTTAGTCAAAGTATGTATTCATCAAAGCTGTAAGTATTAATATTCTTATTTTCTTATATTTATTCATATATTTACCAATTTATTCTTGAATAAGCACCAAACATGATTCACGGCGCAGGAATACACAGGCAGCCGACAATATTGATTTTTGAGATCTAAAAATAGCGCTGCGCGATGACGTAGAGTGATTGACAGACAGTTGTTCTGCGTCATTAGCATAAAGCAGTCGAGTGTTTACAAGATCGCTTAGCGGCGGCCCACCTGAATCTGTGCTGTATATTGTTTATTATTTACTTATTTAAGTTACTAAATGAATATATTTATTTATTGACACATTATTATGTTATTTTGATTTCTTTACAAGCATTTATTCATTTTTGGGTCTATGTTCTCTTTGCTTATCGTCACGATGGAACTATTTTCGGGCTAAGCATCTAATACTTAGCTGCACAACGTTTACAGAAATTAACTAGGTTAGTAACGAAAGGCAATTATTGTTTAAAACAAAGACAGGACATTGACATTAAAATTAATTAATACATATTCTAGGTGTTCGTAAGTCTGTCATCGTCTAAGTCATTGTCCTTAGTTGTCGAGTAAATCATATCGTTTAGTAGGCGTGTTTACTGCTGCCCTATATATCAGAGGGCAAACAACAGCTGTGCACATACACCTGTGGGCCAAATACCGTGTGCTACGTACGAAACGTGTCGCCACCCCAGTGTACCAAACAAGGTGACCTGTGTCAAAGGAGCTTCGTTCCCACATTAAGCTGAGTACACTTATATATTTTGTCATGCAATTTGATTAATAGTGCATCTCTTTTTCAGCTTGTAACGCGTTGACATATTTGTATACTCTGTTTTTCTGCAAGATAAATCTGGGCAGGGTATAAACAGAAAGCACAACTGATAGTGATCAGATAAGAACAAACATAACATATCAAAGATAAATAACTGATTAAAGTCATCATTGCCTATCACTGTTAGCCAAGTACTAAAGTAAGATGGCAACTTTATCAGATTTCATAAAAGCAGGCAAAGAACTAGAATTAACAGGAAAAGAACTACAACAATATGCTGATCAGAAATTTAAAGAAACAAAAGAGGAACAAACACGAAAAGAGAATGCGGAAAGGGACGAACGCGCACGAGAAAGAGAACATGATAAGGAGATGAAACAAAAACAATTAGATCAAGAGAAAGAATTAAAACAAAAGGAATTAGATCTAAAGCAAAAAGAGATAGATGAAATGGCACGAGTTAAAGAAAACAAATTCAGGTAGAATCAGAGACACAATTAAAGATGAAAAGCATGGATATAGACTCACACGCAGAGATCTCTGCCACTAAACTAAGAAGTCAACAAGAGGAAAATAAGTTCAACAAATACAAAAATATTATCAAACCATATTGTAAAGAGGACTCCATATCTGCCTGGACAGAGAATGTAGAGTATCAATTTAAATATCACCAAGTTCCTTTAGATATGTGGGCTCCGATTTACATGAAGAATCTAAGTGGTGAGCCCCTTAAAGTAATAGAGTCTATTCCTATTGAACTTAGATCTAGCTATCAATACATCCATGATAGGATTATGCAGCACTTTTTACTTGATGCCCCTGGGTATCAGGTTCAGTTCTCAAATTTAAAACCTAAACCTAGTGAAACTTTTATAGATTATTTTTCAAATGTGCAGAGTGTACTAAACAGGTGGCTTAAAGCAGCTAACATAGGAAAAGACTTTGATAGATTAAAAAACCTAATAGCTATGGACAAGTGTATATCTACTATACCTTCTCCTTTTGCTAAGTTTTTGCAGCAGTCAGACATTGAAAACATCGAGCAGTTCGAAAAAAAAGGCTCAGCATATTTTTCTTCTAACAGAGAGATTTTTAAGACCTCAAGTGACTCTGAGATAGTTTCCTTTGTCAAAGACCAATCAAAAAACTTTCAAGGTAACAGAAAACCTTTTCAGAAGTATGATAAGAAAGACAGAGGGGTTGCCAAATGCATGTACTGTCAACTAATGCACGACACTTATGCTATGTGCGACAAATCGCCGAATTATCCGGCGCATCTTGAAAATGTGATCAAGAAGCAGCAAAGCAAACGGTCTGCATACAGGCGTGCAATTAAATGTTTTTTCTGTTCCTCTTATGGCCATTATTCTAATAAGTGCCCTGGCCGCCAACGTTTGAAAGCTAACAACGCTATGTTGATTGAGACCTCTTCAGATAGTGGTAGTGAGAATGAGTGTGAGATTGAAAGTGACTTACCAACTAACCAAGCAGAGGATGTGTGTGCTGCTAACGATATGTTAAGCTTTGACAGCTGTGAACGATGTCACCAATTCCATGCAGACGGAATACTAGAATGTGGACATACAGTACCATGCTCATCTGAGAGTGTGAATGCAGCATTAGCCTCCAGAGGCAAGTTAGTGTTCCACAATGCAATGGTCAATGATGTACCATGCCAATGTTTGCTGGATAGCGGCAGCACCCTTATTGGTCTTCGAAAAGAACTAGTGAGTCCGGGTGATTACACAGGTGACACTGTGAAATGCCGAACCTTTTCGGGTAACGTTGAAATTTACCCTTTGGCAAAAGCCAATATTGATTCTCCTTTTCTTTCCGGTACCTTTACTTGTGCAATACTTAACAACCCTTGTACAGATTTAATTTTGGGGTGCTTACCTCAACTGAAACAATGTACTAGTGAAGAAATAGTTGCATGGGAGAAATTAAATGCAGCTAAGGCAACAACCAGAGTTGACACTTCAAAACATCATGACCCATTGCAAAATGAGACACTACTAATGCTTTTTCCAACCAGCACAGATGACAAAAACACACAAAAACTTATACACCAGCAGAAATCTGATTTTAATGTGTCTCCATACTTAAAATTGTCAAGAGGCAAAGCCAAAATGACCAAGAATGCATCTTGGTTCGTTAGACGTAATAATGGCATTTCAACTACATGTCATATTACTAGTAACCATGAACAGGTGTTACTTGAACAACATCAGTTAGGTGTGCTAAACAATGCACACAAAACACCATGTGCGGGTCATCGTGCATACAGCAATGCCAGGCCAAGTTTTTTCAATAACAAATTATTTTGTCATGATCTATTTGCTGGTAATGGCTGTCATCAATTGATACAAAAGTTGAAGGGTAAACATCCTACAGCTGAAATACAACCCTCTACACTGGCACCCAAGCCATTTGATAGAGGAAGGGTCAGTTCTACCACAAGCACACAAACAAATGTGCGAAAACAAGTAATCTGGAACTTGATCAAGACAGATTTAGGCTACTTCCATACAAACGAAATGGCAAGGACCATTCAAAGTAGCACATAACCATGGTACATGTTGACTATGAAATATCGATAAACAGACACTTAAAGATATTCCATGTCAACATGCGGAAACCTCACTTTTCAAGACAAGAGACAGAAGTAGTGACAGACGAACAGATTGCACCAACACCAAGTGATCAGACGACAGACATACACAACGCAACTACACTAGTTAGTGAGACTGGCAAATCCGACGAGGGGCATACATGTAGTGAACTTATAGAATACACATGAATAAATCAGAATACTGATGACTGGACAATACACCTACTGAAACTGAGACATGCCTTTGACAGAGTGCGACACTTCGGTCTCACTGTCAAACCAGCAAAGTCAAATTATGCCTAAAATAAATTCATTTTTGGGTCATGTCATTTCTCAAGTCCAACTGTAGACTGACCTGAAAAGTAGTACCAAAATTATGAATCTGACCATGTCTAACAGAAAGAAACAGGTCAGAAACCTTTTGGGATTAGTAAATTACTCAGAAATTACAAATATATTTTCCAATGTCTTAAAATCTTCTGGAAATGAAATGTGAAAGATGCATTATTAATTCCTGCATTGTCAAAATTGAAGATCCTTTTTTGTAAATATTCCAATCCCTCCGCTTGCCTAATCCTAGGCTCATTTATTATCTTAGGTCATATGCCAGCAGAATCTCCATCACTGCAGTACTAGGCCAATTTTTTTTTGAGGGCATCTTCCATCCGCTTTGCTGCGTGATCAGTAAGATCACACATGCTGAGTCCAAAGATTCCATATCACAGTTGCAACCCTAGGCGTCATCTATACGGTGAGAAGGCTCCATCGAGTTCTGACGGATGTTCACTGCATTGTCCAGACCGACAACTCCCTGATCACGGTCATACATAGTGGTGTGCATCAAAATGACCGGATATTCAGGTGGTCACTAGTTTTACCATCTGGGGTAAAAATACCTGAAATCCAACAGTTAAATGTAGAGTGATGGTTGGTACATGAATATCTGATAATATAAGATGTAAAATAGCTTACATACATATCCACATTGTTGGTGTAGTCATGTACCAAAACAATGAACTATCATGTGTCCGTGGACATCAGATTAAGAACTGTGCTGCTATACTTAGATACCACCGTGTGAACTAGGACAGCTCATTTCCAACTAAGCTCCATTCCGGTGTATCATATATATGAACCGCAGAAAACAGTGTCAGAACAGTGCTTAATTACAGACACGAAAAGACAGAGCTACAACACCAGCGAACTCTACACGTGCACTACCGAGAGAACATTAAGATGACTGTGTAATGTATTTCAGATACCCAGGCAAAGTGTGTGGTTATATTATGCCTATACAACCATTGCACATACATGAAGGCAACTACTAACCTGTGGAAACCAAATACTATGTATATAAACTTATTGTGATATGTAATATAATATTTTAAGATAGTGATAAATTAGATGTAGGTTAGGAACTATAACAGTTCTCATTTATTTTAATAATGTAGTTAGTACAGTAATTAACCCATTAAAATTAGATTAGAATATTAGTTTAGACATAAGAATAGTTTATTACAAGTTAAATTAAATTTATGATATGAATAGTACCATTTAGATTGTTACATTTCATTTAGTTTCATTGTAGTTAGTTTATTCCATCTTAATGAAACCATACCATCTTTCAAATATTACCATTTATTAGTATCATCATTTTACATCATAATAGATTAAAAAGAGTAGATAAGGTAACATACAGCATTTACACCAGTTAGATTAAGAACATCACTCATATAATTCCTTTGTGCATTTAAAAACATTATTTAGCATAGTATTTAGAAAAGTACATAAATTGTGGTCACATAATCCATTTAATTAAGGTACATAACTCACATCACAACAATTGCATTTAAATAGTTAGATTACATCACTTAGATTAGAAAAAAATAAGAAGTAATATAATCATATCATATAATTAACATAACAAATTTAATAAATTTAGGTAACACATTAAATACTTAGTTATAGAATTAGAATGGTATGTTAGAATGTAAAGTTTTCGTTAGTGAAATTGTGTTAGTGTGAATGTGTTGTCTGTAATATAGTTTAGAACTTAGATTACAGTATTTTGGGTTTCATAACAAGTGAATGTAGTCACGAATTAGTGTTATACACCTGTTTGTGGCCACATTGAACCAAATTATGACACTCAAAAAACTAACATACATACACATAGAATTTATAAATAGAGGATAGAAATTAGATTAGTAGATTTATTACATCCAAACACACAAACAAACAGAAAAACAAACATATAAATTGCATACACTATTTGTAAATCAAAGACAGATAACTATGGGGCCAGGGGACATAATAGGACAACGAAGAACTAAATTAACAGTGAAATAAAGTCTTACGCGCGGAAGCGAAGGAGGTAAAGCCTGTCGCACACACTCTTGTAGAATGGTTGTTAAATATTATATGGGGGACATGAAATAATTCATGTGTTGACCCTAAGAAAGTCAACTTTGTATGGGTAGTAAGTTAATTTACTATGTGAGGGCAGGTCTTATAAGACAACGGTCCGGTTCAGACATACCTCTGATAAATATAATATAGCATGTGAGAAGAGGGCTCACGCCAACCAGTCAAGTTTGTGGCGATTGCCAGTAGCCAAGTAAGGCTTTGCTACATTGTGACAATAGTTATTAATAGTCTATTGTAATGCCCAAAGCCAGGTTATCTAGAGTCTTTGACAAAAATTAGAGACACTAATTTTTTGTTAGGAACCTCTTGCGTCACAACCAATGAGTGAAAGTTGATGACGCAACACAAGAGGGGTGGGTGTGTGTCAAAGACTCGACCGCATCCCCTCCGCCAGGGAGAGCGGTCAATCCTGAAGAGACCAGGAGGAGATACGGTGCCCGAGGCAAGGGCAGGGGAGATGAGGTAATCAGGAGAGGGTTAGCCACTCCCTCATGAGACACGCAGGCGGTGTTCAGAGAGTTAGCACTCTAATCACGATAGTACCACACCTCGTGAAGCCATAGCACAGTTGAGTAGACACTCAACAGGCCACGTTTGCCAGCAGAGTGCGATGTGAGGTAACACGCACGAAGGTGAAGGTCACCCCGCGTGGTGTGTAACCACGGGAGAGAGGTTAGGCAGACGGGAGACTGGACTTGGGGCGTTCACATCGTTTAGAATAGCGTTAGGAGTTTTGTGTTCACTAATAGATAGAACTAGCATAGGGTTAGCAGTTTGTGTTAGATAATTCTGTGGCTGTATATTGTGTATTGCATTAGCGACTGTTTACCGCTTGTAAGCGAGCCAACGGCAATAAAATGGACCATGCATTTTGCCTCCCACACGACTTACAAGTTGTCTTGTATGGGTGTGTGAGAAGTACCCGATAATGCCTGTCAGTTGAGTTGTTGACAATCTGGTCTGTACATCATTGCTTGTTGTGGTATGCTGTTGACTGGTAACCTACTTGCATGGCCAAACCATTTGACTTGCTGCCTTCTAATAAAACCTAGTGCAGCTAAAACCCCAATTTAGTCCCGATTTCTTCATTTCTGATCTTATCTCTTCTTGATACATTGAGTATTCTTCTCAGGAATCTCATTTCTGTTGTTGTGATTTTTCTTTTCTCTTTTTCTGTCATTGTCCAGGATTGGCATTGGTAACATAGAGTTAGTAGGAATATGTTGTTGTAAAGTGCTTTCTTAGTAGTTATTGATACATGTTTGTTCTTTAGTATTGGTGCCATTCGTCCAATGAGTAGGTTTGCCTTATTGTACCTATTTTCGATTTCTTCTTCTGATTTGCCATTTGATGATATTATACTTCATAGGTACTTGAAACTCTTTACTTGTTACAAGGGATGATCGTTTAAGTGAATCTTTGTTGCTGTTTCTTCTTTTGTTACAGTCATTACCTCTGTTTTATTTGTGCTAATTTTCATGTTATGTTCCCAAAGCATTTTATTTAGACTGTTCATGCGATCTTGTAATTTAGCTTCTGATTTTGCTATTAGTGCTTGGTTGTCCACAAACAGGAGTTCTCTAATGGTTAGATTTGCATCTGTAAAGAAACTAGTTTGCCATTGCTTTCCTTCCTATCAGTGACCAGACTGGTCGGTGATCGTAGTCATTATCTCTAAAAAAAGAGATTCTCTGCCTACCATC
The DNA here is from genome assembly GCA_014155875.1 of Cepaea nemoralis. NCBI lineage: Eukaryota > Metazoa > Mollusca > Gastropoda > Stylommatophora > Helicidae > Cepaea > Cepaea nemoralis. The sequence continues at coordinate 130,792 of JACEFZ010023233.1, read as the reverse complement.
GTGAAACTGGAGAGAATAACCTACAACTATCTGTTGGCTGCTCTTCAACTTCATCCACCACGTGCACCCATGTCTTCACGTAACCCTGATCGGGGGGCTAAATGGGTACTCCACCGTGCCCAAGAGTGTCCCGTAGGCTAGCGGAGGGAAGGTGGCACCATGTTGTTAAATTTACTTCTTGAATGGGGCGCGGTTGTGATGTTTCATGTATGATGCCTTCAGTGATATGTGTGGACTTGTTTAAATAAAATTAAGTGTGCATGAGAAGAAAAGGGGTAAAATGGTGGAAGAGAAGCATATGCAAAAAGTTCGTGTGTACATGCACTTTGCGATGGATGTTATATTACAATAAATACATACTATGTTTTTGTTTTATTCGTGCACATGTCACTCAACACTAACGTACGGCAGCATAAACACAAACAAAAGGAACACACATTACACCTGGTAAATATACCCTGTTTTGTATGAAATAAACGTTGGTTAGGCGAGAAGCTGCCACAAATTTGATAGGTACAAAAATAGTTGTAGTGAAATCTTATTGCGAATAATTAAGAGTGCAGATATATTTTAACGTTTAAAGGGAAACTATCCACAACCAACAAGATCAATTTATTCATCAGAGGCAGCATTAATTATCGAGTATAAAGAAAGCTCTCTTGAGCTGCCTGTATTAGACAAGGAAAATAGCGACAGCGCCGTCTCCGCATCAAAACAGGGATTTTTTAAGTTTACTTGACCATAGGAGGGAAATGTACAGGACTTTTTGTGATAGGAAGACACGGTCATTGATGTGGTAACATTTGTGTAGTAGTTGAAGTAGTGTCCCAGAGTCTGAGCTGTGTAGGCGACGGTGCCGCCTGCTGAAGTAATTTATTATATCACTCTACAGGGCAGTCTCGGCATGACTGGTTGGTAGGCAACTTGATAAGATTAGATGTTGATCTTCATTAGACTATTGCATTATTTTACCACTGGTGTCAGTAGTTATCCCTGAAGTTTTGCCTCGACACCTCACATTCATGATTGTCCCCATTTGTCAGAGTCTTGCGTAGAGCAAGATAAGTAGCTCGTTTTCTGGCGAGTGTGAAGCAATATCAAGCTATCAAATCACACGAAGTGAATATCCGAAAGTATTATTCACAAGCTTTATTTACGCGCTGCATTTATTATCGCACAAACATCGCGCACTGACAATCCATAGCAATCATTACGGCATGAACAATATCACTACAATACATAATAATACATGCAAGCAATAAACATCTCACTTACAAGTCAAACTATTCAAGCGTTCGAATCAGTCTCCCACTGTCGTACAGGCTAGCTCTCAATGCAGATTCAAACACTCCTCGCATACTCATGCGACCTGTCCATTCAAACACCTAAACCCGTCTGCCAGTTCTGGCGTTCTACACGCTACACGCTCACGTCAGCTGGTGTGACCCCTGCAAGGTTCACGGGGTGTACTGCTGACCAGCGGTCGTTTAAGCTTCGCTCAAGCTTGGCTGCTTATCCGGGCGCCGTCGAAGACGCCGCGTTCTCTCTGCAGTGTTTAACATCACTCAGGGTTGCGTGTTGTTATGTTATCTGGCGTTGGTACAGACAACGCGTCGCAACCTCGGATGTGAGACCTTGACACTCTCCACACCCCTTTTTCATGAAAGGATTTCCTTTCATGTACAATATATATCTAGGTGTTATTAAACATGTCAAAGTCGAACATTATACCTTAACAATTATAATAAATATATACAGGTGAATAGTAAACAATATGTATACACCAATTATGTTGCACTATGAAGTACAACAGTCAACTACAATCTATTTAATGGGCATTACCTCGCTGTGACCCAGCTAGTCCGGTAGGTATCGGCTAAACTGGCCCCTACCTCACAGCCAAGAACAAAAATACTAAAATAATCAGGTCAAGCCGTGAGCATCTCCCTCTGAGATAGCTCCATCATCAGACCTCTGTTTAGAGTTTCTAATGAAGGTCAACAGTTTTGGCAATATACTGTCCATATCTAAACGACATCACATTGACATGTTATTTATCAAGCACACATGTTAATGGTTACAATACATATTTACATATCACCAACAATTTAGAGTAATGTCCCCTAGTTATTATACAAACAATTTAGGAACAATAATTTATCGTCGGTTACAAGACATAAATTACCACTGCAACTTTATTTCTTAGTGTCATAATTTGATCCTTATTGACAAATGTGCACAAAATGTCACGTTTGTAAAGAAGCAATCAAGTTATGATGCTGAGATTACATCTTATAAAAATCGACATATACAATTCCGTATATGGAAATATTTTAAATCTCATTTTAATACAATTGTCATACATTTATAGACTTTTTAGCGTAGTCTGATAACTTTTAACTTAATATGCAAAAACTATCGGAAGTATACAGCTGTACTATTACATGTGTTGTGGTGTCATTCACACGACGTTGTTACTATCAGCTGTTGGATCGTCTCTTCCGCCTTCTGCTCGGATTGTACTGTCGCAGTCATCTTCGTACCTTGTTAAACGTCTTGGACACCTCGATCTGGATACCTTCAGGATTACCTCACGTTGTAGTGGCTTGGTAAATTCCTGGATCTTGTAGTGTTGTCCAGTGACACTTCTCTGTAGTGTCTGGTTGTTAGAATATGTGTGTATTTACAATAATAATTACATTCTTTCTCATATCTCACAATTATACAACACATTAGTTTACATAATACTGATTCCATTCTTTCACATATCTCACAATTATACACGCATTCATTCGAAAAAAATATGTACACATGTTATATACATTGGGAGATACAATCTACCCTATCACATTGGTATACACAGCGTTACTGACACATTGTCACAATTGGCTGTGGTACTGAGCACTATCTACGTTGCAGTTTTATACACCCTCTGCACTGTGCTCTGGTGTCGACTGGGTATTAGGTTCGTCGCATGGACATCTTGACAAGAGATCTGTAAGACAGTTTTGTGAACCCTTTATATGGTTAATCTCATAGCTATAGTCCTGCAGAAGAAGGGACCATCTTGCCACCTTGCTGTTACTTGGCGTTCCTCTGGTAACAATTGTCAGCGGACAATTATCTGTTTCAATAATGAAATGTTTACCTAACAAAAATCTAGAAAGTTTACGTACCGAAAATACCATGGCAAGAGCCTCGAGTTCCGGTGTACTGTAATTTCGTTCGCTGGTGTTCAGTTTTCGAGAGACGTAGTATACTGGGTACAAGATTTGGTCGTGTTCCTGGAGAAGCACACCTCCAATGGCTACGGAGCTCGCATCACATCTTAATCTAAAAGTAATATTCAAATTTGGCAATTTCAGAATAGGTGATTTAGAAAAATATGAAAGAATTTTCGTAAATGCTGGCCTTAAACATTCACTGTTTACAATCACGTTGGGGTGTTTATTTGTTAGTAGATCAGTGAAACATTTGGTCAATTCAGCAAAATGAGGAATAAACTGTCTATAATAGTTTAAAAGACCTAGCACACTTCGCAACTGTTTCTTAGTTGTCGGAAGCGACAATTTCAAAATTCTGGACATGATGTTATCGTCAGTTGATATAAAGCCATTTGAGATCTTATAGCCCAAAAATGAAATTTCCTGAAAGGCTATATCAACTTTGGAAGGTTTTACAGTCAGTCCATGATGTCTAATCCTGTCAAATGTCTGCTGTAGTGCTGTTATGTGCTCTGTCATGTCCTTTGTGTGTATGCAAATGTCGTCCATGTACCAAATGATGTTAGCAATGTCTGTCAAAAGAATTCTTGTCATTCTGACGAAGGTAGCCGGTGCATTGACTAATCCGAAAGGTAGTTTACACCATTCGTATACACCCCACGGTGTGGCAAATGCAGTCAGATGTATACTATCAGGATGTACAGCTATCTGCCAGTAGCCTTTTGTCATGTCAAGTTTAGTAAAATAACGTGAGTCAGATAGTTCAGTCAAGATGTCTTCACAGTTGCTCATTGGTTCTAAATCCAACTGTGTAATGCTGTTGAGTTTACGATAGTCCACACAAAGTCTAATAGTGTTGTCCTTTTTGCGTACTATAACTATTGGTGAACAGAAATGAGATTGTGAACGTCGAATGATATGATTTGCTTCTAAATCAATGATTTCTTGATGAAGTTTTTCTTTATAGTGTATAGGGATGGAATATAGTCTACACTTAATAGGTATGTCAGATGTTAAAATGATTTGGTGTTGCACTAAATCTGTTTGTCCTGGGCTGTCAGAAAAGATTGTCCTGTACTCTTGTATCAGTTGTCTGCAACTGTCAGTCTGTGTCTGCGTCAGTTTAGGATTTACCTTAATGTCCTGTAAGTTGGTCGTCGTGTCAAGAACTGGTGTCGGTATCTCGTCAGTGTCGTTGTCGTCCGTCTGGTCCACTATGGAGGTATTTGCTGCAGTCTCTACTTGTTCGTCTTGCCTGTGGTGATATGGTTTGAGCATGTTAATATGGAAAATTTTATGTTTGTCCCTAACTGCAATCTCGTAATCTACCGTCGAAATTTGTCGTAGCACTTTGAACGGTCCTTGCCATGAGTCAGTTAGGAGATGTCTATCACTTGGCAAAAGAAGAAGAACGTCCTGTCCTGGCGTCAGTGTAATAGTTCTATTTCCTCTATTAGCATATTGTCGGTAAATAGCTCCTGATTTTTGGAGAGCTTCTTTAGCTAATATACATGATTTCATAATTCTATCATGCAATGATGTTACATGTTAATATGGTGAAATGGGTATAGACAAAGTTGTACTTTCAGTCAACATAGATTCATACAGAGATAATGGGCCGCGTGGTTGTGCACCATATAACATTTCGAATGGTGAGAACCCAGTGCTGGAATGGGGCACTTCCCTATATGCAAACAAAATGGCAGGCAGATAAGTATCCCAATCTTCAGGATGTTCTTGGGTTACCTTAGAGAGCATATGTTTCATATCGCCATTAATCTTTTCCACTATACCGGTCGAATGTGGGTGGTATGGACTGTTGAAGCATTGTTTAACACCCAACATTTTGGTAAAGGCTTGTGTAGCCGAGGAAATAAACTGGCTACCCCGATCTGAAAGGATGGTATCAGGGAATCCTACCCTCGCAAAAATATGAAAGAACACTTCCATGATGTCTTTGGAAGTTATGTTCTTCATTGGGATCGCTTCTGGCCAACGAGTACATAGATCAATGAGTGTTAGAATGTATCTATTACCTTTAGATGTTATATGGTTCAGAGGACCAACTATATCGACCGAGATCTTTTCAAACGGTCTACTAGCCAAATCAGTAACTTGCAATTCAGCTTGTGGGTGTTTACCCTTTTTGACAAGCTTTTGACAGATGTAACACGATCTGCAATACTGTTTGGTATCGTTGCAAAACTTTGGCCAATAAAATTGAGTAAGTAACCTTGCTCTAGTTTTAGCATACGTCATGTGTCCTGAAAAGGGTATGTCATGAGCTAGATTCAATACTTGTTTGCGGTTTTCTAACGGTAGCACTGTTTGTTCTATAGTGCTGGAACCTTTGGTGTAGTACCGTGTTAGAATTCCGTTCTTCAGAGCAAAGTACCACTGAGCATTCTTTGCTACTCTTGGCTTTTGGCCTACAAGTTTAAAATACTTTTGCAGAGATCGATCGGCTTTTTGAGATGTTATAAACGTCTCCCTAGTTGTCTCAGGAGATGTTACAACTGGACTTACTCGTTATAAAGCCTCTATCTGATCGATTCGATCTTGCATCTGTGCAGTAGATCTAGTTACTGTATTTACTATATTACAACGATCATTCTCATCACACATTGATGTTACATTCACACAATTACATTATGTTCTGGCGTTGAAAGGTTGGTATTTGTACATTCATTTACAGGTGGTAATACATCATGAATGGTGATTGGTGATGAAGGTGAAATGGTAGTATCAATATTACAACTGACAGTTGATGTACTACTGTCATGTGGCATGTCATTCACCTCAGGAAGGTTTCCAATGATAATATCGCAGCAAGGATTGGTTAATGCTGCGAATTTAACCTTTCCTGTAAGGAATGGTGTAGTTATATATGCCCATGCAAGTGGATATTTCTCTATGTTTCCTGAGAATGTCCTGCATGTGACATATTTACCACTATATTGTGATGGTAAAATATAATCTCTCTTTACATCAATGAGAGTACTCCCGCTATCACGTAAAACTGTGGCAGCTCTACATACCCCTGGTGGATGTTTAGTTTATCTTTGGAGTTTACTACAGAATTGGCCTCCTCACTGGTAACAGGTATAAAATGACCGCATGTTAACACGCCATCCTCATGAAATTGATCACAAATGGTATATTTTTCCTGATGGAACACCTCAATGGAATGTGCTGCGTTTACTGGGTGATCTTGTACACTTTCATCTTCTGACGAAGAACTGTCAAACATGGCTGCATTAGCCTTTTTGGTCATTGACTTGCCTTTACAATCTTTACGCAAGTGACCATAAGCTTTACAAAGATAACATTTGGTAACTTTTCTGTAGTTCTTCCTTTCTTTATCTTGCTTAGAAATGTAATTTTGCAAGTACGTAGTGTACCCAGGGTGTTGGTCGCACATATCATTCTCATTGTGTTTATAATCGCAATATTTGCACTGATACAATTTCTCTGCAGCTTGTTTATAAAGTCTTTGTTTGGTATTTGACCCTGCCTGATATTTGCCATATGTAGCTGCTGCTACAAAGTCTGTGCTGGGCAGACTACTAGAGAAACAATGCTTATTGGCTGCAAAATAACCAGAGCCACGACTTTCAATCTGTTGAACACTTTCACACTGACATTCCAACAAAAATTTAGAAATCGGGGGTGGGAGAGATGCGATAATCTTATCTCTCAACATAAGATCAACTAATTTGTCATAAATTTCATTTACTTTGGCTGCTGACAGCCATTTAGAAAAGATATTTTGAATTTCTGAGATGTAATCAGAGAACGTGTGTGTTGGCTTAGGAGACAACTTCCTAAACTGTTCTCTATAACCTGATTCATCTAGCACAAAATGTGACATAATATTTGCTTTAATGTAAAGATAATCTTCTTTCAGGTCATTTGGGATCGACTCTATGACTTTAAGACGTTCCCCAGAAAGACTTCTTACATATACTATCCCCCGAAGTGCTCATCTATACAGATGGATCTGTTGTAAAGCAGCAGAGAAGTGCGTGGGCATTTACAGCCCGCTCAGCGGGCCGAACCGTGCAAGAATCCAGTGGTGCCCACTCCATGACCACGAGCAGCATGACGATGGAGGTGATGGCAGTTACACAGGCTTTCATATGGCTGGAATCACAGCATTATACCAACGTGTGTGTACTAAGTGATTCAATGAGCATGATTCAGAAGGTCGAAGCTGGATCTGTACGTAGACAGTGGACTGAGTCGCTGCGGAAGTCTGTTGTCCGCAAAGTCACCTTCATCTTCGTCCCAGGACATGCGGGAGTCGAGGGAAATGAACGAGCTGATAAATTGGCTGGCTCTGCACCCCCTGTAGATGGCCAGCCCATGGATCGTGCCGATGTTATTAACGCCCTTAAAGATATGGCGAGAACAGAGGATTTTGACGCCAGTTATTCCACATCGCTTTCCAGGATGAAAGACCTGGGAGTAAGAATCGGCACAGCCAGACGCGAGAGGTACATCGGGAAAACAAAGCGCCTCGTCAACCAACACAGAACTGGCACTATTAGCCACTGGACGCTGATGCATATGCTGGGGGGAGGATCTGAGCACCTATGGACATGTCCGGAGTGCAACGAAGATACCTCAACTGATAACTAACTAACTAACTAACTATCCCCCATTCAGGTTTTGGAATTTTGTAATGATCCACAACAAATTCAAAATTTTGGGTGAATGCTGCTATGCAATCACCTGTGTTGTAACTTCTGATCAGACCTTGGTACTTCTTATGAGGTTGATCTTTCTCTTATCCGGGCGCCGTCGAAGACGCCGCGTTCTCTCTGCAGTGTTTAACATCACTCATGGTTGCGTGTTGTTATGTTGTCTGGCGTTGGTACAGACAACGCGTCGCAACCTCGGATGTGAGACCATTATTTTACCACTGGTGTCAGTAGTTATCCCTGAAGTTCTGCCTCGACACCTCACATTCATGATTGTCCCCGTTAGATGACTAAAGCGAGCCATTCACGTTCATGACACTTTCTCTCAATCGATAGCGACCGTCCAGCAAGATTGTTTCTCCCCAAGTCACGCCCTACATTTTATCGCCTTCATCTGGATCTCTCTCTCTCTCTCAATCTCTCTCTCTCAATCTCTCTCTCTCTCTCTCTCTCTCTCTCTCTCTCTCAATCTCTCTCTCTCTTCCCTTAGCCTGTTACGTCAGCTAATCTTTGACCTTCACGAGTCCCATGTGTTTACAAAGAGGGTTGCCACATAGCGTACAGACGTGATGATGATGATGTTATGAAGAATATCAGGAAAAACCGATATGTAAGAACCACGCACAGAAACAAGGGCGCACCAACGGGAACATGAAACTGACGTTGTTTGACAACAAACAGACTGGAAGGAACATCCGAAGGTGAAGCAAGAATTTGCGATCATTATACAATTTATTGTGGCTCGAGGCTGTTAGTATTGATCCATGGATAAAAAAGGATAATAATCAGCTTCTAAGCTAACCGAAGCTGATAACGTCATGGATGTAACTAATCGCGGGCAAAATCCCTGGACAAGAATAGAGGCAACAGGGAAGACAGACGTGAAGGCAAGAAGAACAGATATAGGAATAAATAAAGACAATGGCGATCAAGTTGTTACGGATTAGTTATATAAGTACGTATCTAATTGTGTTCGCAATCATAATTTAGGTGATGACCTGGTATAGCAGGCACCTTAAAGATGTTAACCAGATAATACCTACATGTACATTTGTACGCTGTATAATAAACAGCATTTGAACTGTGTTAAGCCAAGAGTCGGAATTACTTATTAACGTTTCTTCGTTGCGGCTCCAGTCACTGTCGTTGTTGCTGTTAGTAGTGTTAGAGTTGAGCCTAACATTATTAGTTGACCAGCTGTTGGATTTTTCACACAGTATATTTACCATGATCGAGAAGTCAGCAGTATTCTGGCAAGGGTATTGTCAAATTTTATTGTGATTTAAGCAGCGTTGGCGCTAGCTTTTGCCGTGATTGTTTTAATTCGTTTCCTGTTGCGTCAATTTTTTATTTTATATAGTTATTTAAAAACAAATTATGTCCGTATAAGGGACATAATTATTTAGAATGATTTGACAGTATTGGTAATATTTATTTATCGCTGACATTGCCGTTAAGAGTGATGACAAATATCGATGTTTAATTTTTGGATTCATTGAGTCGAGTTAGTTAAAATGTTTCTATGTTCAGTGATTAAAAGCGACTGAACGTTCTTTTGTTGTCTGTGTGTATTTTATTTAAAGTTAACATGGTTCTACATTACATTACATTACATTGGCACCTTTCCGTCTTGACAGACGATAGTTTGGTACATTGTGCTTCAAAAAGGCTTAATAACTACGATCCATGGCGGTGGCGAGTGTGGCTGGTAAGGCCAATTCTTGCAGCAAATGTTTGCCCACAGTAGGTGCATGTGAAAACATGGTCATTTCCACCATTTTGCACCATCTTACGTCTCTCACTCTCCGTGTGTGCTTTATCTGCAATCATTTTCTCCTTTGTCTTTATTCCATTTCTGATAGTTGCCCTCCATGCAACACGTTCAGTGGCGACATGCTCCCAATGTGCATTATCAATGCCTGTATCAATCATGTCCCGCTTACACACATCTTTGTATCGTAGTAGAGGCCGACCCTGAGATCTCCTACCCGTCTGTAATTCACCAAAAAAGATGTCCTTTGGTATTCTACCATCATCCATCCTCCTAACGTGTCCTATCCATCTAAGTCTACGAAGACTGAGCATGGAATACACCGTCATACAACCTGATCTTTCCAATACTTCAGTATTTGTGATTTTGTCTTGCCACTTAATACCAAGTATTCTTCGCAGACACCGCATATGAAAGCTGTTTAAACGTTTCTCTTGGCGTGAGTAAGTTGTCCAGGTTTCACTGCCATAAAGAAGAGTACTAAGGACACAGGCTTGGTAGACGAGGACTTTTGTTTTGGCAGTAAGCTTCCTGTTCTCCCAGACTCTTTTTGCTAACATGTTTATTGTTGTTGCTGCCTTGCCAATCCTGATGTTGATTTCCTGATCTAGGGATAATTTGCTATTTACCTCTGATCCTAGATATGTAAAATGGTCTACTATCTCCAGTTCAGCGTCGTCAATAAAGATTGATGGTACACCATGTGCACCTTGTGACATAATCTGTGCTTTCTTTTTGTTAATTGTTAAACCAAATTCAGAACAAGCATTGGAGAATGCAGATAGTAGATGTTGTAATTCTTCCTCAGAGTGGGTCGTAATCGCAGCATCATCCGCAAAAAGCAACTCTCTGATTAGTACCCTGCTAATTTTGGTCTTGGCCTTCAATCTCTGAGCATTATAGAGGCCACCATCTGAGCGTGAGTGAATGTATATACCGTCATCCTGATCACGAAAGGCATATTTCAGTAGAAGTGAAAAGTATATCCCAAAGAGGGTGGGGGCTAGTACACAACCTTGCTTAACTCCACTCTTGATTTCAAACTCTTCTGAAGTGGAGCCATCAAACTTGATTATACCCTTCATGCCTGTGTGGAACGATTCCACAATGGACAGAAGAGTTGGTGGGCAGCCAATCTTCTTTAGAGCTTTGAACAGACCCTCACGACTGACCAAATCGAATGCCTTTGTGAGGTCGATGAAGGCAATAAACAGTGGCTGATTTTGTTCCCGGCATTTTTCTTGCATCTGTCGCAATGAGAATATCATATCAATGGTAGACCGGTTCTGACGGAAGCCGCACTGTGATTCGGGGTAGACTTGATCTCCCAGGACTTGAAGTCTGTGCAGGACAATTCTGGCAAATACTTTCCCAACAATACACAGAAGTGAGATACCCCTATAGTTGTTACAGTCGCTCCGATCTCCCTTGTTCTTGTACAGCGTTATGATGTTTGAATCTTTGAAATCCTGTGGGACTTGTCCTTCTCGCCAGCATAGCTCTATTAGCTGGTGGATCTGTAGAGCGAGTGTGTCTTGCCCACTCCTGATTACCTCTATTGGAATCCCATCCTTACCTGGAGCCTTGCCAGATGCAAGCTCATTTATAGCACACTTAACTTCTGTTATAGTGGGAAGTGTGTCCAGGTGGTCAAGAGTTGGCAGGGCCTCTATGGCGTTGAGGGCATCATCCGCTAGCTTGGTCTCACTTGAGTAAAGCTCTAAATAGTGCTCGACCCATCTATCCATCTGCTGTTTCTTATCAGTGATGATTTCTCCAGTCAAGGTTTTCAGCGGTGCACTTCTTTTGATCATTGGACCACAGGCTTTCTTTATCCCTTCATACATGCTTCTGATGTTTCCCTTATCACTTGCGATTTGAATGGACTCACATAACTTGATCCAATAGTCATTCGCACACTGCCTGGCAGCCTTTTGTACATCCTTCCTCGCTTGCTTCAGCTCACTCAGAGTGTTACGCGTTGGTCTTTCCTTGTTTCTTAAGAGAGCTATCTTCTTTTTATCAATCAAGGGCTGCAGTATCTGGCTGTTTGCCGCAAACCAGTCCTGCCTCTTATGATCCACAGTGCCGTAAACCCCTACCGCTGTTTTATAAATAGTTTCCTTAAGTTTACTCCATTTATCATTTACTATACAATTTTCTGATGTATCATTGAAAGCGTCTTCAAGTTGCTGTTGAAATTCAAAGCACTTTCCAGGATCGTGAGTGTTAGTAATATTAATCCTGGGGCTAGACTTGTGTTTAGCTGTGTAGATTCTCTTTGGTCTCAGTCTAACCCTTGCAACAACCAAAGAATGATCTGTATCACAGTCAGCACTGTGGTAACTTCGAGTTAATGATGTATGGTTCAGATGTTGTCTCCGTGTGATAATGAAGTCCAGCTGATGCCAATGGCTGGATCTTGGATGTTTCCATGTGACCTTATGCATCTCTTTTGTTTTAAAAAAGGAGTTTGTAATACATAGGTCATTTCTAGTGCAATGCTCCAGCAGCCTTTGCCCATTATCATTCATGCGACCGATGTTGTATTTTCCAAGGCACACTGGCCATGAACTCGAGTCCTTGCCCACACGAGCATTGAAATCACCGAGCATATAAATGTAGTCGGATTTTGGAACTGCCTTGATCGCAGAGTCTAGCTGCTCATAGAACGTATCCTTCACATCATCAGAGGAAGCGAGTGTCGGTGCATATGCAGTGAGAATGGTGGCAAATCCACAAGAGGTTGCCAAGCGCAGTGATAATAATCTTTCATTACCTCCAGCTGGGATATCAATCATTCCCAGTAGCGAATTCTTCACTGCAAAGCCCACACCATGTTGCCTTTTTTCTGCCTGCCCTCTTCCCTTCCAAAAAAAGGTGTAATTGTTTTCCCTGAGTGACCCTTCCTCAGCGAGGCGAGTCTCCTGCAGGCCAGCAATATCAATGTTAAGACGATTGAGTTCAGCATCAATCACAGCCGTTTTTCTCACATCGTAAATATTTGTCAAGTCAGTGGAAAATCCTGGACCAATGGTTCTCACGTTCCAGGTTGCAAGCCGTAGCTTGAGGTTTCTATTCTTTTTATTAGTACCTGGTGCATTGGTTTTACAGCCTGCGATTCAGATTTTGTCCTAGCCCCAAGCACCCATTGAAGCAGGCAGGCTGTGGCGGATCAGCACCCAATTGGCTGGGGGCTGCCCAGCTTGAGGCGGGCGGTAGCTGATCAGTGACACCTGTAGGTGTCTCCCACCGTCAGAGGCAACGCGTGGCGCCCCATGTCTACGCCAACTGACAAGGACTTATAACCCGTAACAGTTGCCTCTCGCTTTGATTCCGAGACCGGTTAAGACCAGGGATGGAGTTATTGCCTCTCCATAGCACAAAGCCTGGGCTAAAATAAAGAAACCATGTGTTGCCCATGCAGCATGATCCCTCTCTCGGCCTGCCTAGTTCACTCCAGAGGAAAGTTGACACCTATAATCTGGAACAAGACAAGCTGCAGAAGCTGCCGGATCAGCAAAGCAATGCTCTAACTGTCCGCCTGTCGGAGTTTCGATCCTAGACCAGCTGCCAACCAAGGCTTAGGGCCTGGTCTGCCCTGCCATGACGTAATTTGTCTTTGGGTTGCATTTCCTCGCACCGGGATAAGGCTAGTACCCTCCCAATTGCGCTCTTCCGCCCGAAGCCGTTGGCACAATGTGGGGTGTCGGGTTAGGTAAGCGCCGCCCAACATTCGGCGCTGACAGAAAGCAGGTAGTACCGTCTACTGTCATACGGTAGCTCAGTTATTTCTGACTAAGACCTGACTCTGACATGGTTCTACACACACACACACACACACACACACACACACACACACACACACACACACACACACACACACACACATACACACACACATATACACACATACACACACACACACACACATATGAACGTGTTGCATGGTGGGCAAATATCAGACAGAGAATAAAGACAAAGGAGAAAATTATTGCAGATAAGTCACATACCGAGCGTGTGGGACGTAAGATGGTGCATGATGGTGGAAATGACCATGTGTTCACATACACCCACTGTGGACGAACATTTACAGCGCGAATTGGCCTTATCAGTCACAATCGCTGTCGCCATGGTTAATAGATATTATGCCTTTTTGAAGCACAGTGTAACAAACTATCGTCTGTCAAGATGGCAAGGTGCCAATTATATAAGTTATTAGGGGTTGTGGCTGGTTAATTACTACAGATTTTAATATGGTACGTTAATAAAATTATATATATATATATATATAATATATATATATATATATATATATATATATATATATATATATATATATATATAACACATTATATGATACTGGAGATATACCTTCTGAATTATGTAACTCTGTATTTATTGCAATCCCGAAGAAATCAGGAACCTTGGAATATGCTAAACATAGAACAATTAATATAATGAGCCACATCACAAAGATTTTGTTATGAATTATCATGCAAAGAGTGAGGAAGAAAATACAACCTGAAATAGAGGAAGAACAACGTGGGATTGTAGAATGAAAGGGTACAGTAAATGCTGTGTATATGCTGCGAACAGTTATTGAACGTGCTATAGAAGTAAACAAGGATATACACCTTTGCTTTATTGACTACACAAAGGCTTTTGATAGAGTTAGACATGTCAACATGGTAGATATGCTTGCAGATCTACACATTGATGAAAAAGACATTAGACTTATAAAAAACGTATATTGGAAACAACAAGCTGCCATAAGGATTGATAATGAAGTGGGACAATGTCAACCTATTAAGAGAGGTGTTAGGCAGGGATGTGTAATGTAACCAGATCTTTTTTCCCTATACAGTGAAAATATTTTCAGAAATGTAGAGGATATAAATGGAATCAACATTGGAGGACGAAACATCAGTAACATTAGATATACAGATGGTACAGTATTGATTGCAGACAATGCACAAGATCTACAACAACTAGTATTTGCAGTTGTTGTACACAGTCAGCAGCTGGGATTGGAATTAAATTGTAAGAAGACACAGGTTATGGTCGTCACTAGGAAGAACGAAGTACCACAATGTAATATACAAGTAAATGGGAATATTCTTCAACAAGTGTATAGGTACAATTATCTCGGAACAGTCATAACATCTGATGGGAGATGCCTTGAAGAGATTAGAACAAGAATCGCCATGGCGAAAGTAGCCTTTAGCAAGATGAAAAACATTCTGACCAATAAAAAGATGTCAATTGAAACGAGATAAAGTGTGTTAAGGGGATACATAGAGCCTGTTATTTTATATGGATGTGAAACTTGGACAATGTGCAGTCAAGCTGAAAAACATCTGATGGCTGCAAAAATGTGGTTTCTGATGAAAATGCAAAGTATACCATGGACAGACAGAAAAACCAATGGCCAAGTACTACAGGAGACAAATGAAAATCAGTAAATTGATTAGAGAAATTAGACGTAGACAGTCACAATTTTTTGGACATGTTATGAGAAGAAATGGATTGGAGAACTTAGTGACAACTGGCAAGATCGAAGGGAACAGACCAAGAGGAAGACCGAGAGGAAAATACCTGGATGGCTTGGCCACATGGCATGGACGAGACAGGAACACTGAGCTGATCCACGACGCTGGTGATCGAGTGAAATGGCGAGTCATGACTCGCCCACGCTTTCCGGCATGGCACATGATATATATATATATATATATATATATATATATATATATATATATATATATATATATATATATATATATATATATATATATATATAATAGTGTTCGAAAACAAGATTGTAATGAGTATGTGAACTCAGGAGTAAATAATGAGAGTGAACCATGGCATGTAAACCTGGGTATATTTATTGGGTATAAAATGATGAGAGGCCTGGATATAGGTTGAATAAAAACACGGATAGCACAAATCACAAATGAGTTAAATGACTCCAGCAAAGAAATAGTTATGCAGGTTATAAACGTGGGTATATGTATTTAACAGGTTACGGAAACCTGAGGAAGAGCGATGAATCTCGATAATGGAGCTAGCGAGCTCTGTGTTATGGTAGAAATGTCAATATGGGATTTGCATGTTTGTGATATGACAGAGATGAAATAATTTTGCTTAATGGAGCTAGAAAGCTCTGTGTTCTGGTAGAGAATGCCCATAAGGAATGAGTATGTCTGTATTGCCGGTCTCCCTGGCCTAGGAGTTAACGTCTTTCTCCGTAATCCCGTATTTTCCACGTGAGGGACGTAACCTATGCTAGAATCGGTTGCGGTTCTTGCCGCGTTGATAACTTAGGGGGTATGTGAGCCGGTCGTCAGAAAGCAATTGCACACTACTGCGCGTAATCTTGCCAAGAAATCAACAAGCAGCTGAAATATGCTGATGTTGATAGCGATGTTCTGTAAAGGATATGCGAAAAAAAAATGCCTGTATTATTAATGTATGTTTGTGGTATATGAAATTGGAGCTTGAATGCTCTGTGTTATATCATGTTTTTGCTACGGAACCTGAGGGTAAACTGATGGATCAGTTATAGGTTAAATAACCAAGAAATGCAGATGGCATAAATAAATTAGGTCACTGAGATGTTATAGGGAATTATGCATAGATTGCATGTAAACCTATATTTGAGCTAAGTGGCTCCATGTATTTTATTATAAAGAGGGATATTCTCATTTTTTACTATGTTTGGCGGTTTCTAAATAGACACCTATGGAGTAGAATGAGTTAAAATGTTTTTGCTATAGAAATTTGATTTTTAGACTTCCCTATTGAAAATCGCCTGTGAAATCTGAACACTTACTAATCAAGCTGAACAACGCATAAATGCTTTTGAATATAAATGTTATAGACGGGATCTAAGAATGTCTTGGGTAAAGAAACTAACAAATGCATCCATACTTCAAGAGCTGAATACTGAAGAGGATTGGCTATTAAAGACGATAAAACAAAGAAAATTGATATATTTGAGTCACTTAAAACGTCATGAGAGTTTAGAGAGAACAATAATGGAGATGCATATACCTGGGAAATCAAATCAAATCAAATCAACTTTATTAGGGTCACAAATTGGGCGCGCAGGCCCGTCTTACATTCGGCCCTTTCAATCACTCGTCTTTCGTTCATCAAGGGCATTATACATTTACATAGGAAGAAAAATAAACATTGTGAAATGAATGTTGTAAACATAAACAAGGCTAATTACCATGTTATGAAGCCCATCTCCCACCTATCCATACATCACCCCACCCACACAGCCCCACCTACCCACACACACGCGCACCAAGGGACACATAAACACCCCCACCTACCCACACACACGCACACCAAGGGACACATACATACCCCACCAACCGACCCATCCCCCTCCCGCACATCCTCCACCCACACACACTGCCCTCACCTGAACCCCCAACCAAAACACACTCGCCACCCACAAACATTCCCCCACCAACCCACACATCCCACGCCCATCCACATACACATCCTAACCCACACATCCTCTCCCCACCCACACCTCAAACCACCCATCCCCCAGCCACATCTCCATCGACAACATATTCCCCACCCATGCACACAATCCCCCACCAACCCACACATCGCACATCCACTCACACATCCCCAAACCATACACACACATCCCCACCAACTGACATGTCCCTACCCCCCCCCCCACCCACACACACCTCCCTAACCACCCATACATCCCCAATCCACACACACACACCCCACCACCCACACATACAACTTCCACCCACCCACACATGCCTTAACCTAATCCCCCACCACACAATCCCCCACCCGCACATCACATACACCCCCTACCACGCACTATTCCCAACCCACGCACCACACACACACATATCCTCACCAACACATCCCCACTTACACACCACACACATATCCCCCTCCCAGATACCACACAATATTCCCACCCACACCCACACAGATACCCTTACCCATCCACCCCACATACTCCCACTCACACACCACAAAAATCCCCCACCCACACACACATACCTCACTCACACAATATCCCCAACCAACACACCACACACCTCTCCCCACCCACACACGCATTCCCTACCCGTCCACCAAACACACTCACTCACGCATACATCCTCCACTACGCACCCACACACCCCCACCCACCCACCCCCAACCAAACATCTCTCGATCACAATACCCCTACCCACACACACATCCTCCACCAACTCACACATCTCACCCCGACACATACAACTCCCTTACCCACCTACACATCCCTAAGCCACTCACACACCACCACCCACACATTCCCCATCCACACACACACATCTCCCACCCACACACCCCACATACTTCCCCCAACCACCACAATCCCCTACTCACCCACACATATACCCCACCCATACGCACATTCCCCGCACCCATCACACACATCCCCCACACCACACACTATCCTCCACCCATACCACCACAAACATACCCTCCACCCACACATCATTCACACATCCCCCACCAACACACCGCACACATATCTCAAACCCACACACCATACACTTCTCCCCACCCGCCCTTGCATCCCCAATCCACCCAACACAATCCCCTACCCACACAACCCCGCCTCCCACACATACTTCCTCAAACCATCCACACATCTCCACCCACATAAACACACATCCCCCGCATCCGTCCCATACACATATCCTCCACCCATACACACATCCCCCACACCCATTCCAACATCCCTACTTTCACCCCCACACATCCATCCACACATCCCACCAACACCCACAAATACCACTACCCACCAAAACCCACACACCCCAACCCATCCAAACGCATACCCCCACCCACACATATCCCCACACTCACACACATCCTCCACATACACTCACACTTCCTCACATCTAGACACATACAAAATGTTTCACGTTAGTATTGAAACTAGTATGAACAAACTCCCACACTTTACTCACACACATACACTGACACTTGTCATGAGCAGTCTCATAAAAATGTTAAACATGGAGAAAAATGTGTACATAAAATGTATGTGACGTAAAAATAGTGATGCTCTCTCTCTCTCTCTCTCTATATATATATATATATATATATATATATATATATATATATATATATATCTCCCGCTCATATATCCTCCCGCTCATTCATTCACTCTCACGCTCACTCGTTCTGTCTCTCATTCACACTCACTGACTCTCTCACTCAAACTACAGTAATGAACATGAGTTTATATTATGCATGATAAAATCAAATGGTATTTAACTGATAATATGACAGATGAGAATACACAAACATATGGATTCGCGTGTTACATGACATGCATCTGCTCAGCTCTCTCTCTCTCTCTCTCTCTCTCTCTCTCTCTCTCTCTCTCTCTGTATTCTTTCATATACACATACTCACACGCATGCGCGCGCTCACACACACACACTAACACATCAACTCTTCCACTGTCTCACTCTCTAACACACAATCCTTCACACACACACACACACACACACACACACTCACTCTCTCAATCACACTCTCTCAAACATACACGTACAGATGAACGCATGCACGCACGCCCACACTCCCTCACTCACTCTCACACATACACGTACGAATGCATGCACTGACACATTCCCCCACAATTTCTCGCTCAATCACGCTCTCCACACACACGCATGCACACGCGCATTCACTCTCTCACTCTCTCTGACACCCACTTTCTCTCTCTCTCTCTCTCTCTCTCTCTCTCTCTCTCTCTCTCTCTCTCTCTCTCTCTCTCTCTCTCTCGCTCCCACACGCACACACATATATAGTGAACAATTATAGTTAAACAATTATAATGAACAATTATACTGAACAATTATACCAGTAAATGAATTATGGTGGCATATAGTCGGTATGGATTAAGTATTGAACGAGTTTTCGGTTAAATGTGTAGGGACTCATTGGAGTTCTCAGATCTGGAGGCAGATCATTCCATAAGTGCGCACCAGAATAGGCGAAACATGTTTTGTATAGGTCCAATCTAGGCTTTGAGACATGTAACAAATTTAGGCGTTTGCTGTTCATTGCATTAGATTGAATCAGCGGCAGAAGATACTCTGGGCTATTTTGAGATATAATCTTATTCACTAATTTGGCTTTGTTGAAAAGGAAGCGCGTTTGTAGTGGTAGAAGTCTTAGATGACTGTACAAATTATTACTTTCAACGTGCTTTATGCAAGAAACCAGACGAATAGCGCGGTTTTGTAGAGAACATAGTAGTTTTAAATTAGATTTAGGGCAACCATCCCAAACTGTGGAACAGTAATCGAGATGTGATTGGATATAGCATGTATATAATATTTTTCGTGTGCTTTCGTCCAGGAAGTGCTGAATTTTAGCAAGTTGGTAAACTTTTTGTGTTATTTTCTTGGTAAGAGCGTGAACATGAGAGCTCCAGTTCAAATGGTTGTCTATTAAAATCCCTAGTGTTTTATGTTCAGTCACATTAACTATAGGTAACGTGCCCATGCGGAGTTCGAGCGGTGATCCAGTTATGGCTAGTGTCTGTAGTTTTTGTCTGGTCGTTATTAGCATGGATTTGGTTTTGCCGATGTTAATTTGCATGCGGTTTTCATTGCTCCATCTAGTAAGATTATCAAGTTCCTTTTGTAAAAAATTCTCTAATTCACTACGGTTTTCTTGACTAGTATATATAGTACAGTCGTCTGCAAATAGATCACAAGTTGTATTGATATATAAAGGAAGATCATTAATATAAACTGCAAAAAGCAGCGGACCTAGTATTGAGCCCTGAGGCACACCAATATTAAGCTGTGTGGGTCTTGATAGACAGTTGTTGAAGGACACGACTTGTTGCCTGTCGGATAGAAATGACGTAATTATGTTCACCATGTTGGTGCTTGTCTTCATTTGCTTTAGTTTTCTAATTAAAATATCGTGATCTACCATATCAAAAGCTTTTTTAAAGTCTACAAACACCGCTCCACAAATTCTACCGTTGTTGATGTTTAAGTGCCAGTTATCGGTCATTTTTGTTAGAGCACTATGGCAAGAATATTTAGGTCGAAACCCAGATTGACTGTTAATTATTAGATCGTTGTTAATTAAATGGTGTAACGTTATTTTATGAATGTGTTTTTCTAGTGATTTTGATAGCGACGATAATAAGGAAATAGGTCTATAATTACCCAAAAAGCTATTATCGATTGAGCCATTTTTAATTAGCGGAAACACTTTAGCAATTTTAAAAGCAGATGGAAAGTAGTTTTTGGGCAGGCACTGGTTATATATGAACGTTAAAGACTCACTAATGACTGGTGCAGCACAACGAAGAATTCTATTACTGATACAATCTAGGCCGTGTGAGTTTGTTGATTTGAGGTTCAAGAGATATTTATAAACGTCTGCAACAGACATTAAAGGAGTCTCATCGGGAATATTTCTGGTGCTCTTCTCCTCACAGAATGATGCCAGTGAACTTAAATTATACGATGAGTCTGGTATTGAAGACTTTAGATTCTCTATTTCTGATTGAAAGAACCAACTGAATTCATCGCATGTTATAGAATTTGGTATTGCTGATTCTGTAGGGCGTTTCTTATTGGTTAGCAAGTTAATAGCCTTCCATATATTTGTACTGTTTGAATTATCTAGAATCAAATGTTTAAAATGATCTTTTTTTATCCTACGAATTTCATATTTAACTTTATTCCTTAGTCTGCGGTAATTGATGAAGTCTTTATTTTTGTGTGCTGTATCTCGCTCTCTCATGATTTCCAGCACTTCTCCAGTGACCCATGGGGATTTATGTTGATTTTTGACTCGAACTTCTTTGATTGGCACGTGTTTATCGAACACATTGTAGACTGTCTTCGTCCAGAAAGCTAATGCATCGTCCGGGTCAGGAAGTTGGTAAACGTGATCAAGGGCTGCTTTTCAAAAATAAATCTTGGTTGAATGCTTTAAAATTCCTGAATTTGATACTTACATGTTTATGTTTAAGAGGTTTGAACCCAATTCTTGACCATGTACAACATACAGGGTAGTGGTCACTAACTGTACAAACAGGAACAGAACATTCAATAATATTATCTGGACAAGTAAGATATATATGATCAATTATAGTCGAGGTTGTGTCAGTAACCCTTGTGGGACGGTTTATTAGTTGTTTGACATTGTAAGAAAGAATGATATCGTCCCATGTCTGGTTGGATTTACTAATATCTATGTTGAAGTCACCTAGTATCATAACTTCTCTACCTGCTGTAAACACTCTATCCATCATTGTAGTGAAGCAGTCATACCAACTGTACCCGGCACAAGGATTCCTATATAGGTATCCAATGAGAAACGGTTGTTGGCTGGCTGGCTTCACCTCTAACCAAACACATTCTATCTCTACTGTCTCGAGATCACTTCTACGGGACCAGTTGAGAGAATTAGAAATGTATACAGCAATACCTGTCTCTAATTTTTGATTTGCATCTGGGAAGAGAGGAAGAGGAAGGCCAAAGAGAAGATGGGTGCAGGATGTGGCGGATAATCTCCTTTTGGGTGTATAAGACGCGAGACATCTTGCTTGCGATCGAGAAATTGTCCCGAAGATTGTTATGGGAGCCAGGTTCTGCAAAGAACATGCTACTGAATTTATGAATGAATACGGAAAGTCTCAAAATGGCATAGGAGGGAATATGTAACAGAATAGGTGATGGGGAAGTGTTAATATAAGAAATAAATGTTGCAAACGTATAAATTAGGACTGAAATTTAAAAGAAAACACTTTACACGGGAACGCACCTGAGGGGTTCTCCATAAGAAAGTTAGAGGTAGTGACGATGATTAACAATAATAAACAACCAAGAGCAGAAAGAGTCATCGTTGATCGTTGGCACATAGCGTAAAGACGTGATGATGATGATGTTATGAAGAATATCGGGAAAAACCGAAACAAGTGCGCACCAACGGGAACATGAAACTGACGTTGTTTGACAACAAACAGACTGGAAGAGTCATCCGAAGGAGAAGCAGGAATTTGCGATCGTTATACAATTTATTGTGGCTCGAGGCTGTTAGTATTGATCCATGGATAGAAAAGGATAATAAACAGCTTCTAAGCTAACCGAAGCTGATAACGTCATGGATGTAACTAATCGCGGGCAAAATCCCTGGACAAGAATAGAGGCAAGAGGGAAGACAGACGTGAAGGCACGAAGAACAGATATAGGAATAAATTTAATAAAGACAATGGCGATCAAGTTGGTACGGATTAGTTATATAAGTACATATCTAATTGTGTTCGCAATCATAATTTAGGTGATGACCTGGTATAGCAGGCACCCTAAAGATGCTAACCAGATAATACCTACATCTACATTTGTAAGTTGTATAATAAACAGCATTTGAACTGTGTTGAGCCAAGAGTCGGAATTACTTATTAACGTTTCTTCGTTGCGGCTCCAGTCACTGTCGTTGTTGCTGTTAGAGTTGAGCCTAACATTATTAGTTGACCAGCTGTTGGATTTTTCATACAGTATATTTACCATGATCGAGAAGTCAGCAGTATTCTGGCAGTCGTGAGCAGTAGCCTGTTGTCGAATATCATCAGGAGAAGACTACTATCTATGCTCTGTATACAGACGGCATCAGAAAGGTTTATGTATACCTATACAAATATATATTCAGGTTCGAGGAATATGCTATATAATTACCTATATATGAGTTTTCCTAGTAAGTCTTCGAAAAGATAGAGAGGACGATAGGGGTCAATATTGATGGAATTTAATGACCTGTCTTATGTTCGATGTCATGGAAAATATTTGACGATGAACAGGAATTGTGATATTAAACATTTCGACATTTAAAAGAAAAAGTGATTTCAGAAATCATTTTGTATGAATTCAAATTTTAACAATTTTGTTCTAGAAATCTAGAACAAGTGAAGTTGAGATACATGAATGTTTGCTGGGAATTAAATGATCATCATATATTCTGTCATTTACACAACGCCAAGAGTGGAAGCTATTTCTAGAATCAACGAACCATATACTGTCACGGCCCGTGAAACAAATATTTATTGGTGACTGTCGGAATGTCTGTCGTGGAGAAGACCTTGATGTGAAACAGGACGTTGTCAAGGGAGATGTTCTAACAACGGCCTGCATGCACGCACTGTCACAACAGGGCAGTCACCGATACACTACTGGCAATGTCTTTCTTATCTTACTGTTTGTAACATGTTTACGAAGATATGTATTCTATTTTCAGATACACTTGATGATAAAACTGACATGAGAAGGTCGACTACTGTACGTTCATAGAATGGAGAACACTTTCGTTTTTGATTTTCTATTCCTGTTTTACATCTCCACTGGTGGAACTTACGAGACATACTGCTCAAGCGGAGAAAGACTCCACACTCCCAGAGTAGGTCATGACGTCTGTATTCCTTGTCTCCGTGGAACTTTCATTGCCGAGGAGCATCACTTCTTCAGGAAATGTAAACCCTGTACAGAGATAGAAAACCCTGACGTGGAAGTGTTGGTCACTACTTGCAATAGTACTCACGACGCTGTAATACTATGTACAGGTGGATTCTACAGAGATAGAACCAGCAATATCGGACTGAAAGACAAGTGTGAGAAGTGTACTGAATGTCCGTCTGCCGTTCGACCATGTGAGGAATACAACAATACCGTCTGCTGCCCACCTAATCACGATGCAGTTATAAACCCTGATGCCGTGTCTGTGTGCAAGAAGAGACCAATTGTGTGTGGAGCTGGACAGTTCTTTAGTACTTCCAGTGAGAAATGCTTACCTTGTCCCGCTGGGACTTTCATGTCTGACCACAGCCACACATATAAGGACTGTTTAAAATGTGAAGAACTATCTGAGAATAATATCACTCAAGCGGTCATCACTAGACCGTGCAGCAGAACCGCCCCAACTTTGTTTGGCTGTAAGACTGGTTACTTCAGAGACCCCACACACGAATCTCTGCACATTATGGCTCCCTGTACACCATGCCGGATCTGTAAATGTCATTTGATAGACTGTGGCATGTTTCACGACGCTGTTTGTGATGATAAAGATCGAATGGTCCAACACGCAACAACAAACGTCAAAGTATCAGTAGGTTAGTGTGTTGTTTGAAAAATGTGTTGTGTTCTCGTCAGTCATAGAATGGTTTAGAAATGCTGATTATACCAATCTGAGCTTCACGACTGTCAAAGGCCCTTCTCTAGCAACCCAGGATGTGTGATGATGTTGACAAACATGAAAATTGGTGGTCTGATGACTCGCGGCTCTAGCAGAATATGGTTTGCAATAGTGTGATGGCAATCTACTCAAGAAAATACGTGGTTCAATCCATAAAAAAAGCAAAGAGGTGTTACAGAAAATAAGACAAAAGAAAATCAGCAAGACTGGATCATCGAATACATCTTGAAGTCGATGACCAAAAGACAAGAAAATTAAAATAAACTGATGTATATGATAAGTTAAATAAAGGAATAAAAGAAACATGCATACGGCAAAATTAAAGTGGTTAAAATAACAAAATTGAATTAAATTATATTCAAGCTACAACGTATATCAACAGAAATATTAGTGATTTAGCAGGCATAAAAATCAGTTTACACATTTGATGTTTGAAAGCAAAGACATGAAAGGCATTAATGGAAGAATGTGCTGTGGCGACGATAAAGAGATGTAACAAATACACATGAGAGTTATGTGACTGAGAAGGAACAGAACTAAAACAAGAAAGTAACTTTAAAGGGCCACATATTCTAAACAAAGAAGTCACCAGTGCTAATGAAACATTTGAAGAAAGGAAAAGAAATGTCTGGATCAGGTGAAATCACTGTAGACGAATTAGTCGATTGGAAGAATTTGGAATCGACATATTAACTAAATGTTGAATGATATTCACAACAGTGGACACATACCTAGTGATATGCTGACATCAGGATTTATATCTTTGCCCAATAAGACCAGGAGCAACTATTGATTGATTGATTTAGGAACCGACATCACAGCATTCGGGGCTTTCCCATAAGCGCTCCGTCCCCATCCTCAGCAGCCAGCGAAGAGTTACCGATAGTACCAGTAGCAATTTGATTATATGTCCGTCTCACCTTTCCTCTGAGCGTCGATCGTCGGCCAGATCCCCTCGTCACTCCTCGATGTCTTATTCTTGCCAGACCATGGTGATCCATTTGCTCCTCCGAGGTGTACACGTGCTCCCACAAGGCCGAAACCACGTCTGAATTTGTCATGCATCAATACTCCACCAAGTTTTGCAGATCCGTCCAATATGTGCCGCCTGTTCATTCCCCAGCACACAGGCATGCCCCGGTGAAAAGATCCAAGCGATGCTTGCCACCCGTGACCTTCGAAGCGAAGCAAACCACTCTGACCGAAGCTTGCCTTTTCTCACCTTCCTCATCATGCTTTCTGAGTCAGTTACAATCAAGAGGTGTGTGTGTGTGTGTGTGTGTGTGTGTGTGTGTATCGTATTCTCCATCCAGCGGAAAGCTGCACAGACCGCCTCCACCTCCATTCTTAAGCTAGATGTTGTGGTATCATATGCCAGGCTCTCCTGCCCCAAACATCGACCATTAGCTTTGGCTATGGACTCCCAGCCACTTCTCTCAACTCTTGACACCGAACCATCTGTGTAGATAATCACATCACCCGAGTGAGCATTGTCCTGAATTAGTTGCTGGATTTCCACTTCTGTGGCCCCTGCTGGCCACTCCCTGCACTCCCGGCTCAATGTAATTATAACTCTGCACAAGTATGACTGCTCCGTTGGCACTCTGACCCACTCCTCTCCTCGCCTAATGGTCTCCAAGATGCACACCTGTCTGATCGTATCCTCCGCCTGACCCAGCCATAATTTCCCTCTTATCAGTCTCTGACCCTTAACTGCGTCCAGCGCCTCATGCAACGGGTGATCTGTGTCAGCAACTACTCTGAGGTATGCCTTTGCCTGCATCACCTTGAGCCTACCAGCAACAGTCGGCAGACCAAGGATGTAACGCATACACACTACTAAGGTGTCTCTGGTGCATCCCAGAATGACCCACATAGCTTCTTTCTGTATGCGCTCTAATTTCACCATCTGACTCTTTGAGACAGTGAGCAGTCTAGTCCATAACCAATCACTAGACCAGAAGCAATTGAAGGCGAACAATTTTGTACAATAAATTTCATCAATATGCCACGAAACGTCTACTCTGATATAAACTGTGAGAAGGAACATAAGCATGGACATAAATAAAGAACAGTATGGGTTTGTGGAAGGGAAAAGAACAAATAATGTAACATACATATTTCTCCAACATTTTGATCATTTCACAGTGCTTCACTTTATCAATCAGAGTTGATCCAGAACACCAAAGACCACGATATGTGGAGAGACATGAACGTCTACGCCAGCTGGCATGGCACTTTATGATGATGATGACATATTCCGCACTAATGGACAGGTAAGCTTGGACACAGACAGATCTAGACCTTTTCTTGTGATTTATAAATGACATCAGAAAATTTCATAAAGTGAAGCACGGTGAAATGATGAAAATGTTGGAGGATATTAAAACTCAGAATAAGAGCTGAGAATTAATAAGAATAAAACATATGTATTGCAACCATTTATAAACAACATGGATAAAGGGTGCATTATGAAAAGAAAAAGCACGGAGTCAATCACCTTATCACCACTCTTTCTATAGCGAAATGAAAATTAGAATGATCAAAGATAAACCAGAAGATTGAGTGGGAAGTTTTAATATAAACAGTTTGAGTTATACAGAGAACACTTGATATCTGAAACCTCATGGGATATGCAACAACTGTTTGACACTGTAGTAATAGAAAGTGCAACGAGGGACATTCCTTGAACATTAAGAAAACATTAACCATGTTTATATGAAGGAAACAGATAAAATCAAAATGTGATATTACAATAGAAGGAAACGTGCTTAACCAAGTCGATACATTCAAGTATATGGTGGTAAGCATAATATCAGATGGAATATATACAGCACAGGTCAGAAACAGAACAGGCTTAAGCAAAAACTGCATTTCAGAAGATGAATGTGTCTTATGTCATAAATGATTTTAACTGATTGTGAGAAAGGGACTATGTTATTTTGAGCCTTTTCTACTGTATGGCAGTGAATCTGGAATGTGTAAGATCAAATTAGGAAGAGTGTGGAGGCAGCGGGTTGTAGTCTCTGAGACGAATGTTCAGAATACCTTGGACTACCAGAATAATTAAAATGGAATAATTAGCCTGGAAGAGGCTAATGACAGCAGAACATTATGTGCATCTGTACGGAAGAAACGACCAGTGTTCTGTGATCATATTCTGAGAAGAGAGACATTGGGGACCGTGGAGATGACTAGAAAGGTCAGTGACATAAGAGACAGAGGTACACCTAGAGACATGATGCTGGATAGAATAAGACATGGCATGGAGGAAAGTCATGAATAGAATTGATTCAGAACACCAAGAACCGAGATCTGTGAGGATATACGAAAGCCTAGGCTGTTTGGCAAGGCACATGATGATGCATATAATTATGTATTCAATGAACCATATGTGTGCATAACGTTAACATTGATATGTCTTGTATTTCAGGAGATGAAATTACCGCGAAACAACTCCATGACGCTATAGATGCTCATACAATTATATCACAATCTAATAAAAACCATTCTGAGTTGTCCAGTTCCACTGAAGGTTTAGATACTGTTTATGTCTGGATTTTACAACTGACATTTGTTACGTTAATGATTCTAAGCGTCCTGACACTTACGTTAATTATATTTCCAACGAAGCAAAGTAATTTAACGGCTGACCATACGTATTATAACACGTTTCACCATTGGGGCGTAATCGAGGGACATGTTCATAAAATACCACGGTTTACTTTATGTAGCCTCATTGTATTAAGCATATTTCAAATTGTAGTCACAGTTTTGAACACAAAACCAAGATTTCCATACGCGTCTACTGTTGTGTACACATCAATGACTCTCTCAATAGTAATTATTTTGGCCAATGCTATAACTTTTATTGTATGTTTTTATGTTATATGTCAACACAGAAATAATGTGGCCAGACGTTGTCAAGAGAATGAAAGTTGCCATCTCTTAACCCTTGACAAACAAATTCAAAGCGCGAGGCAAACAAAAGACATAGTGAAACTTCCGGTCAAAGTGAATCAAGAAGATGGTGAGAAGGATGTCATGAAAGTAGTGGGGGAACCTCTTGACACGCCTTGGTGTGTGTTAAGTTTATAGTACCAGCCTCATATATTTGAACACCAGTCGACGCTCTGTATAGATGTGCTTAGTATCATGCCGGCCGTATTTACTTCCCACGACATTTCCTGGTATCTACTTTAGGCTGAGTCGACATTGGAACCCAAGTCAGTTAAAAATCATCCCCACTATGATGTGGATTCGAACACATGGCCACCACACAGAAAGGCAGGCTCGTTGGTCACTGGGCTATCGGAGGATTCTTCAATAACATGGGTGTCGGATCAATTTCTGGAAATGCTTACATTGTGTAGGGTGATAAAAGAAGCTGGCCGGCTCACTACATTATGTAGTAACTTGGAATTAGTGAAGACCTTCAAATTTTACACCGCAGTAACAGTATTTGTCATGTGTCTGGGATAAATTCTTAGTGAGGTGTGGTATATTACACATCCGTCTGATGATCTTGTTAGTGAGGAGAGTAGTATCTCTGCCATTAAACAGATCAGGTTCACTGTCAAACAACAATGACTGCCATACAACAGAACAGGTTCACTGTCAAATAGCAATAACTGTCATACAACAGAACAGGTTCACTGTCAAATAACAATAACTGCCATACAACAGAACAGGTTCACTGTCAAACAACAATGACTGCCATACAACAGAACAGATTTATTGTCAAAAAACAATGACTGCCATACAACAGAAGAGGTTCACTGAGAAACAACAGTCACTGACTGAGAACAAACCACATTCATTGACAAACAACAGTCACTGACTGAGAACAAAACAGTTTCGGTATAATATTTCACAGTCACTGACTGACAACAAAACAGATTCGGTATAATATTTCACAGTCACTGTAACAAGATCGCCTTGGGTAGTGAGAGTGAACCACCCCCGAGGTGTCTCTAGCACTCCCGTGTATTCTAACCCCAGGGGTTGGACAGGCAGATACACATTTTTACTCTGTGGTTGATCTCATATTAGTTAATTATGTCTACAAGCCCCTCCAGATTCTAGACCCCCACTAACTACCTACTCCTGTGGAACAATGAACACTTAGGCATCGTCCGAGACCACACTCAATCATTATACAAAGAGCAAGTCAACGTACATATAGTTTATTCTACCCTTGAGAA
Source organism: Cepaea nemoralis (assembly GCA_014155875.1). Lineage (NCBI taxonomy): Eukaryota > Metazoa > Mollusca > Gastropoda > Stylommatophora > Helicidae > Cepaea > Cepaea nemoralis. The sequence goes on along the minus strand of JACEFZ010023233.1, from coordinate 100,638 downwards.
TATAGAACTGAAATGAACATCCTGATAGAATAATCTATTTACACAAATAGAGGATAGAGTAGAGACATAATCAGAGATATGGTTGTCATCATCGAGTTCAGAAGTAGATTGGATGCAGATGTCCCGTCCAGTCGGTCCGCCACTCACCCGGCTTCCTTCCTGTGAGATGATTAGAACCTTGGAGACCACTCCGTCTCCAGAGCGTGGATCCACAACAATAGAGTCACTGCTGGACCTCAATCAACTGGACCAACTGCATCTTTATCACTCCCATTGAGTCACGGTTAATACACAGTTCTCGTTCAACCCTGGCTGGGAGACAATCCTCCTGGACTTGACTCCAAGTATTCGTGACTTCGATGAACCTAAGTAGTCACTGACCCATCTAATGGTCCCGCAATCATAGCACAGTAACACTGCTTGATGAATATGTCAATAACCAATTCAATGGTCCCGTACTCATATCACAGTAACACTGGTTATAGAATCAGTCCCTGACCAATCTAATGGTCCCACAATCATAGCACAGTAACACTGCTTGAAGAATATGTCAATAACCAAGTCAATGGTCCTATACTCATATCACAGTACCACTGTTTGAAGAATCAGATAAGGCAACTGATATGTCACTGAGTCCTACACGAACACAGTTCCAAGTTTTCGTACTCGTTCAGTACACTATTAGAATCAGACATCTACTTTCAAGGAAGACAATTCAGGTTGGACTATAATCTATTGTCCCTTCCACATGGTAACACTTGCCACAAGTTAATAGCTGGTGTAGTTCTTCTCAAGACCTGCCACTATAGCTGCCATAAGAACCATTCAAGTGTCTAAATTTCGTTTTTCCGCGTTTAGGAACCACCATAATAATATACTGTCAGGTGTTTCCTTTCTTTGAGCATGATTGCACAAATTGCTGAACTGTTCCTGGCTGAAATAGAGTATCTTCTAATGCAGAAAAACATCACAAACCATCACGTCCTACACGTGCACCTTCAGGGCACCTGTATTACTTGATGCAAACCTTCACGCATGGTGAATCACACTGGGTACATGGTGTGGTTGCGTCTGGCGTGATAAGTAAAGAATTGAACCCTTCGCTGTGTCACACGTAGTGGTTTCCCGCCAACGACAATTATAGTTGACTGGTTCCTCAACAGGCAAACTCCTGAAAAGCAAGAGCGACCGGTGAGAGTATACTGGCCCAAACATTAGTCCACACGCATCCTACCAATGACTACTCAACCCTCAGTCACGCTACATAGTTATGCATATAACCAAAGCATTATCTCTATCTGGAGAGTAGCAAAGCATGGGTTCAATAATGTCAGCTGGCCTCACAGAACAGCCCGTCAAACAGAGCAAGAAATCAGAATGACGAGTCTGATCGTAGGTCTCACCTATCCCTAATCATCTACTAGTCGTCGCTAACGTCAGTAGTGATAGTAGGCTGTTTTCATAGTTCTAATTTAATCGAACTAAACAATAAGGTAAAGAGTCCCTGGACTCGTTCCTTACATCATCAATGTTCATTAATAAACATAATCCTGATCAATATACCATCCCTCGGGATATAGGAATAGTACATGATCACCTCCAATATGTACACATGCCTGTTTGCTGGTGGGACCACCTGCCCACGCCATAGCAAACTCTTCTTATCAGACTCCTTCTTAGAGTCAAGAAGCCTTCTTAAGAATACATGTTCCCCACATGTTCCAAGGGTAATGTTCCAGTTCAGCCCTCCCAAGTGGTTTAACCTTGGCCGGGATGGAACTTCATCGTTGGTCTGGTCTACTAACCAATACTTTCATAACTTGCTTTCCAACCCACATATCCTATATGTCCCCTGTCTCACACAGCCTCCTTGCATCCTTCCATACTTCCAGCACCTTAGCATTCACTCGCACTAGCGCCAGTATGAAAAAAATAGGATAGCTCAGACAAGAATTCAGAACGCATATTTATATCGCGACGGCACGCATTGTTATCACGCGTCGACCTATTGGGCGTTCGGAATTACCCCAGGAAGTATCACATGCCATGACCTAATATATATACACAATGCCACATCATATATATATATATATATATATATATATATATATATATATATATATATATATATATATATATATATATATATATATATATATATATATATATCACCAATGCAGACTTACCTTCACACAGAAATCCCGTGTTCCACACAATGAATTCACTATTAAGTTACTACACAATAGTTACATCATTCCTGGTGGCACAGAACTAAGTTCTTTCTTTACTTAGTAACTAAGCACAGTTTTGTCTGAATCTCCACCTACCAACTTACCTGGTTTTCTAACCAGTTCTCCTGGCTTCAGCAACTGACTGACATAAATCTAGGTTTCTATCAGGCACAAATAACTATGTTTTATTCTAACACAGCAACCTAATAGATGCAACGATTTGCGATATATGGTAAATATAATTTAAACCCAAATCGCCCACATCGCATTCCTGCGTTCCCAACAGCTGATTCGCGAACACACGTTGGTAAACAAAACACACGATTAGCCGTCAGCAGCGTTATCGATCGGTTTGCTAATTAGTATGCAAGGACATCCGCATAGGTAATGAGGTTAGAACGATGGCGTTTGTACACACTTACAAAGTTAAATGAATTAATCAAATAAGTACCTGAATGTCGAGAACCAGACTCCAGTCAGCTTTCAGAACTGTTCAAGGGCTCCTCAGCCTCCTTTCCGTAACAGTCAGCCGAATCATGGTTGAGGTGAGACGCAACACAAAATGGCTCACACAGGCCTGCGTCTGCTCCCTTCGAGCAAAATTGAAGTGAATGAATGGTTTAGCCAATTTCCCCACTCGTGCCAACTCAATGCGCACGAGGAGCTAGTGCTTCTTGGGAAAAGACACTTTCTCGGGAAACAGTCATTCCCCGCCTAGAATTTCTAGATCTCTCTGCACGAGAATCTAGTGCTATACCCAGCCTCACGGGTCACTCAAATTCAGGTGCTCCGAGAAGATTCTAGATGGTAATTCCTCCATCGGCTTCCCCCAGTCTATTTATAGCTGGGAAAGTCCCCCGATGACGCGCCAAAATAGTGCGGAATCTTTACGACCCAAGACAGATTAACGCGTTTCGTCACACTGACTGAGAACAAAACAGTTTCGGTATAATATTTCACAGTCACTGACTGAGAACAAAACAGTTTCGGTATAATATTTCACAGTCACTGACTGAGAACAAAACACATTCATTGACAAACAACAGTCACTGACTGACAACAAAACAGTTTCGGTATAATATTTCAGTACATTATTTATGACATTCATGAATATGATTTATTACCTAACATACTTAGTCATCTTCTGAAATGCAGCTTGTGCTTCCCCTATTCTGCTTTTAATCCCAGTCACTCATCTTGCATCGGATCTTATGATTTCCCCCAAATGTTTGAAATTATTTATTTGGCAAAGCATTTTCCTGCTGTTGTAATATTACCGCTATATGCTACCTTCTTCTGTGATATACGCGTGGTTTATGTTTTCTTGATATTCAAGTATAAATATGTATATATTGATGTCTGTTTAGGACTATATTGGCATTATTGCTAATTAAACATTATATTTGTGCCCAGAATTTTGGCTTATTGCCTTCAATTGTTGTGGTGGTTGTTGATGTCACTGGCGAGAATGATGTTGTTCGAAAAGATGTTGAAGATGGCAATGCTGTGTTCTGTTAAAGATGGTGGATAGTGTTGTTCTATATGTCATTGTGTCTTGTTGTTTTGGTCATTGTAGTTGATGTCAATAAGTAATGTCTCGTAAGTTTTATCTTTGTGAATACTTTATTAATTTCGCAGTATTCCTCAAACACCTTTCTGCACTGGCCGTCCGTTAACCGCATTGACTCCACACAAGATTCATCGAGTTGATGCCACCGGGCACAAACCTTTGAATAACCCAAGTCTGTAATCATGCTCTGGGCACTGCCTTTACTAATGGACAACATGGCACATAGTTTATCGTTTGACGGCAGAAGTGGTAGACGATGATGATGATGAAGATGATGATGATGATGATGACGATGATGATGATGATGATGTTATCACCACAAATTATGTCATCAACTCGATGTATGTTCTGTGGAGTCAATGCAGTTGACGGACGACCAATCTGCCTTGCGTCAGCCAGTGAGGATTGATCTACTTCAGCTTCGTCACAATGACATACCCAACGTTGGACAGTGCTAACATCCACTGTTGAATCTCCATAAACAATACTGGAATGTTCGTGGATGCGAATCAGGGTATTGCCTTCAGCATTGAGAAATCCTATGACATTTCGTTGCTTTAACATAATTTACTTGGTGGCTATTTTTAAACCGTTACTGTGGCGCAACCTTTGACTGAAACAGTCTGGTAGTGATACACAGTGAAGAAGAATGTTTGAGGAATTCCACTAAATTAATCAATTGCATACCGATACAGTTTTTACATAGATAAAAAATAGGAAAAATTATTTATGACCTACCCTCGTATATATCATTTATTAAATTATTGTCTGTAGTGATTGTAGTTGTTGTGTATGTCCTTGAGTATTATTGTTTGTGATAATAGCTGTTGTTGTACATGTTAGTTTGCATTATTGTTTGTGGCGATTGTAGTTGTGTATAACGACGGTAAAAGACCAACTTTTCAAGTTTTTAATGTCTGAGGATATCTTTTCTTCTAAATGTGCCATACAGATGTCCGCTAGAATAGGACCAAGAGAACTCCCCATGGCCACTCCGTCATGGGTATGACTTATTTAGAAAATTGAATATATTGTGTTTAGCAACCTGGTGACCTGGTCTATGTTATAGTCTTCTAAGGCATTGATCGTTTCAGCTGTGATGTTGTTAGGTCTCATGGTCTTGTCAGTTTTCATATGGTTAAGAGAAGTCTAAACTTTCGTTTTCGAAACTGGTGGAAATTTTAATTCATTGTTATATGAAATACCATACTGTTCTTCGCATCAATCATCATTTGACTCATTTTTCACGTGTTCTGACCTTGTATTTAAAGTCTGGTCATTGTCCATTTTAGTTCTTTAATAAAAACAAACAAAAAAACAAAGGAAACATCCCTTTTACACGCCTTAACGGATTCAATGCCCGAGGAAAATATATCGCCAAATATAACCTCCCATTTGGAGAGAAGGACGATATATCGCCAAAAAAGGGCAATCGTGTTATTTGTTTTGTTTAGTGGTATCTTCCACAGTTTCAATGCTCGGTAAGCGGACATTTACATTATAATACTTGTTCATGTGATTGTGCACCATGCTTGGTCCACACTTACGCTTTTCGTTTTGCACTGAATCAGTTAAGACACACTTCGCATGTTGTCAGATGCATGCTTTTTTTGACCATTCGGCACTGGTAGATGACGTGATCAGTACCACACCAAATTACGGTTCGAACCCCTGCCCACCTGATCAGGTGAGTATCTAGCCCATCCCCACTACCGCGGCTCACATTGTAATTGTATCTTCTTATAATTTAGGCAAGCCAACTTTCTTGTTTTCGTATTTGTGTTTGTTAGTGAGGTAGTTTATTATTGTTTTAATCAGTTTGGCACACCTTGTACTGTGGAGTTTAGCATGGCGGAATGGATAAGAGCGCTTGTTCTTAAATATCCAGTGTGCTGATGCTGAGGTAGTCGGTTCAATCCCTACACCATTCAGTTGTTCTAAAAGTGTTGACTTCTCGTCCTTGACTTGGGGATGTCATTTACAAGTATCTCAGAAGTCTGAGTTTGCCTTATGGCGAGCGACACTGGTGTTAAGGAATGCTAATCCACATGAAAGTTTGGAGAGAACAATAATGGAGGGATATATGCCTGGGAAGAGAGGAAGAGGAAGGCCAAAAAGAAGATGGATGCACGCTGTGGCAGATAATCTCCAGATGCGGGTGTCAGACGCGGGACATCTTGCCTATGACCTAACAGTTTTCCGGAAGGTTGTTATGGGAGCGAGGTTCTGCAAAGGACACTCTGTTTAATGAATGAATCCACACGCAAAAATCTGTCCATAAGGGCCACCTCCGTGGCGAAGATGTTACGGACGCGATTGGTAATCCCAAAAACACAAGTTCGAAACACAGCGATGCTGATTTTTTCGAAAATATAGGCGCCGGTTGTTCAGAAAGCAATGACAAACTACTGAAAGTAAAACTTGCATAGGGATCACGAACAGCCAAAATGATGGGGGTTGACTGCTATGTCCTGTGAAAGACATGCAACTAATTTTCTATTTGTTTCTGTGCTTGAGTTCAAAGCGAGCGAACGAAAAATAAAAATATATAGCACTGTCTTATGTTTAAATTTCAATGTCATTTTTTTCAAACATATTTTTCGTGTGACCACTTTACATAGTTTTCTCATATTACTTTGTATCTATTCATACCTGTTACTGTTATTTATGTTTTGTTACTTATTGTTTCAATTAGTTTTAAGACGTCACTGTCATCCATATCTTATTGTCCATCATCAAGATCCAATAAGATGGCGAAACGTAACCTCTCACACTTAACTGCCTGTCAAATGATGATGATGCTCATGAGTATGCAGAACCAGATAATATAAATTAGGAAACCCTGTAGCGGTTGGCCGAGTAGCTGGAATGCTGGGTTCTTCTTCAGAGACCCGGGTTCGAATCCTCGTTAATGTGCGGATTTTGTTTTTCTGCCGGGGGCAAACAGAAAACCCTATCTTGCACAGTTCGCGGTAACTGCACTAGCCACGTGGCCTTAATTTCTCTGGTTCAAGCGCCGTCACCCCCCCCCCCCCCTTTCCCCCCTGCCCTGCATTGCAAGGTACTAAAGACTGTAGATCAGTAGTTCTCAACCTTTTTTGGCCCATGCCCCCTTTACCATTTACAATATGTTCAGAACGTCATATCCCCCTTTCGAATTTCCTCCTTATAAATCCCCCCCCCCCCCTTACACAGTATACATAAAAATGGAAGCTAAATTTAATAACACATACTATAACAAGTCTAGACGTCCACAAAAAACGTGATGTGCGGGTCTACTTACGCTATAAAACGAATTTCATTAGGGCGAGAAGTACAGTACCGTAAAATTTAGAGGGAAAATCAATATAAAATAACTGATTCTTGTAATAATGCGATCTTGAAATAATCTTAATTCCTCCCCCTGGAAACACTAAAATTCTCCCCTGGGGGAGGGGGGAGGGGGAATTCCCCACTGGTTGAAACCCACTGCTGTAGATGACCGTGTTATTTTTGTGTGTGGGCAAGGAACCTTGTGAGGCCACTAAGACGGTTCATTAATACATGCGCATGTATTGTCTGGCGCTCATAGAAGAGACTGAGACAAGAGGACGCACTGGCACTGGACAACACAACAATGGAAAGCTAGTTACCGACCGGGGTTCGAACCTATCATTTTACATGACTACAGCGCCTCGCTGCATGTATCTTATCATCAACTATACACCTCTGAAATGGTGTCTTCTTTAGTCAGGTCTATAATTCGCATGAATACAATGGTTAGATACGAATTATGTCCATATTGCATAGTTGTGGGTTGATGTGGATGATACTTGTACTGCTGTAATATAATAAAAACGTCCCTACCCTTTCCTAAGCATTGACTCCCTTAAAAATAAACAAACCCTTACAATTACTGTTTAAGTAACTTGCTTAGGTAGGAATAGAAAATAAAACAGCGATAGACTGACCGTGGCACAGCTAAATTTATTTGGCTTTATTTTTTTCACGTACCTGGCAAGACCGGGACTGACAGAAAAACAAAGGCCAGTGTAGCCATTTTGGTCAGTACGACACAAAGAACAGAGATGTAAAAGTTTTCCCTTCGGGGAGAAGGCACTTTGCCTTAAAAATATATCACTCTCTTCAACTATTGGTATGTTATATCTACATTAGTAAAATGTATTCATGTATTTTTATAAAGTACATATACCAGTGTGTTAATTAAGAATTAATTAGAATGATAATTCAAGTTCTTGTAAGCTGGAGTCTGATTTTATTTTTACCAATGAAGCACATGTTCTACCACGATGTAAATTTTCCTAGGTCTTACCATTTCAAATTCTTATGTTAAAATCTTGTATAGGCATTATGAACTTATATCTCACTAGTAGTGCCTACAATCTAGAAATATTATGTGTACCGTAGAGTATCAAACTCAGGTCCAAAAACACATTCTAGGCATTTTCTCAAGGTGGGAACAGACCCTGATTCATACTTCATAGTAAAGAACTAGTGTCTGTCAATTTCATATTCCTATGTTACAACTTCTAGGCACTGTGAACAATATCTCACTATTTATGCTTAGAAATCTGCAAATAATCTATGTACTATAGAAAGGAAGTTTTATCCATGCGGGGACATACAAATGATTACGCATATTCCTGACTCTTACTTAGTCAGGGGATAAAATATTTTGCCACATCATAATCTGTAACTTGGAAATATAGTGCTAAATTTTAGTACCATACTTTTGCTAACAGATTAATAACCACTCCATATGAGGAGGGACATGTAATCATTTCATAAAATATTGCTATGTTTGAGAATATAAATTCATGAACAAAGGAAGTAAACGCGTGATCCAAATCAATGTTCGGATAGGATTCAATCCGCATCACCTCACTGTAGTAGGAACAGAAGCGAAGATTGATGTGAATAAATTGCTTGAATAATAGCAGTCCTCGACAAAATATATCACAGCGACTACTATCCTCATCTGCTGTACGCAGTGGGGGAAAACAATGTATGTTTTAGTTATGGATTAACCCCTGAGAAAATCCAAAAACAAAGGCTCCCTGCATCAGCATTATGATTAATTATTATGTAGGATTATCATGTACTTGATATCAGAAAAATGGACATGTATGTTTTTTTTTCTGGTATAAGAATTTTCCCTGTTCTGATTGTTACTTTTTACTGTGGGAATATACATTTTAATGTTGCACCTTGGGATTAGAGGATGTTGATGTAAGAATCCTTGTGCACGACAGTACTTAAAATGCCAATGTTGAATAGCCTTGGGAAGACGCGGCATTAGAAACCACAGAGATTCTGTATAGGCTATTCTCTTCAAGTAATGAGAGAGATAATATCAACATATTGGATGGACAGAATGACTTCACTCATCTAATAGTCCCAGTAACAACAGAACATAAAATAAAGTGAGAAAATACCTTACTCACTATTAAGAGTCAGAATGGCTCTACTCAGCAATGAGGGACAGTGGGACGTGGACACCCACTCCTTTCCCCTTCTCCCCTTGTTGTTTTGTATTTGTGTTTGTAATTGTGTTGTAAACCTTTTACCATAACACAGAAGCTTAATGCTAGTGTTGTATTCTTGTCATCCCTTTTCTATAGAAGAGAAGCAGGTGGTGGTTGAATGTGGTGGGACTATATCACTAAACCTGGATCCTGGGTAAACAGCCAGAAAGTGAATGTCCTAACCAGAGTCTGCATCTAGAAATACCCATGGACTGCTGCGCTCAGTAGCTCCATAGCGAGCAACAGATAAATTTGAAGACAACTGTCTGGGTGAGTGATTAAGTCCTATTTTAGTAGGAATATCCAGGATGGACTTCAAGATCTAATAATCTACAAAGATGAAGATCATCAGAGTACTGACAACAGTGTATCGTCTGCGTTACTTCTGAGAAGTATCACCTATGGCCTCATCATTCAACCAAGTCAGTGAAACTGGGACAATCCTTCTAGCAAGTTACTAAACTAACAACAGTGAGTAACCTTCAACTGTTGGTTGGGTTACCAAGTTAATATCCAACAATGGATAAGTCTTCAAAAGAATGTCTCACAGCTGCAACAGTCAAACATGGAATTCAGCCATGCAACACCAAGTTCTAGCTATGAACACCCACTCAAACAAATGGGGAGAAGACATGAACCACATAAGCCAATACACCCAAGGTACAAACTTAATATCATCTGAAACATAACTACGAAACCAGATTACCTCAAGGTTCCAAACCCTGAACACCATCAGATAAAAGACCATATGAAAGCAGCTAAATGTCTCTACATCTGCAACAAGAGGAATCATCTAATTGTTTGCAACCCTGTTACTGTGCTGGATTTATTCATCTTTGGATATATGTAGGTATAGATCAAGTGTGGCCCTAGTCACAGATACTACCATGAGATGCCTCTCAGTCATATAAAGTTCTACACTGGACTAGATAACAACGACTAACTCTTTGCTGGTCCCATGTCAACCCAAATGCCATGGGTTATAGACTCGCGACTTGGTGGGTGTAAAATCTTTGTTGAACTACTTGGGATTCTGATATTAAAAGCAGAGCAGCTGAATGGACGTCTACTTGGCACCATGTATGGTGAGATGGTAAAGTACCTTCTGCAGAAAAATGTTTTGCGTATCCTTTTACAGGACTTAGCTGTCAACAGCAGCATCTTTCAGCTGTCTGTTGATCTCTTGGCAAGATTACGCTCAGTAGTTTGCCATTGCTTTCTGAGCGGCCGGCTCAGTATCCGCAAGTCACGAGCGGGGGTCGAACCACCTCAGTTCTCGCTCCGCTGCGAGACTCTGCGTGATAAACGGGATTACAGAGAGAAAGTGTTGTAACCCCACAGCCAGAGAGACCGGCCCTTCTGTAGAGCTTAAGTGGAAATTCCGGAAAGTTAGACCAACCTGAGGCCCCAAATTTCAAAAAGACACCGAGCCTACTGCAACAGAGTACTCGAATATTCTAGCCCGCGGAGGGATATGTGATTGTGTGTAATTTCAATTCTTGGATTATAAAGTATGATTTGCACCAGCCAATTACCAGTGACTAAATATTAGGAACATAACTGAGTGCATTAATTCGGTACCCAGATAATGGGAAAAGGATCTAATCGACAGCAAAGGTGAACCCATAACCGCACACCAGGAGATAGACTCGATTAAGTAAATTAATTAGTAGTACAAAATGCTGTTTATATGTTGGTATTTTTTTCTGAAGGTAACAGGTCAGTAGTTTTTTTTCCAATGGTATAGATGGTATAGTATTTTGACACCAACTCATTATTTTTAACAATGAGAGAATGGTAAAAGGTGTCAGAAACATGTTATATATTGGGTCCTATGTACTTTGATCATTATTTGCCTTAATTATGAGGGAAAATGAAAGTAGACCCAATTTGTGGTTGTTGTGTCGTTTGTAATAACCTTGTTTTTTTTGGGGGGGTCACCGGGTATTATGTTGTAATACTGCACATCATTCCCATGCCTGTCTGAAAATGTATAGTGTTCATTACACCTATATATATATATATGTAACTGCAGATCTTGAGTTAATACCTGAACTGTTTGTCCAAAAGTGTTGTGTACATCAAGTAAATGTGGTGTCCAACAAGTGGTTGTTTATATGTTGTGAGCAATAAATATCCTTCTAGCACTATAGAAAATGTAAAGGGTGATGAAGTGGGAAGGGAAACCTACACACAGATGCCAATGTTTCAAGGATTGAACTCTTTTCTCCTGGGATTTGTGGTAAATATCCCTGATCACCCTGCATTCTAACCAGTGACCAGAGAATCAATAATACCCCCTAGACATTGTAACGAAATATTCTTAGGAATTAAAATCCACATCCCACAACTGCCATTAGCGCCAAACAACACATGTATGTTTATTTATGAACTGGCACCAGATAGTAATAGATGCGATTGCTGCACACAGTGAAAACTAGGGTTAGAATTATATTGTAAGAATATTCAGATTATAGTCGTCTCTAAGATAAAGAAATACCACAATGTAATATAAGGTTAAATGGGAATATTCTTAAGCAAGTAACAGTAACATCTGATGGGAGGTGCCTTAAACAAGAATCGCTATGGCGAAGGTAGCCTTTTACAAAATGGAAAACATACTGACTAATAAAATGTTGTTAATTTTAACGAGAAAATGAGTTTTGAAGTGCTACATAGAACCTTTCAACGGCCCAGTAAACATCCAAGATCTACAACAAGTAGCAGCGAACAGTCAAGCATGGAGAGCCATGACTTCTGCCCTATGCGCCGCCTTAGGCTCAAGAGGAAAGACTGACTAACTAACTAACACAGAACCTGGACATTTGTATCGATGTGAAACGTGGACGATGAGCAGACAAGCTACAAAATATCTAGTGGCAATAGAAATGTGGTTTCTGAGGAAAATGCGAAGAATACCATTTACAGACAGAAAAATCAATGAGCAAGTCCTACAAGAGGCAAAGGATAGCCGCAAACTTATTAGAGAAATTAGATATAGTCAAATAATTTTGGGAAAGTTATGAGAAGAAATAAACTAGAGAACTTTGTGAACACTGGCAAGTTTGGTGGAAAAAAGAATAAGGGGAATGCAGAAAAGTAAATATCCGGATGGCTTGACCACATGACATGGTCGGGACAAGAACACAGAGCTGATCCACGACTCTGTTGATCCTGTAAGATGGCGAAACGTGACCGCCCGCGCATACCGGCATGGCACGCGATGATGCTGATGACCAGATAACATTGATGAATAATTTTATCGGGAAAATATATATAGATATTTTACACTTTGGAATTTCCTGCAGGATATATCGGTATTTTCCGTTTCTTATTGCGTGATCGAGTTAGTTGAACGTTTAACACTGGCGGAACCAGAACGAGGGTTGCAAATTCTAGATGTTTAACATCTAGATCTAGATGTTTTTGCAGGCGTCTACGTTTCGTTTTCAGCCGTTTTCTGTCGTTTCGTTAGATGCAATTCTAGATGTTTTTCATTGGGAGTTAGACATTTTATAGATTTGAATTTGCTTTCTGTGTCATTTAATTATTACTATCTAAAATATTCGCTACCCATTTTTTTTTTTTGTCTTGACGTGCGTAAATTATGGTTACTGCTATTATTTAAACTTTGAACTAACGTGGTTAACGTTCAACAATCTTTCAATCACCCGGTAATGATTAAAAGCGCGTATAAATCATAGTAACATTATTTGAACTGTAAACTCACTGTGTTGCGAATTATTGCTGTGATGCCGACTTTGTGATTCTTTTTCATGTGAATTTGGCTGCATTTGGTACCGATAATGTCTCGGTAATTGTCGGTATCAATCATGGCGTTTATGCAAAAGTGAAGAAAGATATCCTATCTTTAATCCTCATGAAATGTGAGTGTCATTCCTTGCAGCTATTCCTCATTAGAATCTTTACCAAGGAATTTCGAATTCATTATTGCTAAAACACATAACTGGCTCTCCAAATCATCTGTCAGACAACAGCAATACAATAATTTATATAAAGCATTACTTGATAGTTCCTCACCACTGAAAATTATGTCATATTGCAAAACTAGATGGTTATCATTTCAACCAGCTGTTTAAATAATTGTGAACCAATGGTTGGAGTTGAAGACACACTTGGAAGTAACAAGACAAAGTGAAAAGTGCCACCCAGTTGAAATACTATATGGAATGTACAGTGATGAAAAAAAAATGGTATTCCTTCTCTTTTTACACCTCATTCTAAGTGAAGTGCATAAAGTTAATAAACTGTTTGAATCTAACAATGTTGATAACGTTAAATTACTTGACGATCTCACTTTGCTATTTCACTCAATTGGTAAAAGACTTATATTGCCAACTTCTAAAGCTGATTTGTTCACATGCGCTATAGAGAACTATTTGACCAAATCGAATTTTTAAAAATGCTGGTTTAAGAAAAAGGACTGTTAACAGAAACTAAAGACAATAACTTAAGAAAGCGCTGTCAAGATTTTCTTGTCTCATTATTTAGGCAACTGAAGCAGAGACTTCCTGAAAATTTAGATGTATTGGAAAATATTTCACTCTTTTCTGTTAACACTTCGGCCAGCACAGGAAATACCTAAATATTGTCAAGTTATGAAATTTTTAAGGGCTACTGATAATAGTGTGGCGGAAGCAGACTATCAGTTAACCTGAACAAATTTGGTTGACTGGACAAACTAAACAGAAACTGAAGTTTTTGGAGTGAAGTAAGACATTTTAAAGATGCCTCAGGTAACAGTCCATTCTGTGAGCTCTTTGAATGTGTGATGTCTGCCATGATACTACCCATTCAAATGCTGGTGTGGAAAGGGTTTTAGTTCTATTAATTATATAAAATCTAAACTAAGAAATAGGATGAAACTTGACCTCTTATATGCTACCTTGACAATACGATATGGGCTGATGAGGGTAGGAAAATGTTGTTCAACTTATCAGCTCAATGATCATGTATTAAAAGACATTGAAACAGCTAAAGCATACCAGAGTCATTTTGAATCTGAAACTTCAACTTCACCATCCAAGCTAAGTTTATCCTGTTGATGTTGTGAGACAGACATCGGTGAAGATGAGGGCATGATGCTATAGGGTAAGTCACATAGATATTTATGAAATTTCACACTATCTCAAACTAGATATTGTTTTCTAGATGTTTACCAACACGATCTAGATATTTCTAGATGTTGTTTGTTCCTTTTCTTGATGTTTTCTGTCAAATAAAAGTGGCAACCCTGGCCAGAACACATTTTCTACAAGGAAGGAAGTTGCATCAAGAATCACAGTACTCGCGATTTCTTTTACGATCTGACAATATTCCAAACAGTTTACGAGGTTTTCTAAGGTAACCAGTTTTTTGATTATTGCGTTGATGAAATCTTGCTTTTATCTTTTAACAGCTAATGGTTGATTATGTTAAATCCTATAACAGATGATGATTGATTAAGTTAGAGATCTTTTAACAGATGGTGATGGATCATCTTAGACCTTTTAACAGATGATGATTAAATTAAGTTAGACCCTTGACAGATGCTGGTTGATTAAGATAGTTCTAAATAGTTAGTCGACAAATCATCCTCATTGCATATCGAACCATTCAGTTCATATGTGCTCAGATTCCCTCCTCAGCGTTTTGCTGCTAACGCCACCAGTTCTATGTTGGTTTATTAATCATCTTTGTCTTCCTGCATTGTGCTCTTGTCAGGCCAAAACTCTTTTAACTTGCTGTTCTCGCAGTCTGACCATGGTTGTAGATTCACAGTCATCACTCATCTCATCTCATCTTGTTCCTCTTGTACCTTGCGGTGTCGAGGTGAAGTATAAACAGCGGGAGAGTGCCTGCTTATGGGCTTCATGTATCGATATTCCCATGGACTCTGTTATTCCCTGCGTCCATCGTTTACTTGGTCGGCCTATTCCTCCGCTTCTCTCTTGTCTGTACATCATTGCTTGTTGTGGTATACTGTTAGTTGGTAACATACTTGCATGGCCAAATCATTTGACTTGCTGCTTTCTAATAAACTCTAGTGCAGCTGTAACCCCCACATTAGTCCTGATTTCTTCATTTCTGATCTTATCTCTTCTTGATAAATTGAGCATTCTTCTCATGAATCTCATTTCTGTTGTTGTGATTTATCTTTTCTCTCTTTCTATCATTGTCCAGGTTTGGCATTGATAACATAGAGTTGGTAGGAAGATTGTGTTGTAAATTGCTTTCTTAGTAGTTATTGATACATGTTTGTTCTTTAGTATTGGTGCCATTTGTCCAATGAGTTGGTTTGCCTTATTGCATCTATTTTCGATCTCGTCTTCTGATTTGCCATTTTATTATATTAAAACTTCCTAGGTTCTCAAAAACGACTTACTTTTCGTAGATCATTCAGTACATCAGCCTGATCCAGGGCTCGTCCGACCTCCACAGTAGCCTTACCTGCAAGTCTGTCAGCCGGTTCATTTCTTTGGACACCCGCATACCCAGGTGAGAAAAGGAGACTAATCTTTGCCATTTATGACCGCTCCAGGGACAACAACCTCTGTCTGACAACACCATCGCAATCTTCCTGAGCATACTCATTTTGCCATAAGGCAATATGCCCGAGAGAAGGTATGTGTCTCGAGCGATGTTATTTATTTACTTACTGCCATGACTTCCATTGTGAGACAACTTGTGGCCAAGGGAAAAGTTCCAAAATCTTCCTTCACAATTCTTCCGCCAGCTCGAGCTGTAAACGCCAACGAACGACCGACCCATCCGTGTAAGTGACAGCATCGCCCTCTAATGAAGATTATCGAAGATCATAGCTTGTATTTCCGCCTCCACAGCAGCCCAATTTTCTTGTCTGCATTTTCCAATTTGTTTCTACAGGATTCCATGCACTTTATCCGCGTTGGAGGACTAGCATTGAACGCAGTGATGACTACATCGAAAACTAATACATTTGTACTTTACTTTTAAAAACTATTTTCACATATGAAAAAATAAAAGGGACATTTAAGGCTTTCATTTGAAGCACCTTGTAGTAGTATGATTAATATGATACAGCCACGTATTGTGGAAGTGAAGTGATCAACAAATAGTTTTGCATAAAAAAAAAAAAAAAAAAAAAAATATCCAGAGCATGCGCTCATAGTCTGTGGAGAGAACGAAACAAAGCCCAGAGAAACAAGAGGTGAAGAAACGAGCATCTTTTCAAAAGACGCTGGCACAGGATATGACACACTGAATAGGACAGGCACTGGATAGGACAGGCACTGGGTTGTACACACACTGGATAGGACAGGCACTGGGTTGTACACACACTGGATAGGACAGGCACTGTGTTGTACACACACTGGATAGGACAGGCACTGGATAGGACAGGCACTGGGTTGTACACACGCTGGATAGGACAGGCACTGGGTTGAACACACACTGGATAGGATAGGCACTGGATAGGAAAGGCACTGGATAGGACACACTGGATAGGACAGGCAATGGATAGGACAGGCACTGAATAGGACAGGCACTGGGTTGTATACACACTGGATAGGACAGGCACTGGGTTTAACACACACTGGATAGGACAGACACTTGATAGGACAGGCACTAAGTTGTACACACACTGGATAGGACAGGCACTGTGTTTAACACACGCTTGATAGGACAGACACTGGATAGGACAGGCACTGGATAGGACAGGGACTGGATAGGACATGCACTGGGTTGAACACACACTGGATAGGACAGGCACTGGGTTGAACACACACTGGATAGGACAAGCGCTGGGTTGAACACACAATGGATAGGACATGCACAGGATAGGGCACGCACTGGGTTGAACACACACTATGTAGGACTTGCACTGGATAGGACACGCACTGGATAGGACACGCACTGGATAGGACACGCACTGGATAGGACATACACTGGATAGGACAACCACTGAGAAAACCTATGGATATCTCTTGTGTGGATTCACATGGCAAACGAAATAGTCCGGAGACCTAAAGACACCCTGAAGAGAAAATTACAGACAGAGATGAATACCATTTGAAGGACATGAAAAGAGCTGCACGAGACAGCAAAACGATAGTATGGTTGGCATGACTGGGTGGAGGGCATACATGGGACGGAAGAAGAAATATTGTATACAATACGATTTATCATGCAAAGTGTGAGCAAGAAAATGCAACCTGAAATAGGGGAAGAACAATGTGGGTTTGTAGAAGGAAAGGGTACAGTAAATGCTGTGTATAAGCTGCGAACAGTTACTGAACGTGCTATAGAAGTAAACAAGGATATACATCTTTGCTTTATTGACTACACAAAAGCTTTTGATAGAGTTAGACATGTCAACATGGTGGATATGCTTGCAGATCTACAGATTGATGGGAGAGACATTAGACTTATAAAAAACATATATTGGAAACAACAAGCTGCCATAAGGATTGATAATGAAGTGGGACAATATCAACCTATTAAGAGAGGTGTTAGGCAGGGATGTGTAATGTCTCCAGATCTTTTTTCCCTATACAGTGAAAATATTTTCAGAAATGTAGGAGATATAAATGGAATCAGCATTGGAGGACGAAACATCAATAACATTAGATATGCATATGATACAGTATTGATTGCAGACAATGAGCAGCATCTGCAAGAATTAGTAGATGCGGTTGCTGTATACAGTGAGCAACTGGGGTTCGAATTAAATTGTAAAAAGACTCAGGTTATGGTCGTCACTAGGAAGAAAGAAGTGCCACAATGTAATATACAAGTAAATGGGAATATTCTTCAACAAGTGAATCGGTACAATTATCTCAGAACAGTGATAACATCTGATGGGAGATGCCTTGAAGATATTAGAACAAGAATCGCCATGGCGAAAGTAGCCTTTAGCAATATGAACAACATTCTTACCAATAAAAAGATGTCAGTTGAAATGAGGAAAAGAGTGTTGAGGGGATACATAGAGCCTGTTATTTTGTATGGGTGTGAAACTTGGACAATGAGCAGTCAATCTGAAAAACATCTGATGGCTGCAGAAATGTGGTTTCTGAGGAAAATGCAAAGAATACCATGAACAGAAAGAAATACCAATGACCAAGTACTACAGAAGACAAATGAAAATCGTAAATTGATTAGAGAAATTAGACGTAGACAGTAAAAATGTTTTGGACATGTTATGAGAAGAAATTGATTCGGGAACTTAGTGACAACTGGCAAGATGGAAGGAAACAGACCAAGAGGAAGACCGAGAGAAAAATACCTGAATGGCTTGGCCACATGGCATGGACGAGACAGGAACACTGAGCTAATCCACGACTATGTTGATCGAGTGAAATGGCGAATCATGATCGCCTACGCTTTCCGGCATGGCACATGATTGATTGATTGAATACAGCGCTGACGCCAACTTTATCTGTAATTTGAAGGAATGTCCGTTGTGACAAAATTTCACTTCTGTTCGTCGCCATTTTGCTGTAATTCAATAGGAAAAAATTGTTCTTCTGCGATATCTCCACTATGTTTTCGCACGTTTACAAACAGAGTGTTTGTAAAGTTTCACTACACTTTGTATGCAGAACACATTTGAAAAATGTAGTACATGATATCATTAAAAAATATGATAAACATCCATTAAGCTATTTACAATAGTTACAGCTATGAGTGAGTGCGTGGCGCGAACTGTGAGTTTCGTGTGAAATGCTTTTTAATCTGCCCGAGGTTTTTTGGCACGTGACTGCATGTTCGGAGCGATGGCGGAAGGCTATGTCCCAGAGTTGACTGGTTTTTGCCTTATGCAGAAATGCGTGGCTGCTGGGTTTCTGGTTGACTGCCACCACAGTCGACGATGAACTGTATTTCGTGGACTGTGTGGGTGAACATCTAGGAAACATCCAGATGGGAAAATAACTGCTGATTCCATCAGAGATGAATTGGGTGTTTCGTGGGGGACTATTGTGTTGACATTCTGGCGGCGGCATTATGCACAGAGATCTGTGCGGGCTGTTGTTTGTCGAGACTCCTGTCTTTTCCACTTTTCACATTGGGCAGTGGGGAGCATTTTGTGTGATATTCACTGGCTCAGGAACGGAGCATAATGGGGACGACCCGTTGCTGTGAAGTTGGAACTGCGACTAACTGACTAACTAACTAACTATGTTCTAACGCTGTTTTGGGGATACTGGAAAATACCAATGAAGTATTTATTATAACAGATGTTGGAAATGTCCACCACGGGCTTCAGGACATGACTGTACACGTCTCTTCATATTGTCAAATAAATTATGCAACGTGTCTGTTGTTATTTCTTGAATGGTAATTTTGATTGCTTCTGTCAAGTCATCAATTGTGTATACGTTAATTTTTTAAACATCCTTTCAAGAAACCCTATAGATAATAATCTTATGGAGTTTAATCTGGAGAATGAGTAGGCCAAATTCCACCTGATATTGTGTGATTTGCGGACATTTCTTCACCAAAAAAAACAAAAACGCAGTGATGCTCTAGCTATGTGTGCAGTTGCACCATCTTGCTGGAACCACGCTTCTTCAATTTAACTTTCATTCAGCTGTTCTTAATAGGTTCCAGAATGTCAGTTCAGTACTGATCGGCATTTATAGTGTTGTTGAAGAAACTTGGTAAAAAAGAAGTTTTCTTCTTACGGCACACCATACACCAATTTCCTCATTTTAGACACACAAGCCAGACCCCAGGCAGACCTATCGTCTCGGCCTGCTCTTGTCCTACTGAATGGATTTCAGAGTTCCTAGACAGCATGTTTCAGACGTTGGTTGCTAGTCTCCCTTCATATATCACAGACACCAACCACGCTATCTCTATCTTCGGTTCCATCAGTTTCACAAACCTCTCTCAGCACCACATCTTCACTTTAAATGACATTTCACTCTATACATCTATTCCTCATTCTGACGGCCTTAAAGCCTTTGAATTTGTCTTGGCGAAAAGGCACAACCCCACCATAGCCACTGGACCATTGCTGCGCCTTGCAGAGTTAGTCCTCAACCTCAATTCGTTTTAGTTCAATGGGGACTATTTCTATCAGATTAGTGGTGTCGCCATGGGCACCACTGGACCCTAGTTATGCCTGCCTTTTCATGGGCTATCTGGAGCACCAAGGAGTCAATACACCGGTAGGCTCCTGGAGCTCTAAAGGAGGTACATCGATGACTGCTTCAGTGTTTCAGACATGCCCTTGTCAGATCTCCAGGACTCCATTGCCTTTTTCTTTAACTTTCATGCCAGCATCAGACTCACCTCCACTATTTCTTCGTCGGCTGTCAATTTCTTTGATCTAACAGTCTCTTTAGGTGTCGTTGGTCTATTTACGACGGGATTATTATAAACTGACTCCCACGCATTCCTTCTCTATACCCCCCAGACACCCCTCCCTTCTCTTGTAAGGGCTCTATTCCTTTCTCCCAACTTTTACGTCTCTGACGACTTTGTCAGGATAATAACGACTTCCGTCAAAAAGCCCAGAAAATGATTGATTTCTTCCGCCTTCGTGGCTATCCTGATAAAGTTTTATCTACAGCTCTTTGCCGCTGTCAGTCTATTAGTCGTGCCGAGGCTCTCTCCTCCAGGCCTAAACCAGGAAATAATAGGCCGATCCTTTCACTGACCTGCTATCCCTATAATATTGCTGCCAAGAATATCCTCCTAAGGCACCTGTCTATTCTCCAGTCAGACCCAGTCACTCGCAGTGTCTTTTCAGAAACCCCCCTGGTGGTTTACAGGCGGGATCTTAACCTCAGGGATGTGCTGGTCCATAGCAGTCTACCCCAACCTCAACAGTCTCTTCCTGGCACGATGGCTTGTCTTCGATCACGTTGTAAGACCTGCCCACATGTACTTCAAACCGAGAGTCTGGCATTCCCTAAGACCACTTTCCACGTTCGTGAGGGTTTCTCATGCACGAGTCGCAACGTTATCTATGCGATCATCTGCACACGTTGTGACATGAGATATATTGGAGAACCAGGTCTACGTCTTGCTGACAAATTTAGACAGCGCCCATCTGATATCAACAGTGGTGCCCAGAAACCGGTATAGACACACTGTAACAGTTATGACCACTGTGGCGTGGCAGACATACAGGTCTCGGCGCCCAAATCGTGCGCATCTTACGAACGTGATCGTATGACATTGGAAAACCGTCTCATCTTCCAGTTGGATTCAGTCTCCCCTCACGGCCTCAATGTCCAACACAGTTTCATTTAACTTCCAACATCCCCTCCCCCATTTTCCATCCCAGAAGTTGTATAGCCCATTAGAAAACCGTGGTAGCATATCCTATACAGGACGTAGCAATCAATGCCAACATTACTTTTGCCGTTTGTGAATTCTTGGCAAGTTTGCGTTCGGTGGCTGGTCATGCCTTTTTAAGCGACCGACACTCGTGCCATTCTATGAAAACCAACGTAGGGCGGACTGCATTCTAAGCGCCTGCTACTGTGTTCCTACGCGGTATTCGGGAGTGCGTACTACACCTTCGCCACAGAACCGGCTGTAGTTCACTGCTAATCCGCTTTTCACCGTTCGCTCACATGGGCGTCCCCCCATCCCTCCCACCACGCGGCTTAGCCAGTCCCTGTCGCCCATCAATCCGTTTAAACCATACATCCGGTTCTTTACATTCACATCAACGGAAGAGCTAAAGGCGCATTCGACCAAATCCGGATTCAGATAAGTAACCTTTGTATTTTCATGTAGTGTTTCCCGTGTGTCTGTTTGTGTTTGTTTGTTCTGTGCTGACGAAGGCTTTAGCCGCAACGTCCATTTTGTTTCTTGTATTCGAGCTCTAGTAAAGCTCACAATATACTTCTCGTGTTTTGATGATTCATTCATTGTCTTTGTGAAATGCATTGGGATTAAAAGTTCTCCAAATATGATTATTTTGGCTATTAAGGTATTCAGATAGCTGAAACTATGAATCATCAAAGAAGAATGTTACATGGAGAATTGACTCGTCGTATTTAGCTAAAATGCTTGAAACCAAATGAAGTAGATGACTCTGTATTGATTATCACACTCATTTAGTTCATACACAACAGAAATGCTGTCTCATCTCATCTCATCTCATCTCATCATGTTCCTCTTGTACCTTGCGGTGTCGAGGTGAAGTATAAACAGCGGGAGAGTGCCCGCTTATGGGCTTGTGTATCGATATTTCCATGGACTTTGTTTTTCCCTGCGTCCATCGTTTACGTGGTCGGCATCTTCCTCTGCTTCCCTCTGGTCTGTACATCATTGCTTGTTGTTGTATACTGTTAGTTGGTAACCTACTTGCATGGCCAAACCATTTGACTTGCTGCTTCTTAATAAAATCTAGTGCAGCTATATCCCCCACATTAGTCCTGATTTCTTCATTTCTGATCTTATCCTCTTCTTGATACATTGAGTATTCTTCTCAGGAAATTAATTTATGTTGTGATTTTTCTTTTCCCTTTTTCTGTCATTGTCCAGGTTTGGCATTGGTAACATAGAGTTGGTAGGAATATTGTGTTGTAAAGGGCTTTCTTAGTAGTTATTCATACATGTTTGTTCTTTTGTATTGGTGCCATTTGTCCAATGAGTTGGTTTGCCTTATTGCATCTATTTTCGATCTCGTCTTCTCATTTGCCATTTGGTGATATTATACTTCCTAGGTAATTGAATCCCTTTACTTATTTCAAGGAATGTTCGTTTAGGTGAATCGTTCTTTTATCTTCTTTAGCTATAGTCAATACCTCTGCTTTACTTACGTTAATTTTCATGTTATGTTCCCTACACATTTCATTTAGACTATTCATGTGGTCTTGTAATTCAGCTTCTGACTTTGCTATTAGTGCTTGGTCGTCCGCAAACAGGAGTTACTAATGATTTGCAGATGGTTCTTCTTCTGTGTTCTCGTCGTGCGGTGTTCTTGCGGTCTCTATTTGGCTGGTTTCTTTACATATGTTGCCTATATATGTTATAACCAAGAGAGGGGACAGGTCACAACCTTGTTGTATTCTGGATCTTATGGTGAAGAGTTCTGAGTGTCCTCCAGCTGCTTATGTTTGCTGTATGACTCAACAGTCTTCTTATGCATTCACTGTTGTTGTTTAAGTTTCTACATAGGTTTGTTAGATGTGTACTCACACCATATTGTTTAAGGATTTCCCACAGCGTGTTTCTATCTACTCTAGTAAATGCCTTTTCTCGGTCCACAAGGGCTAAGTAGAGTGTTTCATTGAATTCGATTGATTTTTCTATAAGTTGTCTAAGAGCGAAAATGGCATGTGTGCATCCTTTGTTTTTCCTAAATCTAAGTTGTGTTTCGCTTAGCTGGGGTCCATAATAGTCCGTAATCTTTTCTCAAGAATTTTGCAAAATATTTTCCCAGTATGACTCAACAGTGAAATGTCTCTGTATTGTGTGCAATCTCTTTTGCTGCCTTTGTTTTTCCAAATTGGGATAATTATGGCGTTTCCCCAGTCTCACTGTGTCTGTTATTCTACCCAAACAGGCTGAATAGTCTATGTAACCATGCTGCTCCTACTTCTCTTGCTGCTTTAATTAGTTCATTTGGTATTTCATCTTGTCCTGGTCATTTGTTCAATGGGGCTAATCTGATGGCTTCTATAATTTCTTCTTTCAGTATGTCTGGTTCTAGTTCTTCGGTGGTATCTGTGTCGGTTTCTTGAATTCCTGTGACATCTGATGTGATGTTGAGATGTTGTTCGAAATACTGTTTCCATCTTATTAGGATTTATGTTTGTTCACTTATTAATTTTCCATTTTCGCTATTAATTATTTCAGTTGGGTCAATGGGTTCTCCTCTGGTTCTCATTGCACTTATCTTTTAATAGAAGTTTCTAGTTGCCTCCTTGTAGTTTTTATTTAGAGTTTCTCCATATTCCTCCCAATCTTTTTGTTTTTCTCTCTTTACTATTCTATTCACATGTCTTCTCGCTATTCTATATTCTATGTAATTGCAACCCTGTTTGCTCTTTGACCACTTTTTATATTTTTCCTTTTTGTCTTTTACAGCTTCCTTTACATCTGCGTTCCACGAACTTGTTATTTTCTTTATCCGTGTTTTGGCATTTTTTCAATGTTCTACATGTTACCTTTGCAGTAATTTAAATACTTCATTTGAACATCTCCCATTCTTCTTCCACTGTATTTCTTTCTATAGGTAATTTTACTAAGGTTTTACTTAGTTCTTTTTCATAGTCTTCCCTCACTGCCTCGTCTTTGAGATTTATTAAGTTTACTGATTCGCATGGCATGTATTTTCCTGGTCTTTGCTTCCTTCTGCTGATAGTTCTTATTGCTGCAACGACTGCTTTTTGGTCTGTGTTTATACCTAAGTTGGGCACTGCCCTTGCACACAGAGAGAGAGAGAGAGAGAGAGAGAGAGAGCGAGAGAGAGAGAGAGACAGAGACAGAGACAGAGACAGAGACAGAGACAGAGACAGAGACACAGAGAGAGAGAGAATAAAAGAGTGAGCGAGTGAGTGCGCTAGGGTAAGTGAAGCATTGAGTGATAGCGTGAGGGTGTGTGTCTGTCTGTGTATGAGTGAGAGAGAGAGAGAGAGAGAGAGAGAGAGAGAGAGAGTAAGAGAGTTAGAGATAAAGTGAATGAAGATGGACAGAGTGAATGATTGGGGGAAATAGTGAGTGTGAGAGAGAGAGAGAGTGAGCGAACGAGAGAGAGAGAGAGGCAGAGAGAGAGAGAGAGAGAGAGAGAGAGAGTGAGACAGTGGGAGAGTTGATGTGTTAGTGAGTGTGAGTGAGCGCGCGCATGCGTGTGAGTGTGTGTATATGAAAGAATACAGAGAGAGAGAGAGAGAGAGAGAGAGAGAGAGAGAGAGAGAGAGAGTTGAGCAGATGCATGTCATGTAACACGCATGTTATGTAACATCCATATGTTTGTGTATTCTCATCTGTCATTTATCAGTTGAATACCATTTGATTTTATCATGTATAATATAAACATATGTACATTACTGTAGTTTGAGTGAGAGAGTCAGTGAGTGTGAATGAGAGACAGAATGAATGAGCGTGAGCGTGAATGTTTGTGTGTGTGTGAGTGTGTGTGTGTGTGTGTGTGTGCCTTCTCTGTGTGTATCTCTGTGTGTGGGAGCATCACTATTTTTACGTCACACCACTGTTATGTACATATTTTTCTCCATGTTTAACAATTTTATGAGACTACTCACGACCATTGTCAGTGTATGTGTGTGAGTAAAGTGTGGGAGTTTGTTCATACTAGTTTCAATGCTCACGTGAGACATTTTGTATGTGTCTAAATGTGAGGATGTGTGAGTGTGTGTGGAGGATGTGTGTGAGTGTGGGGATATGTGTGGGTGGGGGTGTGTGTGTGGGGGTATGCGTTTGGATGGGTTGGGGTGTGTGGGTGTTGGTGGGTAGTGATATTTGTGGGTGTTGGTGGGATGTGTGGATGGATGTGTGGGGGTGAAAGTAGGGGTGTGGGAATGGGTGTGGGGTATGTGTGTATGGGTGGAGGATATGTGTATGGGACGGGTGCGGGGGATGTGTGTTTGGGTGGGGGATATGTGTGGGTGGGTGGAGATGTGTGGATGGTTTGGGGAAGTATGTGTGGGTGGCGGGGTTGTGTGGGTAGGGGATTGTGTGGGTGGATTGGGGATGTAAGGGCGGGTGGGGAGAAGTGTATGGTGTGTGGGTTTGGGATATTTTTTAGCGGTGTGTTGGTGGGGGATGTGTGCATGGTGTGTGGGAGTGGGGTATGTTGTGGTGGTATGGAAGAGGATATGTGTGTGGGTGGGGGATGTGTGTGGATGGGTGTGGGGAATGTGTGTATGGGTGGGGGGATATGTGTGGGTGAGTAGGGGATGTGTGGTGGTTGGGGAAGTATGTGTGGGTGGTGGGTGTGTGTGGGTGGGAGATGTGTGCGTGGATGGGGAATGTGTGGGTGGGGATGTGTGAGTGGCTTAGGGATGTGTAGGTGGGTGAGGGATGTGTATGTGTCGGGGTGAGATGCGTGAGTGGGTGGAGGATGTGTGTGGGTAGGGGTATTGTGATCGAGAAGATGTTTGGTTGGGGGTGGGTGGGTGGGGGTGTGTGGGTGCGTAGTGGAGGATATGTGGTGAGTGAGTGTGTGTTGGTGGATGGTGGGGAATGTGTGAATGGGTGGGAGAGGTGTGTGGTGTGTTGTTGGGGATATGTGGTGGGGGTGGGTGTAGTGTGTGTGGGGTGGGGTTTTTGTGGTCTGTGGTGGGGTTATGTGGGTGGATGGGTGAGGGTATCTATGTGGGTGTGAATATGGGTGTATATATTGTATGGTATTTAGGTGGGGGATATGTGTATGGTGGGGATGTGTGGTGGTATGTGGGTGTGGGATGTGTTGGTGAGGGATATGTGTGTGTGCGGTGCGTGGGTTAGGAATATTGCGTGGTAGGGGATGCATGTGATTTTCGGGTGGGGGATGTGTGTAGTGTGTAGGTGGGGATGTGTGGTGGTATTTGGGTGTGGGATGTGTTGGTAATAGATATGTGTGTGTGCGGTGCGTGGGTTAGGAATATTGCGTGGTAGGGGATGCATGTGATGTGCGGGTGGGGGATGTGTGTAGTGGAGGATTGGGTTAGGGCATGTGTGGGTAGGTGGAGGATGTATGTGTGGGTGGTGGTGTGTGTGTGAGTGGATTGGTGATGTATAGGTGGTTAGGGAGATGTTTGTGTGTGGCGGGGGTGAGGGTAGGGAGATGTCAGTTGGTGGTGATGTGTGTGTATGGTTTTGGGATGAGTGAATGTATGTGAGGTGTGTGGGTTGGTGGGGGATGTGTGTGCGTGGGTGGGGAATATGTGGTCGATGGAGGTGTGGCTGGGGGATGGGTGGTTGGATGTGTGGGTGGGATGTGTGGGTTGGTGGGGGATGTTTTTGAGTGGCGAGTGTGTTTTGGCTGTGTGAACAGGTGAGGGCAGTGTGAGTGGGTGGGGGATGTGCGGGAGGGGGATGGGTCGGTTGGTGGGGTATGTATGTGTTCCTAGGTGTGTGTGTGGGTGTTTGGGAAGGTGGGTGTGTGTGTGTGCGTGGGTTTGGTAATGTGTGGGAGATGGACCTCATAACATGGTAATTTGCCTTGTTTATATTTACAACATTCATTTCACAATGTTAATTAGACGAGTGATTGGAAGGGCCGAATGTAAGACGGGCCTGCGTGCCCAATTTGTGACCCTTTTAAGATAAAATTGATTTGATTTGATTTGATTTGATTGTATTTCTCTTTCTGTTATTTCTTGTTAATATAATAATCAATTTGGCTTTTAGTATCTAGATCGTTCCATTTATACCAGATTATATTTATGAGTCTTTGTATCCAGATCGCCCACAGCAGCCTTTCGAACTTGGTGTGCGGAATTGCGAACTGCATCCGGTACATCGCCACTTAGTTAGCTACAGTGCTCTACATATCCATATTTTTCCATTCGCTCTCCTGGGCGCACCCCCATCCCCCAGGTTGGGTTCCCTCACCGTTTGTCTAAGCCAATCACCGAGCTTTTGGCTGTATTGACCTTTAGTCAGTTGACCCCTTTAATCACGACATCCGTTTTTACTCCATCCTTGGATAGCCGTTCAAGCCAGGACACGGATAAGTTGAAATTTATACTTTCGTGTATGTGTTAGTCTATATTTGTTTGTTTGTTCGGTGCTGACGAAGGCTCTGGCCGCAACGTCCATTTTGTTTTTTTTTTGTAGTCGTGCTTTGGTAAAGCTAATAACCTACTTCTCGTTTTTCAGTGATTCATTCTATTTTATTTAGCACGTCATGGATGTCTTCGTAAAAGTCCTCGCGTCTTGCTCATTATTGTTTGCATTACACGGTGCGTATATTTGTACATATGTTGTAATTGCTTGTTCTTTTATTCTTACTGTTATGATTATTTCTGATATATATTTTATTTCTAGTATTCCTCTTGCTAATCGTGGTTCAATGACTATTCCCACGCCTTGTCTTGCCCTTTCTTGCTGTTCCACTCCAGAGTAGACAAACGTATAACTGTGGTAGATCTCCTTGCATCCTTCCCCCTTTATTCCCATCAGTCTAATTTTCCTCTCTTTCATTGTTTCTATAAGTTCTTCTTCTTTGCTATTAAGACGAACACGCTGACGTCATAAGGACAGTTTAAACATGGCCGCCTCACGGTTGACACGCTCCAAAGAGAGCACAGTTCTGTTATCCGTTTTTTTTAAAACAGTGAGTATGAGTGGCGTAGGAAGTTTCAAACCGACGTGACTTCTTTAAACTTTGTTGCGTATCCCTTACGGGACGTTGCAGTCAACACCAGCATTTTCAGCTGCTGTTGATGTAATAGCACACTATATATATATATATATATATATATATATATAATATTATATATATATATATACACACACACACACACACACACACACACAACACACACACACAGAGTGGGCTTCTCATGAGTCTCTAGCCTGACCATGAATGAGTAGGCGGAGAAAATTGAAATTTGGCACAGTACTTATTCCTTCTCAATGTCGCCACCATCTGAATTTATGCATTTCTGCCATCTCTGCGTGACCTTAAAAAGACATTCAGAATAAAACAACCAATTTTTCGAACTAAACCAGTTATCACAGGCCAGTATGACATCTTCATCACTGTCAAAACGATTTCCTGTCAGCTGATTTTTATTAAGATTCGGGAAAAGAAAAAAAGTCTGATTGAGCCAAATCTGGAGAAAATGGTCGGTGTGGAAGAATTTCAATATTCAAATCTTTGGCAGGTTGCAGCACAAACCCTGCTTTATGGGAGGGCGCCTTTTCTTGAAACAAAGTCAGAATTTGCGTACGCGCTATCCCTCGTTTTCTGGACACAGCCTTTCTTAGTTTGATAAGGAGATCTGCATAGTACCGCCCATTTATTGTGTTGCCATGAAGCATGCAATCTTTCAATATGACACCTTTGACGTCCCAAAAAACAGTCAGCAACACTTTTCCTGCAGATTTGTGTGCTCTTGGCTTGACATGTTTTTGCGATCCCTGGGTTTTCCACTGAATACTGGTAATTTTGGATTCTGGGTCATAATGGTGAATCCAAGTCTCAAGAACCGTCACCATGGTCATCAACAAGAACATAAATTAGTGTGGTTCTTTAATTTATCCGGGAGTCCCCTAGACCTCCAGAGTCCATTCCTTTCACATCACATTCCAGTGATATACCCACACTATTGGAAACCAGTCCCACTTCTCTAACATTACTCATTACGGGGTACGCACTTGTGGATACTGACCCTTTTCCCCCAGCATGCCACACTTGATCTACAATATTCTAAGAATATTCCTTGAACTTTTCTGGTCAAATTGCTCAATTCTCTCCTTTTGTGATTGCAAAATTTGCAAAATACAGACGCCATAAACAAAATATTGCACGATTTATTACTTGGCATATTTCGCTGCATCTCGTCAGGTGCTTACTGTAGAGTTATATATCATGTTATGTGAAACAATAAATGACATTTTGGCTGAAATGTGATGCACATCGTCGCTGATATTGAGTGAATGTGTAGAACGTTATATCCACTGAAGTCTAACACTTAGCAGGAAGTCCTTCTGTTTACATAGTAAAGGACGGAATCAACTAATGTATAATGCTTCGATATATTTGAATTACATTGGCACCTTTCCGTCTTGGCAGACGATACTTTGGTACACTGTGATTCAAAAAGGCTTAATAACTACGATCCATGGCGGTGGAGAGTATGGCTGATAAGGCAATTTGTGCTGCAAATGTTTGTCCACAGTGGACGCATGTGAAAACATGGTCATTTCCACCATCATGCACCATTTTACGTCTCCCACGCTCTGTGTGTGCTTTATCTGCAATCATTTTCTTCTTTGTCTTTATTCCATTTCTGATAGTTGCCCTCCATGCAACACGTTCAGCGGCGTCTTGCTTCCAATGTGCTTTATCAATGCCTGTATCAGCCATGTCCCGCTTACATGCATCTTTGTATCGTAGTAGGGGCCGACCCTGAGATCTCTTACCCGTCTGTAATTCACCAAAAAAGATGTCCTTTGGTATTCTACCATCATCCATCCTCCTAACATGTCCTATCCATCTTAGTCTACGAAGACTAAGCATGGAACACACCGTCACACAACCTGATCTTTCCAATACTTCAGTATTTGCGATTTTGTCTTGCCACTTAATACCAAGTATTCTTCGCAGACACCGCATATGAAAGCTGTTTAAACGTTTCTCTTGGTGTGAGTAAGTTTTCCAGGTTTCACTGCCATAAAGACGAGTACTAAGGACACAGGCTTGGTAGA
Source organism: Cepaea nemoralis (assembly GCA_014155875.1). Taxonomy (NCBI): domain Eukaryota; kingdom Metazoa; phylum Mollusca; class Gastropoda; order Stylommatophora; family Helicidae; genus Cepaea; species Cepaea nemoralis. The sequence goes on along the minus strand of JACEFZ010023233.1, from coordinate 69,985 downwards.
CGAGGAATTTTGTTTTGGCTGTAAGCTTCCGGTTCTCCCAGACTCTTTTTGCTAACATGTTCATTTTTGTTGCTGCCTTACAAATCCTGATGTTGATTTCCTGCTCTAAAGATAATTTGCTATTTACCTCTGATCGTAGATATGTAAAATGGTCTACTATCTTCAGTGTGATTGATGATACCCCGTGTGCACCTTGAATAGAATTCAGAACAACCATTGGAGAATGCAAATAGTAGACTTTGTAATTATTCCTCAGAGTGGGTCGTAATTGCAGCATCATCTGCAAACGGAAACTCTCTGATCAGTACCCTCCTAATTTTAGTCTTTCAAGCTTTGAGCATTGTAGTGTCCGCCATCTGAGCGTGAGTGAATGTATATACCGGCATTCTGATAACGAAAGACAAATCAAATCAAATCAAATAAACTTTATTTTAAAAGGGTCACAAATTGGGCACGCAGGCCCGTCTTATATTCGGTCGATGTTTGGGGCAGGAGAGCCTGGCATATGTTACCACAACATCCAGCTTAAGAATGGAAGTGGAGGCAGTCACGGCAGCTCTCCGCTGGATGGAGAATACGACACACACACACATCGTGATTCTAACTGACTCAGAAAGCATGCTGACGAGGGTGAGGACGGGCAGACTTCGTGCGGAGTGGCTTGCTTCGCTTCGGAGGTCACGGGTAACAAGCATCGCCTGGATCTTTTCTCCGGGGCATGCCGGTGTGCTGGGAAATGAACAGGCGGACAGATTGGCTGGCTCTGCAGAACTTGGTGGAGTATTGATGCATGACAAGGCAGACGTGGTTGCGGCCTTGTGGGAGCACGTGCACACCTCGGAGGAGCAAATGGATTACCATGGTCTGGCAAGAATGAGACAACGAGGAGTGACGAAGGGATCTGGCCGACGCTCAACGCTCAGAGGAAAGACGAGACGGACTTATAATCACATTGCTACTGGTACTATTAGTGTTGGAACTCTTCGCTGGCTGCTGAGGATGGGGACGGAGCACTTATGGGAATGCCCCGAATGACGTGATGTCGATTCCTAAATCAATCAATCAATCAAACATTCGGCCCTTCCAATCACTCATCTTTCGTCCATCAATGGTACATTATACATTTACATAGGAAGACAAAAAAAAAAACATTTTCAAATGAGTGTTGTAAACATAATGCATATTTCCATGTTATGAGGCACATCTCCCACATACCAACACATCACCCCCCCCCCCACACACACACACACCCACACACACACCCACACACACACCCAGGGAAGCATACATACCTCACCAACCAACCCATCCCCTCCTACAATCCCTCCACCCACACACACTGCCTTCACCTGTTCCCCAACCAACACTCACTCACCACTCACACAAACACCCCCCATCAGCCCACACATCCCGCACCCACCCACATACACATCCTTACCCACACACCCATCCCCCACTCACACATCCTCTACACAGCCACCCACCCCCCCACCCCCAACCACCCATCCCCCAACAACACTTCCATCCACCACACATTACCCACCCACCCACACACATCCCCACCAACCCATACATCGCGCACCCAATCACACATCACCAACCCATACATACAGACATATTTCAGTAGAAATGAAAAGTACATTCAGTCATGGTAGTGTGATGGTTAGTGCAGGGAAGCTATCGTAGCAATGTGTTCAATTCTAGACAATGACGCCATTTTATTGTTTCCACTGCCCGTACACCAGGCCACGAAGTCCAGCCACAAGGTTCAGTCTATTGTAGTATTCTGAACATGGCCAGACACTAACGCATGGCTGTTTTGTAGCATGGGCATTAGTTGTGGCCCCTGGAGAGGGCACACATACCACAAGCTTTTATTAGGGATAAATATCCACACATACTGTATTGAAGGGCTGGGCACTGGTCACTATAAGACATCGAGAGGGACTAAAGCAAGGTCATGGGGGACATGTCGATCTGCTACAGCGCAGTCACGGATGCACCATGGGCACTGTGGTTATGTCTTTCTTATCTGTCTGACTGTAATACTTTTACTAAGATCTTTTGTATTCTATTTTCAGATACACATAGTCATACAGTTGTCTTGAGAAGGTCGACTACTGCATTTAAAGAATGAGGTCCAATTTCGTTTTTGCTTTTCTACTCCTGTTTCACGTCTTCCCTGGTGGAACTTACGAGACATACTGCTCAAGCGGGGAAAGACTCCACACTCCCAGAGATGGTCATGACGTCTGTATTCCTTGTCTCCATGGAACTTTCATTGCCGAGGAGAATCACTTCTTCAGGAAATGTAATCCATTTACGAGGATAGAAAACCCTGATGTAGAAGTGTTGGTCAGTGCTTGCAACATAACTCACGATGCTGTAATACTCTGTACACATGGATTCTACAGACGTAGAGCCAGACATGTCATGGAGAAGGACAGGTGTGAGAAGTGTACTGAATGTCCGTTTCCCGCCCGACCATGTGGGGTGTACAACGATACCGTCTGCTGCCCACCTAATCACGATGCAGTTATGACCCCTGATGGTGTGTTCGTGTGCAATGAGAGACCAATTGTGTGTGGAGCTGCACAGTTCTTCAGGACATCCAGTGAGGAGTGCTTACCTTGTCCAGCTGGGACTTTCATGTCTGACCACAGCCACACATATAAGGATTGTTTGACATGTGAAGAACTATCTGAAAATAGTCTCACCCAGGCGGTAATCATTAGACCATGCAGCAGAACCGCCCCAACTTTGTTTGGCTGTAAGGTTGGTTACTTCAGAGACCCTACACAAGAATCTCTGCAGATAGAGGTTCCCTGTACACCATGTCGCATCTGTAATCGTCGTCTAGTAGACTGTGACATGTTTCACGACGCTGTTTGTGATGACGAGGTTCGAATGGTCTCAACTGCTCCAGCAAACATCACAGAATCAATAGGTTAGTGTTTTATGGTTAAATGATGTGTATCCCTTGTTGAGAACAATATTGGTATCTTGTCTGTCTTAGAACAGTTTTAAACTGCTGATTAGACCAATCGGAGCTCCATGACTGTCAAAGACCGTATTTTTTAGTTATTTCAAACAGAACAGAATTGTCACAAGGAAGGATCTTACAAGAGCAGTATATTCTAAACGAAGACGTCACTAATGATAATCAAACATACGAAGAGTTGAGTTGAGTCAAGAACCGATATAATTGCACTAGGGGCATTCCCATTAGTGTTCAGTCATCGTCATCAACAGCCAGCATAGAGTTCCAATACTAATGGTGTCCATTATAATATGATTATGTGTCCATCTTGCTTTACCTTTGAGTGACGACTGTCTACAGTTAATCTGACCATTCCCTGCTGCCTCATTCTCTCTAGACCATGATACTCTATCCGTTCTTCTGCATTATTCACGCACTTCCAGACGGCCTTCACCACATCTGCCTTATCACGCATCAAATCACCCCTCAATGAAGGCAGCACCAGCCAATATGTCTTCTTGTTCATTTCTAATCTACACCAGAGTGTACCGGAGAAAAGATTCAGCAAATGCTCACAACCCGCGACGCCTGAATTGATGCATGCCATTTAGCACGAATTGTACCAGTCTTCACCTTTGTCGGCAAGCTGTGTGAATCAGTCACAATCACAACATGCTTATACGTTTTTTTCTCTCCAACCAGCATATAGAGATAGGATAAGAAATGCTTGGACTAGGTTAAGTAACTGTGGAAGAATTAGTCATACTGCAAGCATTCTGAATCGAAATATAAAAAAAAAGGTGTTGAATGGTACTCACAAGAGTGGACACATACCTAGTGATATGCTGGTCTGGAGTTATAGCTTTACCCAAGAGACCTGGAACAACTGAATACGAATTATTTCGTATAATAATCTTCGTAAACGATGTTACCAAACTTCTACTCAGATTTAAATTGTAAAGAGTCAGAAGGAAAATAAGCATGGGCATGAACGAAGAACTGTATGGATTTGTGGAGATGAAGGAACACAGAAAGATCTAGACCTTTACTTGTGCTTTATAAATGACGTCACAGAATTTGATAACAAGAAACACGATGACATGATCAAAATATTTCAGGATATTAATACTGACCGGACACATCTCAGAACTTAAAAAAAAAGAAATATTTATTGGAACCAATTATAGACAACAAGGATAAAGTGAGCAATTATGACAAGAAAAAAGCATGCAGTAAGTCACCATATCACCTGTCTTTCTTCAGCGAAATAAAAATTAGAAAGATCAAAGAGTTATCAGAAGATTAAGAGAGAGGATATATAATATCAACCATCTGTGTTATGCAGAAGACATAGTATTGGTTTCTGAAACTCAAAGGATCTACAGCAACTTTTGATCACTGTAGTAATAGAAACTTAAAAAAAGGACTTTCCTTGAACATTTAGAAAACATAAACCATGATTATGTGAAGGAAAAAGATATGGTCTTACAATAGGAGGAACAATGCTTAAGAAAGCCAATAAATTCAAGTACATGAAGGTAAGCTTAACATCAGATGGAAGATACATAGTTTGCCCTGCTACTGAGTGAGTGCGTGGCGCGACACTGTGAGCTGTGAGTTTCATGTGAAGTGCTTTTGAATCTGCCCAAGTTTTTATTTTTGGAACGTGACTGCATGTTCGGAGCGATGGCAGGTGGCTATGTCCCAGAGTTGACCAGTTTTTGCCTTATGCAGAAATGCGTGGCTGCTGGGCTTCTGGTTGACTGCCACTGCCGTCGGTGATGAACTGTATGTTCGTGGACTGTGTAGGTGAACATCTAGGAAACATCCAGATAGGAAAATGACTGCCGATTCCATCAGAGATGAATTGGGTGATTCGTGGGGGACTGGTGTGTGGACATTCTGGCGGCGGCATTATGCACAGTGTATCTGTGCGGGCTGTTGTTTGTCGAGACTCCTGTCTTTTCCACTTTTCACATTGGGCAGTGGGGAGCGTTTTGAGTGTTATTCACTGGCACAGGAACGGAGCATAATGGGGACGACCCGTTGCTGTGAAGTTGGAACTGCGACTAACTAACTAACTAACTATAGTATAGATTACGAACACAACACGCCTGAGCAAAATCTGCATTTCAGAAGATGAAAAGTGTCTTATGACCAAATCACTGTAATTGAATGTCAGAAAGGGAGCATGTTACTTTGAGCCTGTTCTCCTGTATGACAGTGAATCTGGAATTTGTAAGGTCAAATTAGGAAGATCTTGGAGGCAGCGAGATGTAGTCTCTGAGACGAAAGTTGAGAATACCGTGGGCGGCCATAATAATTTTCAATGATTGCCTGGAGGAGTGACAGTATAATATGATGTGCAACTGTACGGAAGAGACAACCAGGGTTCTGTGATTATATTCTGAGGAGAGAGACATTGGGGACCGTGGAGATGGCTAGAAAGATCAGCGATAGAAGAAGCAGGGACACATCTAGAGACATTATGGTGGATGGGATAAGACGTGGCATGGAGGGAGGTCATGAATAGAATTGATATAGAACACCAAGAACCGAGATCTGTGAAGAGACACGAAGGCGTAGGCTTTGTGGCAAGGCACATGGCTATACATATAATTATGCATTGAATGAACCATATGTTGGCATAACAGTAACATTGGTATGTCTTGTATTTCAGGAGATGAAATGTCCATGAAACAACTCCATGGCGCTTTAGATGTTAACAATAATACATTACAATTTAATAAATACTATTGTGAGGTTCCCAGTTCCAATGAACGTTTGGATACTGATAATGTCTGGATTTTACAACTGATATTTATTACTGTATCGTTTGGGGGTCTCATGATGCTTTCCTTTCATATATTTGCAGTAGTATTTACAAGTAATTTACCTGCCGACCATAACTATGATAACATGTTTCGCCATTGGTGCAGAAACGTGCGATTTATTCAGAGAGCACAGTTGTTTAATATAATTAGCCTCATTGTATTATTTATATGTCAAATTGTGGTTACAGTTTTGAACACACAACCAAGACTTTCATACGCGCTTACTGTTGTGTATACGTTAATGATTCTCTCAATATTAATTGTTATGGCCTATGCTATATGTTTTATTATATCTTTGTATAATGTTTATAAACTCAGACAAACCAGGCCAGATGTTATCAAGAGAATCCAAGCAGAAATATACCATATTAACAAAGAATTGTAAATCGTGATGCAAAGAAAAGACAAATTGACACAAAATAACAAGATTGTAGAAGAATGAGGTCAAAGTGAGCCGAGAAGATGGTCAGAAGGATGTCAAGAAAGTACAGGGTGATCTCCTGACACGCCTTAGTGTGTGATGTCTTATGGTGCCAGCCTCATAATTTTACACATCAGTCATCATCATCATCATCATCATCATCTTCCACTTATGCCGTCAAGCGTCGTGGGGAGGAATAATTTGCGTTCCAGCGCTCGGTGGACGGCACTGGATAGTGTCATTCCGTGTGGTTGTACAATGTCTCTGATGTCGTCAATCCATTTTCTTCTTGGACGTCCTCGTGGTCTCGTCGCAGATGATCTTTGATGTAAGGCCAGTGATGGTAGTTGCTGGTGTTGCATTCTAACGACATGGCTAAACCACTTGATCTTCTGTCTTTCAATAAATGTGGCACAAGGTGTTGATCCCACTGTCTGTCTGATAGTAGCATTTCTTACTCGGTCTCGGATTGTTAAGTTGGCAGCTCTCCTCAGGCATCTCATTTCGCAGGTGTTGATTTTGCGAAGGTGTAATTTGGATAAAGTCCAGGTTTGAGATTGGTAGCATAGGGTTGCACTCAGGCCTATTAAATGTGAAGGTCATGACACTTCACATAGTCACATCAGGTTCATGCTAAGGGACTTGGTATTGTTTTGTTATCTCCTGCTATGGGACTGTTTTCTGTTGAGCACAATTTTATTTTCACGTAACCCAATTTCTCTAGTAGCTTATAACCATATTATATCATCATCATGTATTAAAAAAAGACGTTTTACAGTTGAGAGGTTCGATTTCGTTGCATAGGGTTTTATCCCAAATTGCTCTGCCTCTTTCCACTCTTTTCCTGCCGGTAGCAATACACAGAGCACGAACTCCATAGATCCTGCTATGACACTCAGGAGTTTCCTAGTCCACGACCTTCAGAACTCGAAACGCGTCTAAACCACTTGGCCAGGGCGACTCCATGACTATGTACGTGTCTTCTAACCGATCGTCCACATAATTTTCCAAACCTGGCTTGTTTCATGTAACAACTTATTACCAGATGTCAATGCAAACTGGAGGAATCACTGGCGTTTCACCTGACAATACTACCAGTAGACATTTCTTGTCAGGAACTGCTAGGTTAGAATGGCGCTGACGTCCTTCACACGTTGATTGCCAAGTTTGAAAGGCTTATTTTAACATGTTCTCGTTCAACCCTTTAAGTTATAATTTGAACATATAGTATCTTTTGTCAGTTCAGTTGCTGTATTTTATTGTTTTTGTAAATTGAAATGTTTTCCAACTGTTATGACATTCCTGATTAGTTTTCCTTGTGCCGCATTGAGATGTTATATTTTCTTCAAATCAGTGTTATATTTTATTTTATAACGTGGTGTTGGAAATATAATCCCACTTTTTAGCTATAACATTTACATTTTTGTGATAAATATTATTTTATAACGTGGTGTTTGAAACATAATCCTACCCTTTCCTGTAATATTTAAATTTATGTGTTAAATATTAATATATAACATGGTGTTGGGAATATAATCCTTCTTTTTCTTGTGCTACAATATTTACATTTTTATGTTAAATTTTATTTTACAACGTGGTGCTGGGAATATAATCCTATTGTTTGTGCTATAATATTTACAGTTTTTCATTAAACGACTTAAATGTGTTTGAAAGCTCACAGTAATGAATACCCTAAAAGATGCATCACTTCTCCTAAACAAGTAGAAACAGACATATAACAGGTCACGTGAATTACAAAGACTGTAACAGATAGCACATCGACATAATCATACACAGATTAAATCACACGACGGAGAAGAGCTTATCAGTTGAAGTACAATCAGAACCAAATACAAACAATAATGAGAACGAGCAATATTGCCTTCTACAAAATGTTGTATTGAACATCGATTTAGGGCCTTGAAAATATTTATTTAATATGTGTATCTTGAATGAAAAAAAAAAAAAAGATCCGATTGAAGTTATAAAAAAGAGCAAGATGGAAAATTTTGGATACAATAGAAGTCACGACACGCTTATGAAAGTAATGTCACCTTTATGAAAATCATGACACCTTTATTAAAGTAATGACACCTTTATGACAGTCATGACGCCTTTAAGACAGTCCACGACAACTTTATGACAGTCACGACACCTTTATGATATTCATGACACCTTTATGACAGTCATGACAACTTTATGACAGTCATGACAACTTTATGACAGTCATGATATATTTATGACAGTCATGACAGCGGTATGACATACATGACACCTTTATGACAGTCATGACACTTTTATGACAGTCATGACACTTTTATGACAGTCATGATATATTTATGACAGTCATGACAGCGGTATGACATACATGACACCTTTATGACAGTCATGACACTTTTATGACAGTCATTACAGCGGTATGACATACATGACACCTTATGACAGTCATGACAGCGGTATGACATACATGACACCTTTATGACATGCATGACACTTTTATGACAGGCATGACACTTTTATGACAGGCATGACACTTTTATGACAGCCATGACACTTTTATGATAGTCATGACGATTCTATTACTGCCATGACACCTTTTTGAATGTAATGACACCTGTATGACAGCCATTACACTTTTATGACAGTCATGACAATTTTATGTCAGTAATGACACATTTATGACAGTCATGACACTTGTATTACTGTCATGAGACCTTTATGACAGTCATGACACATTTATGACTGTCATGACACCTTTATGACAGTCTTGACACCTTTATAACAGTCATAACAAATTTATGACAATCATGACAACATTGTGACTATCAAGAGACCTTTAAGACAATCATGACACCTTTATGACAATCATGACACCTGTTTGAAAGTCACACCTGATGCCAGAGTAATGTATAGGTCTAGAGATCATTGGTCTTTCGCCTGGTACTCATGTATGTAGTGTGGAAGAAGAGATCAATCATCATAGCCTAGAGAGACTGGTGAGGCACGGAGTGACCAGAGGATCAGGCCGGCAATCTGTATTCCGAGCAAAGGCCAGACAGACACATAATCAGACTGCACCTTGTACCTTAAGTAATGAGGCTCTTCGCTGGCTGTTGAAGATGAGGACGGATGTGAATATCCAGAGTGCTGTGATGTCTGTTCCTGACTCACTTTACCTAAACTCTGGTGACGTGACCTGTAGACGGTGGTGTGCAGAGGTTCTTTGATGCCCGGGGCCAATCCCTTGATTGGATGCCCCTAAATTCCCCTAATTAATTCCTCCTCTCCTCCTACTGCACTGTGCTGCCCCGTCTACCTATTGGGATGCCCCCCTCCCGGCTGGATGCCCGGAGCCGTCGCACCTCCCGCACCCCCTTTGTACGCCACTGCCTGTAGACACATTCCTATCCTGGAACTATTAGCTCAGAAAGCGTTGATGTTCAGCAAACATTGAAGGCCAGTTTTGAACGGCGTTATATTTATACAATGTCTGTTCATCAGCAGGGCTATAAACTGGCATACATATTGTTTATTGTTTCTTCAGATGATTCATGTTATTTATGTATTGTAGTTTTTCTACGCATTGTGATAATCAAATTAACCTTTCCACATTCTTCACGAGGTTGTGTTTTTTGTTCTTGTATTATCTGAGGTGGTGCTAGTAACATAAGCCTGCAGTGTTTGCTAGAATATTTACAGCTTTTCATTGGCTCACTTCAGTATGTGTTTTAAAGGCTCCGGGATTAATCC